>CM061142.1:45945986-46292813 GCA_030789695.1 Scilla litardierei
ACTAACAAATTTACAACCTCAGTCCCAGATTCAAATGGAGCAAAATTTCACTTGTAAGACAATAGTTTTATAACAACGCAAAATTCCCATTTTTTGGAATACAAAACCCTCTCACAATTCCATATTTCCCAGCTGAACATACCAAGTGAAACAAAAATAAATAAGTAGACAAAACTATATTCTTGTTTCCATCAATGTTCTTGTTCCCAGCAATGTGATCCCCCTTGATAACATTGAATGCTGTGACAGACAAAACTAAGTTCTTGTTCCCAGTAATGTTAGCAATGTGCTGCATGACAAATGATTAAAAAAATAAAATAAAAGTCAGCAACATATCAGTGATATACTATTGAAAAACAATAAAATCATGAGTGACAGGGAACTGGTAGAGCGGAATCTTCTTCACACTGGCTCCTGCCTTGCATACGGCAAGTGACACAGCAAGTATGGCATTTGCACCAAGCTGAAATAGATCAAGAATATTGATCAATATGATACATAATAAAAGTAAGCAAAACATAACAAACCTGCTGCCAATAAAATCTATGTCCAACCCCTAAGATACCTTCTGCTTGCACCAACCCCGCTCGTTTTTGGTACCACCAAGCTCTTGGACCATAAAGGTGTCGATCTGGGTCTGCTCTGTGGGATCATGTGATAAAGAGAAGCAAAGCAAATCATTACTACTAATCTCTATTAATTAGGCTACAATTACCTCCTCTAACCAAAATAATATGTGCATACCTTTCCAACACGCTGATCCAATGATGGAATTCACATTATCAATAGCCTAAAAGAAAAACTACATTTTCTGATACTCCTGCCACCTATGCAAATGCAAAAAAAATTATAGTATGCCATGTAATCCAGAAATAGTAATAAAAACAGCAAAAGGAGTATATCATGCTGAATTTTAACAAAATTCCAACAGAATTAAAAACATCTGCTCAAATACTGGGGCCTTAAATGCATATAAAAGAAATTTTAGCAAATAAAGTAATTCCTTTGACGGGAGCTTGAACAACAGGATGCTAGAAAGAATGCACACAAACTTTTGAAGTATTCCAAATTAACCAAATTTATCACGCATTTGTACTACTACCACTTTATGGTGACAAATTCAACATGGCATTGAGAAGAAATTAAATTGAACACAAAAGGGAAAAACAAATATGAAGTCACAAACATCTAAATTGCGATTAAACTCGGTCCAATAGTCATCTAAGAAACATTTTAAATTTTTATAAAAAAAGTAAAATCATCATATTATAAAATTCAAATTGATTCCATCAGAAATTTTGGGAGGAAATTTGTGTCCCCAGTGATCCTATTGCTTCCCTTATCGCATCAATTGTCACCTACATTCCCAAATGATACATAAAAACAAAACTCAAACAATTGACTATAAAAAAAGAGTTTTGCCCATTGATTTGGAGATGAGAGGAAGAGGGCGACCTGGCTCCAAAGATGAGAGCAAACCATTATTATCTCGATCAAAATTACCTGATGTACACTTTGGGAGACATGGACTCCTCCAAGCTCATCAGTCTACAAAAATCTCCTCCAAAAATGGCAATCTTCCATGCGAGCTCAGGAATTTCTACTCAACATCTGCGAAAAAAACTAAAATGTGCGCAGTCATAATGATGGAGCGACAAATGTGTGCACACAAATTCAAATAAATTCATTTAAGCAAATTTCATGCTGATGGAGAAAATGTGTGCAGCCAAGCTGATATCTTTTAAAACAAAATTCATTTAAGCAAATCATCAAACATCCCATCAGCATGACGACACACAAAAACTAAAACCATTACAAAAACACAAAACAGAGAGAAACCCATAAGAATTCTTAATCAAACAAAGAAAAAACATGTTACAAAGGAAGGGGATAAATATAGCGAAAACACCATCAAAAAAATTCCATAAACAATCTGTCCTTAGAGTCTTGCCATGGAGTCGATGGCAGCACATACCATAAACTGCTGGTTATGGATGGCAGCACATCCCAAAAACTTTATGATCCCAGAACATTGTGATCGATGGCAGATCCCAAATGTAATCGATGATTAGCACATCCCAAGACTTCCATCAAAACAATGTAACTACTGATCAGCACATCCCAAGACTTTGTGATCGATGGCAGTTTATTTTTTGGGATCCCAAATTGATGGCAGATTTATGGATACATGTAAAGTGGCAGGCCATGGAAAAATTACAATCAAAAAAATTATTAAGATGTATGTAATTAGTGTGTTTTAGCATTACATACATAAATTTGCTTACAAACTCAATCCTGATGAATATTAGTGTGTTTTAGATCGTTGTTAGTGTGTTCTAGCATTAACAACCTTACAAAATTTGCTTACAATACAAACTTAATGCATGATGGAAGTGTACATGAACTTCAGAATGCATGATGAATGTTCCTAATAAAAGTAACAATCTCACTTCCTTATTATTGTTCGTGTACAATAATCACTTCCTGTACATTGCCAACAGGAATATCAGTTCAATCTCACTTCCTTATTCTTGTTAGCAATCAGGATCAGGTATTGATGATTATATTATGATCTAAAAGTAACAATCTCACTTCCTGTACATTGGCTTGAATGTTACATCAGGATCAGGATCATATAAACGAACAATACATTCTGAAGTGTGAATGTTACATGTTCCTATTGATTTTCAAATGATCAGGTATTGATGATTATACATCAGGTAGTGATTATACAAAGGCTTGTTAATGATCAGGTATATCGCAAATATCGCAAATATACAAAAAGTGAGAATATGTCTATCCAAGCATGTGTAATGCCCTACCAGCTACTGCACAAGTACTAGAGGGGGGGTGAATAGTACTTTAAAATAATAAGGCGTATAATTCCAAATTAAATTGCAAACAACCACCAAATCAATTTGCGGAAGCTTAAATTGAATGACAACAATGAAATTAACAAAGCAAACAAACGATGTTAATGGGTTCGGATCCACCCAAGTCTCCCCGACTTGTTCCCGGTGATCCTACGTCCCAACCACCCGGATCCCCTCCGGATACTTGAGTTAGAAACCCTAACTCAAGATTTCCACTATGAATATCTTGTGAAAAACCTTCACAAGATCAAATCATACATGCAATGGCAAAGTGAATCCCACAACCCGGGATCACAAACTTCTCTCACAACCGAGAGAGCCAATAAGCAATATAAAGAGTTTAAATGAAATAAATACTCTTACCACAAAATCCTATACCTTGAGTTTTTCTTACCCAATAGGTGGAATGAAGGATTTGAGGAAGATGAAGTCACCAAGCCCTAGCACCAAGGAAATGAGCAGCAATGGGTGCCTAGGGAAGAGTTGGAGACTTGGATCAAGCAATAGCTTGAAGAGCTCACCAAGAACAAGCTTCTCTCTAGATCTAGAAATGAGAGAGAATGGGTTTCTTGTGAGGAAGAGAGCTTTAGATTTGAGGGAGAATGGCTATCTCTTTAGAACTCAATGAATCTCTTAATGGCAGCTCTATTTCAGATAGAAATGACCTAGGTTCGTATTTATAGGGTCCCATAAAAACAAGTTAGGTCATTCTCCAACGGATAGAAATCTGTGAGAATTAGTCGGTCAAAGAACAATCACTGACCGACTAGTTCATCAACTAGTCGGTCAGTCAAACAGCATGGACCGACTAAGAGCAGATCTGAGAAGAGATAGAATTTCAGACCTAGAAAACTAGTCGGTCCAAGAAGACTTTCTGACCGACTAGTTTCACAACTAGTCGGTCATCCAATGAACGTAGACCGACTAAGAGGCAAAACAACATAGTCTGAAGGCAAGTTGACTTAGTCGGTCCAAGAACAAAAGTTGACCGACTAGATTGTCAACTAGTCGGTCATCAAACGTTCTTAGACCGACTAACGGTAAACAGTAGCTTAGGAGAATTTTAGAGTGAACAGTAAGTCATAACTAGTCGGTCAAAGAAGCATCACTGACCGACTAGTTCACAAACTAGTCGGTCGGTGAGTCAACGTAGACCGACTAACTGTAAACAGTAAAGTCCAAGAAATTAACTGACAGAAACTAGTCGGTCCAAGAACAGTGGCCGACCGACTAGATCACCATCTAGTCGGTCAGTACTTGTTCTTGTACCAACTAACATGCACAACAAAGTCCGAATCGAAGCGCGACGCTTCGAGGAAGTTAGAGTGAACTTGTGCAAGAATCCTAGAGCTACGAAATGAGCGTAATGAAGATAGAAACGTAAGATATACTCAAGGCTTAACATTCTATCAATCGAAACTAAAAGACTATAAATAAAACCTTAATAAACGGTCTTCAATAGCTTCGATTGAATCTTCATATTTTCCAAAGCGTCGCAAGAGCTTCAACGAAGCTTTAGGCATGAATATGAGCTTTTGGAAGTGTTGAGATGTCGCTTTGAATATTCTCGTGAAATTGGCGACGATCTCCAATACTGCGCTCACAAATTGTTAGTTCATGAATTATTTATGTTTGCTCATCATCCAAAACCAAATCCGGGGAGTCCAATATTCAACATTCTCCCCCTTTTTGGTGATGACAAACCAACATAAATAATAATCAAGGATAATAATACAAATGTAAAATACTTACTCCCCCTGCATTGATGATACGTTAATTCCAAAATGAATATAAATGAATTGTATCAAGCAGACGAGTAAGATAAACAGAGTGAATTGATTTTTGAAATATCGGATTTTGAAAAATCCTTATATGTATCTTAACTCCCCCTGAATCTAACATATCAAACTAGATTCTTGGAAATTGAGTTAAATTTTCATTTGCGCTATTTATTATCATTATCTCTCCCCCTTTGGCATTATCCCAAAAATGGGGGGCATATAACGACAACAATTAGGAAATGTAAAATCCAACATCGGGAGTCGTAGACAAAGACAATGGACCAACTTGACACCAAGGGAAAATTGTGGAAATCAAAATAAGGTGTGCCAAATTTTCCATTATCAATAAAAATCAATGATAAGCAAAATCATCAAAAATACCAAATGTTTATTCATTTCTTGAATAAAGAAACATACTCTCCAATATTCAATATTCTTGGTTAATATTCAATTATAGAATTTAAATCTATTTAACCAAGTTTTTATGCGTCGAGCGACGAAGTAACATTTCAAATGAATTCAACGAATATTCAAATTTGCATGAGTACATCCAAAAAATGAATTCAACGAATATTCAACGAATAAAAGACAAAGTGAACGATGATGAACATATATATATATAGAGACAACATGAGTACATCCAGAAAATATCACATCGAATATATGAGATACATCATATCAAGCGCTACAGATCATCAAAAAGAAATACATCATCATCATCATAAAATCCAACACCGACAACCAGGAAGCACAAAAAAAATACATCAAAGCATCTCTGAACCCCATCCTAACCCAAAACACTCTCACTAAACATATATCATCCAGAATGCAGTGGAGAGTCCTCGGAACAGACGATCACGAGGAGGAGGCAGGATCTGCAGCGTCCGTGGGTCCAGTCGACGGAGTGGACTCAGGATCTGCAGGGAGAAGAGGTGTCTCAACTGATGGAATCGTCGGGGCAGGAGTCGAGATCTCAGCAACAGGCGCAACAGCAGCATGAGTCTCGACAGAAGCAGCAGCAGCAAATACATGAGCAGGCTCGGAAACTGGGTCAGCAGCAGGCTCAGAAGGCTGAAGAACTGCAGCAGATGGCTCTGGAACACTGGAAGAGGTGGCAACTCCAGGAGCCGAAGAGGAAGTACCAGCAGCAGCAGTACCAGCAGAAGTGCCCTCGGGGGCACGAGTCGAAGCACGACAGAGCTCCTCAATGTCCTCCTCAGCCATCTCATCAAACTCCTCATCCTCAGACACGGAAGGAGGAAGCTCAACACCCATCTGACGAGCCATACGGCAGACTACCTCCTCGGTACGAGCCAAGCGGGACTCGTGACGACGAAGTATCCGTAGGACATCATCAAGGGTGGCAACGGGAGTGGCAGAGGCACTGGCAGAGGCAGGGACAGACGCAGAAGGTGTCGTCCTCTGAACGTGACGAAGAGCCGCAAGAGATTTCTTGACGGCCGTCGCATTCAGGGGAGGACCAAGGGGACGCTCATCGTCACGAGGCAACGTGACACGAAAATGACGAAACACGAGGGTCAACATGCATGGGAATGGGATATGAGCTGATTTATTGGACTTTCGAATACACTCGAAAGAGTCAATCTTATCGAGTATAATTCGAGCCCAATTAATCGAGCTCCCCATGAAGATCGCATAGATAAGCTTCAAAAATGGCTGGGAAGGTAAAGATGAGGAGCCGTACTTGGGAAGCAAGCACGACTTCAGAATCAGATTGAGGACCCACGCATTAGGCTTGAAAGATTTAGAAGGCACGCCAATCATGGCAGGAGGGATCTGATGGAAAATCTCTGAAAGCATAGCCTGATCAAGAGAAGAAATATCATCTATCGAAATATCAGATGGAAGAAGGCCAGACGAAGAGATACCCAAAATCTCTCCTAAGATTTCCGCAGTGAGGACTATAGGAGTCCCCAAAACGGTCGTCTCAACAGAGTGGGTCTGATCGTACTGACCCCGGATCCTATTCGCATAGAAAAGCTTCACTAATCTAGGGTAGGGGTGAGGATTCGCCTTCGGGTCATATCGAAGGTAATCGAGAAGACCCGACGACGACAGAAGATCAGCTAACCCTATGAAGTCGCTAAACTGGACGAAATGCTCCAGAAGCAGCGGGCAATGTTCGATACGGTTATACGCCGCGAGACACAAAGGGTCATCGCGACATAAGGAAATATCGACACCGCCCACCGGCATCGGACCCTTTCCCTTAGGCTTTCGAGTAGACGAACGAGGGTGGTCGGGGTTTTGAGCGGAGAGAGAAGAGATTTCGATCGATTAGAATGAAAATCGATCGACTAAACTGAGTTTAAGTCGGTCGATTTCGCAAAAGACCAAACAGCCCCTGGCACAACTAGTCGGTCACAGTTCAAGCACTGACCGACTAGATCACGATCTAGTCGGTCGGTCAATGAGCTTGAACCGACTAGTTGCAAACAGTGGCTGAATCCAAGAGTTACGGACAAGATTTAGTCGGTCTGTGTTCATTTACTGACCGACTAGATCTCAATCTAGTCGGTCGGTCACTGAGCATGAACCGACTAAAGAGTTCAAGATGGAAAGGAAACTCAATAAGCTTGAGTTAGTCGGTGTAAGTTCTTCTACTAACCGACTAGATGAACATCTAGTCGGTTGGTGGTTGAACTGATACCGACTAACAAAGTCCAAAAAATGATAATCAAGTTCTCTCCTCAAAACACTTGGACGATATATCGTAAAACTCTCAATACTCATCTAAACTACCCCATTAAACGTCGAAATCTTAAATAGATATTGAGATACGATTTCGATCATAAATTCAAACAAATCACATAAAATTCTCAAAAATTCTATAAATCTATCATGATTGAAATAACGCGAAATATAGAAGCATGCAAGATAATTGAATGAAATATGAATCCTATATCTCGGATTCACCCATAATCCCCAATTCTCGACGCAACCGCACAAAGGAGTCCTCCTTTAGGGGTTTCGTGAAAATATCGGCGATTTGCTTTTGGGTTTCAACGTACACTAAAATGATGTCCTTTTTAGCAACATGATCATCTAAGAAATGGTGTCGGACATCTATGTGTTTCGATCGGGAATGGTGCACCGGATTCTTTGAAAGACAAATAGCACTTTGGTTATCCACCATGATAGGGCTAGTATCAAAATGAATACCAAAATCCTTCAATGTGTGTCTCATCCAAAGAACCTGGGCACAAGCGGCACCGGCGGCAATATATTCCGCCTCGGTGGTTGAAAGTGAAACCGAATTTTGCTTCTTGGAAAACAAAGAGACAAGAGAATTTCCTAGAAAATGGCAAGTGCCACTAGTACTTTTCCTGTCGGATTTGCATCCCGCATAATCAGCGTCACTATATGAGACTAACTCATATGTGCTAGATCTCGGATAAAGTAATCCAAAATCTAATGTGTAACTTAGATAGCGAAAAATACGCTTTACCGCTACTAAGTGAGACTCCTTAGGTTGAGACTGATAACGAGCACATATACATACGGCAAACATAATATCGGGCCTACTTGCGGTAAGATAAAGCAAACTACCTATCATACCTCGATATAGACGAATGTCTACATCCTTACCGCCCGTATCCTTGTCAAGATGCGTAGTCGTGCTCATCGGAGTCTTTTTCCCGGAGGCATTCTCCATTCCAAATCGCTTTAGCAACTCCACCGTGTACTTCGTTTGGTGGATGAAGATTGCATCGTTCATTTGGCGAATTTGGAGACCTAAGAAATATTTGAGTTCGCCCATGTGGCTCATCTCAAATTGTTCCTTCATAACATTAGAAAACTCTTCGTAAAGAGTGAAGTTAGTAGCACCGAAAATGATATCATCAACATAAATTTGTACTAATAATATATCATTATTCTCATGCTTAATAAAAAGTGTTGAATCGGCTTCTCCCATTTTAAAATTCAAATCCAAAAGAAAATTCTTTAGGCGATCATACCAAGCTCGAGGAGCTTGTCTCAAACCATAAAGAGCTTTCTTTAGTTTAAAAACGTGATTTGGAAATTTTTCATTTATGAAGCCCGGAGGTTGAGAGACGTAAACTTCCTCAACTACATCTCCGTTTAAAAATGCACTTTTAACATCCATTTGAAATAGTTTAAAATTCTTATGGCATGCAAAAGACAAAAGTAATCTAATTGATTCTAATCTAGCTACCGGAGCGAAGGATTCTTCGAAATCAATACCTTCCTCTTGTCGATAGCCTTGAGCTACTAACCGAGCTTTGTTCCGGACGACGACTTGGTTTTCGTCGGTTTTGTTCTTGAAAATCCACTTTGTCCCTATGACGGTGTGGTTCTTCGATGGCAATGGAACGAGCTCCCATACCTCATTCCTCTCGAATTGAAAGAGCTCCTCCTCCATGGCTAAGATCCAAGCGCTATCTTCGCATGCTTCATTAATATTCTTTGGCTCTATCGATGAGACAAAGGCACAATTTGCGAAGTGGTGAACTTGCGATCTCGTCTTGACACTATCATAGATATTGCCAATGACTTGCTCATGGGGATGGTCACGAACCGAATGAAGCCGTTTGGGAATACCTTGATCACTAGGAACATTCTCAACAACTTCATTAGTTGGGTTAGTCTCAATAGAATCAATAGAATCATTAGACTTAGAATTATCAAACGAATCACATAAAACATCCAAAGAATCATTATCATTTGAAATTCTAGTTGGAACAAATCCTTCATTAAATGAGACATGAAGCGACTCCTCGATCGTTGAGGTTCGTTTGTTGAATATCCGGTATGCTTTGCTACGCGTAGAGTATCCAACAAAGATCCCCTCATCGGATCTTGGATCGAATTTGTCCAAACAACCATATGTGTTCTTAATAAAACATTTCGAACCGAAAACACGAAAATGTTTAACTTGAGGCAACCTACCAAACAACAATTCATAACAAGTTTGTTTAGTGCCGGGCCTCAAAAGTATTCTATTAAACACATAGCAAGCGGTGTGTACCGCTTCCGCCCAAAATTGATGGCCAAGTTGGCTATCATCAAGCATAGTGCGAGCACACTCCACTAGCGTCCTATTCTTTCTCTCAACTACACCATTTTGAGGAGGTGCACGAGGGAAAGAGAAGGTGTGAGTAATACCAACTTCATCACAAAATGTCTCAAAAGACTCATTCTCAAATTCACCTCCATGATCACTACGAATAGTGACAATGGTGGTTCCTAAGAGATTTTGTACTTTCTTAACAAAAATTGTGAAGTTTTCAAAAGCTTCATTTTTATTACACAATGAAAATACCCAAGTAAATCTTGAATAGTCATCTACGATGACAAGTCCATACCTTGCATTTCCTAAGGAAGCTACTCTAGTTGGCCCAAATAAATCTAGATGTAATAGCTCTAGTGGCCGTTTTGTAGAGATGCTTTTCTTAGGTTTAAATGAAGATTTAGGAAGCTTGCCGCGTTGACAACAATCACAAAAACTTTTCTTTTCAAAAACAAGCTTCGGAAAACCTTTAATAGAATTCAATTTTGAAAGCTTATATAGTGTTCCAAAGTTCACATGTCCAAAGCGTCGATGCCATAAGTGTTGTTCACTTGTGTTGGCAACGAGACATTGTTCATATGACTTAGGAAGATCCAAAATATAAATGTCTTTACGACGAGTTCCGGAAAATAATAATTTTTCATTATCCTTTCTTAAAATATGACACAATCCTTTCGCAAAGCTAACTTTGTAACCTTTGTCACAAAGTTGGCTTATTGAAATGAGATTATGATTTAAACCACTAACAAGATAAACATCACTAATTAGGGGTTTAGAAGGGTTACCGACTTTACCAACACCTATGATGGTTCCGCTCTCGTTGCCTCCAAATACGACGCGGTTTCCATTCACAATGGGAACCACTCCGGAGAGCAATCGAGCGTCATCCGTCATGTGTTTGGAGCACCCGCTATCGAGTATCCAATTCCCTTTGGAGCTAAATTTAAATTTGTTGCTCCTTTTCTTTTTCTTTTCCTTGAGTACCTAAAGATAGATAAGTTTCATATCATGGTACCCAAGGTCATTGGGTCCAAGGGATTAGACCTTTGGAAGCCAAGTCCAAGTGGACTTAGACTTCCCCACATAATTCTTACTATGCACAACATCCGAAAAATAAGCATTCATATATATTTGTTTTTCGTCCATGCTTGTGTCCTTTGGGCTCCAAATAGTGAAAACTTTGGGAGCCATCATCCTATTGGGTGCATGCATGCGACGTTGATTTCTACGTGATGCATGTTGTGGATAGGCATACGGGACATGATGGAATGGTGCACGACGAGAATTATTCATATGATGAGGTGGGTGTACATATGCATGTGTGGGAACACGTGCGTGAGGGTGTCTCACTTGGTGTGCACGTGCCCGGGAATGTGTTGCATAAAAATCATCATAAGTGTGAGACGGTGGAGTAGGACGTGTGTTCCTACGTGGCATGGAATTGGTGTACAAAAAAGCATGCCCCTTCTTTGGAGGTCCACCCAATGTGGGTTTCTTTCCGAAAGAGGGTGTGGACGAGGTGAAAGCACCATTGGTAGATGAACTACCAATAGAGTGTTTGCTCCCACTCGTTGAGGCTTCGGAAGTTGGCCTAACAAAAGTAGTGACCGACTTGGAAGAATTTCCCATCATATACCCCAAGCCAATGTGGTGTTTGGCCGGAAGTAAATCTTTTAGGATATTATCCAAATGGCCTTTACCCTTATTGAATTCGTTGATTCGGCCCAATGTGTTCTCATATTTCTCTTTGAGAGAACGCAAGGAAGTATCCAAAGTGGATATTTGCGAAGTGAGCACATAAACACGAGATTTAAGATTCTCGTTCTCAATACTCAAAGTCGAGTTTTGAGAAGTTAAATCCGCTATCTCATGTTCTTCCGCATCCTCAATGCTAACATGTTCAAGTTTAGATTTGAGATTTACAATCTCATTTCTTAACTCTTCAACAACGGTGTCGTTGTTGGTGATGATAGTCTTAGGCGATGTTTGAATGCTAGCTAGGTCATCTTTTACCTTAGTATATCTATTTACTAACTTAGTATATTTTGACCAAAGTTGAGTGTTAGCATCCCTAAGATCATCCATCGTTACCTCATCGCTTTCTTCATCACTATCATCGGAAGAGGAGGATCCTTGATTGTGCTCCTCTCTTGCCATGAAACACATGTGTGCTTGCTCCACGTGCTCATCGTCCGACTCTCCGCTTGAGGAATCCTCGGAGTCGGTGAAGGTAGCTCCGACAAGTCCCTTCTTGTTTCCTTTCGTGTACTTCTTGGACTTGTCATACTTTGGCGCCTTCCACTTCTCCTTTTGCTTGTTTTGAGGACAATCCGCTTTGATGTGTCCTGGCTTATTGCATTTAAAGCACAAAGGTGGAGAGGCGTTAGTAGATGTAAACTTAGATTTTTGTTTGAAGTTACCCTTTCGGAAGAAGCGATTGAACTTCTTTGCCATGAGTGCAATGGATTCCATGTCCATTTCTTCTTCCGAGTTCTCATCATCGGTAGAGGTGGATGAAGCCGCCTTGAATGCAATCGCCTTTTTCTTAGGCGCATCTAGGTTCAAATATGACTTCATCTTTTCTTGTAGCTTCACCTTGCTATCTTTGCGTACCTCATATGACATCAAAGTACCCATTAGTTGAACTACGGTATATTTGTCCATGTCATTACCTTCCTCGATGGCGAAAGTACGTTTTTCCCAAGAAGAGGGAAGTCCTTCAATAAGCTTTAAGCACTTCTCCTTTTGAGTGTAGATCTTGCCGAGGGCCTCTAACTCGTTTATTATGTCAACGAAACGAGCGTAATATTCTTTCATCTTCTCGCCCTGTTGCATATGAAACATTTCGTAATCTTTGGTTACGACTACGAGTTTAGAGTCTCTTACCCTACTCGTCCCTTCATGTAGAATGAGGAGGGAGTTCCAAATTTGATATGCACTCTTACATGTGCATATCTTATTGAAATCCTCGGGCTCCAATGCACATTGCAAGGCGTTCATTGCCTTGGCATTGCTTACCTCCGCGGCGACCTCCGCGGTAGTCTATTTCTCAAAATCTTCTTCTTCGGGTACAATATACTCCTTCATTGTAGTTCTCCATAAAGATGCACTTCGGAGGAAGGTTTCCATCCGACACTTCCAGTACCCGTAGTTGGTACCGTTGAAGAATGGAGGCCTCGTAGAGGAATGTCCTTCCATCACGGAAGATGCTCCTTCACGGTTCCTGAAGGTGTCATAGTTGGAAGGTGGACGCACGGTCTTGTTGTCGTTGGCAGACATAGCTGAGAATCTGGCTCTGATACCAAATGTAATGCCCTACCAGCTACTGCACAAGTACTAGAGGGGGGGTGAATAGTACTTTAAAATAATAAGGCGTATAATTCCAAATTAAATTGCAAACAACCACCAAATCAATTTGCGGAAGCTTAAATTGAATGACAACAATGAAATTAACAAAGCAAACAAACGATGTTAATGGGTTCGGATCCACCCAAGTCTCCCCGACTTGTTCCCGGTGATCCTACGTCCCAACCACCCGGATCCCCTCCGGATACTTGAGTTAGAAACCCTAACTCAAGATTTCCACTATGAATATCTTGTGAAAAACCTTCACAAGATCAAATCATACATGCAATGGCAAAGTGAATCCCACAACCCGGGATCACAAACTTCTCTCACAACCGAGAGAGCCAATAAGCAATATAAAGAGTTTAAATGAAATAAATACTCTTACCACAAAATCCTATACCTTGAGTTTTTCTTACCCAATAGGTGGAATGAAGGATTTGAGGAAGATGAAGTCACCAAGCCCTAGCACCAAGGAAATGAGCAGCAATGGGTGCCTAGGGAAGAGTTGGAGACTTGGATCAAGCAATAGCTTGAAGAGCTCACCAAGAACAAGCTTCTCTCTAGATCTAGAAATGAGAGAGAATGGGTTTCTTGTGAGGAAGAGAGCTTTAGATTTGAGGGAGAATGGCTATCTCTTTAGAACTCAATGAATCTCTTAATGGCAGCTCTATTTCAGATAGAAATGACCTAGGTTCGTATTTATAGGGTCCCATAAAAACAAGTTAGGTCATTCTCCAACGGATAGAAATCTGTGAGAATTAGTCGGTCAAAGAACAATCACTGACCGACTAGTTCATCAACTAGTCGGTCAGTCAAACAGCATGGACCGACTAAGAGCAGATCTGAGAAGAGATAGAATTTCAGACCTAGAAAACTAGTCGGTCCAAGAAGACTTTCTGACCGAATAGTTTCACAACTAGTCGGTCATCCAATGAACGTAGACCGACTAAGAGGCAAAACAACATAGTCTGAAGGCAAGTTGACTTAGTCGGTCCAAGAACAAAAGTTGACCGACTAGATTGTCAACTAGTCGGTCATCAAACGTTCTTAGACCGACTAACGGTAAACAGTAGCTTAGGAGAATTTTAGAGTGAACAGTAAGTCACAACTAGTCGGTCAAAGAAGAATCACTGACCGACTAGTTCACAAACTAGTCGGTCGGTGAGTCAACGTAGACCGACTAACTGTAAACAGTAAAGTCCAAGAAATTAACTGACAGAAACTAGTCGGTCCAAGAACAGTGGCCGACCGACTAGATCACCATCTAGTCGGTCAGTACTTGTTCTTGTACCAACTAACATGCACAACAAAGTCCGAATCGAAGCGCGACGCTTCGAGGAAGTTAGAGTGAACTTGTGCAAGAATCCTAGAGCTACGAAATGAGCGTAATGAAGATAGAAACGTAAGATATACTCAAGGCTTAACATTCTATCAATCGAAACTAAAAGACTATAAATAAAACCTTAATAAACGGTCTTCAATAGCTTCGATTGAATCTTCATATTTTCCAAAGCGTCGCAAGAGCTTCAACGAAGCTTTAGGCATGAATATGAGCTTTTGGAAGTGTTGAGATGTCGCTTTGAATATTCTCGTGAAATTGGCGACGATCTCCAATACTGCGCTCACAAATTGTTAGTTCATGAATTATTTATGTTTGCTCATCATCCAAAACCAAATCCGGGGAGTCCAATATTCAACAGCATGTTCCTAAACAAAAAGTGAGATTGTTACTGGAAAAAGAATGCGATATACCTGATCTCGAATCTAAACACGAATTGAAACCAATCTGCAAAAAAGAGAACTGTAAAAAAACTATTGAAACCAATCTGCAAAAAACGAATCCAAACACGAATCTGCAAAATTCGTGCACGAATCAAAGTTCAAAACTTTACAAAAAATTATTCGAAACCTTATCAAGTCCCAGAACCTTGTACGCCACCTATTGCCCTATCAAGTCCTGGAACCCCAAATCCATTTCAGTAATTATCAACCTCGTACGCCACCTATTGCCCTATCAAGTCCTGGAACCCCAAATCCCTTCATGATCACATCTTTCGAATCCTGTTATCTCCACAAAATTGGATCATGATTACAATTTTTAAGGGATTTAAAAGAAGTTACGGAAGGAATGAGAGAATTAGTGGTTGCTTACCGAAATGGCGATGGGAGCGACGGAGGTGTTGATGGTTTCAGAGGAGATAAGAGCATCTGGCACATCTGTTGGAGAGAAGACACTCGTCAGCAACATCTGGCGCCATGGCGTCATCTTCGCCATCCATCGCCTTCGTTAGGGATTGATGGCGTCGTCTTCGCCATGGCGTCGTCTTCGCCATCCATCTGGCGCCATGGCGTCGTCTTCTCTACGCTAGTGATGAAGCGTAGAGAAGAGCGAGAGCCGCTGTAAGAGACTTGGGGATTTTTTGTCACGTTAGAGGCTTGATGATGTTTTTTCTCAGAGAGGCAGAGAGCACAGGGAAAGAGGGAAGGACGCATCTTTCGAGAAAAAAGCATAGGGAAGGCAAATTGATCATTTACATTTTCAAAACACACACAGCCCTATGAAAACCCATCCCCTAGCCCTCTCTCTAATACATGGCCCCACGTCATTTTCGGGGCTGATAATTTCACCAAAACATTTCTGTTTTCTTTCAAAAAGTTTCAAAGCTTTCTGCCAAAACTTTAAGTTTTCCCCCCAAAAAATTTCATATACCATCATCTCAACCGTTGATTCTCTAAGATTAAATCATGGCCGTCTTTTATCTACCCCTTTGTCCTAGTCAGCCCTAGGATTCAAAAAACTTTGTCAAATGTAATATAGATATAGATATATATATATATATATATATATATATATATATATATATATATATATAGGGAAATGTGCCTGAGGTTGACCTCAGGCAGAATTACCTGAGGTCAACCCCTCTGTCCGGATGTTGTAGGTATTTTTTTTGAAATATTTTTTGCAGTAGGTAGATATACTTGTTATGTAGCTCCCCACAAAATTTCAGCTCAATCCGACACCGTTTGAGCCTCCGTTCATCGATTTCAAAAACGTTGCGCAAATCTGTCCAGAATTCTGGACAGTTTTGCGCAACGTTTTTGAAATCGATGAACGGAGGCTCAAACGGTGTCGGATTGAGCTAAAATTTTGTGGGGAGCTACATAACAAGTATATCTACCTACTGCAAAAAAAAATTTCAAAAAAAATACCTACAACATCCGGACAGAGGGGTTGACCTCAGGTAATTCTGCCTGATGTCAACCTCAGGCACATTTTTTTGATATATATATATATATATATATATATATATATATATATATATATATATATATATATATATATATATATATATATATATATATATATATATATGTATTAATGGGGTATCATACGCCATATGAGGACTTGCCTCATATTCCCTCTCACATAAAGCAACCAAGTACAAGCCCACATAGGCTTATACTTGGTTGTACTTCGTTGCTTTATGTGAGAGGGAATATGAGGCAAGGCCTCATATGGCGTATGATAGCCATTATTCTCATATACGTGTGTGTGTGTGTGTGTGTGTGTGTGTGTGTGTGTGTGTGTGTGTGTAAAATGCACCTGCGCTCAAGCTCAGATGAAATTCCTGCGCTCGACCTCTCCCTACTGTCCGATTCGATCAGCGATCATGGTAATATCTGACCTTTTGGTGCAATTACCAAAACGCCCTTTAAGATCTTTTCAACGCGCCTCTGTACTAAATTACCTTTAAGCCCTTTTGTACTAAAATACAATCGCCACCAATTCTTTTGCTCTCTCCCAAGCAAAACGCAGAAGCTGGAGTAGATCCCCAGTTTTGCACAAGGGCTTCGATTTCAACTGCCTACGCCTAAGATCGCCCCCAAATCCAGGCCATCACACGCTCGTTGATTCCCCTCATACTCTCATCCATCGAGGTAAGGATGTTCATCCCTAATTTGTTGGACATCTCATATTGCCCAACGCGCACAGTGGGATAAATTTTTGAAGGGTTTTGCGCTGTGAGTAATTTCCAACCGATGGACGATTAGCGCTGGAAATTCCACTCCGTGCACAACGGGCTAAATTTTTGTATCGTTTTGCGCGGTGAGTAATTTCTAAACTAGCGAAGTATTGCGATGGAAATTACTCTCCGTGCAAACCCCTTCAAACATATCACCCATTGTGCGCGTTGAGCAATATGAGATGTCCATCAAAACTTACCGAAGCCGCTCATATTGCATAACAACATAGAGAGAATGGCGCACATAATATTACCCACCGCGTAAAACGGGTGATATGTTTGATTGTTTGATGTATTTGATCCGGTCATCAAATATGATGGAAACAATTAGATCAGATTGAAAAAGAATAGATATAAATACGCAAGGTTTTAACATGATTAGTAATAGTAGTATGGTTTCAACCAACAAGCTGATGATAATCTAGTGCTACTTGGATAGACATGTATAGTAGTCATGCTGCGTCAATATTGCTGATATTTTTACTTGTTTCTAATGTAGAAAATGAAAATCGAAGAGAGTGAACCTTTTGTGCATGATCAGGAGATGCCAAATGAGATTGAAGCTGAAAATGACAGTGCAAACATCGTATATCAAGAGGATAGGCATAGTGATAATGAAAAAGGCAGCCCACATATTGGAATGACATTTCAAACAGAAGAAGATGCATATCAATTTTATAATACATATGCAGCAATGAAAGGTTTTGCAACCCGAAAGGGATTTACGGGAAAGGGAAAAGATGGCAATACCATGAGGATGAAGTATACGTGCAACAAAAAAGGGTATAAAAGCTTAAAAGATAAGAGAGAGATAGGGATGGACGTTAATCGAAGGAAAAATGAGAGAGAAGGCTGTATGGCTCGAATGATAGTTCATAAAATCACCGATGGAGTATGGCGCATAAACTCCTTTAATGATGATCATAATCATGAGTTGATAAAAAGCCCAGCGAAGATCCAGATGTTACGGTCACATAAAAGATTTTATATGGATGGAACATGTAGGAATTTACTTGATCAGATGTGTGGCTGTGGAGTAGGACCTGCAAAGATTGCAAGGATTCTAAATGCCATGAGTAGTAGTAATGTCAATATTACTACGCAACAATGCATTGATCATGAGAGAGTAGCAAGAAAGAACAACATTGGGAAGGAATGCATTAGAGTAATAGAACAATTTATTAAAAGGCAAGCTACAGACTCTCAGTTCTATTATGCTATTGAGCATGATGAAGAGAATGTATGTAGGAGTATATTTTGGGCTGATGGAAGGGCGAGGACATCATACAGCTAGTTTGGAGATGTTGTATTTGATGTCACTTATAACACAAATAGAGTCATGTTGCCTTTTGCACCTTTTACATGTGTCAATCATCATAAACAGTCTATTTTATTTAGATGTGCTCTTCTTGCTGATGAGAAGGAAGAATCCTTTGTGTGGTTATTTGGACAGTGGTTAACATGTATGTGGGATAAAGCACCAGGAGCTATCATCACTGATCAAGACCCGGTAATATGCAATGCAATCAAAAGAGTTTTTCCAAATACAAAGCACAGGTATTGCATATGGCATATCAGTCTGCACGAAGATGTGCATCTACATTCATTGCGGTCTTCTTATAACCCTGAATTTGATGAAGACTATGCAAACTGGTGTAAGAACAGTCAAAATGTTGAAGAAGCTGAGAATTGTTGGGGCATCTTAATGGAGAAGTACCAAACAAAATTTAAGGAGCCATTGACAGAAAAACAAAAAAATGAAATGAAAGCCTGGAAGTGGTTGCATACGATGCATGAGAAAGCACAACATTAGATTAAGGCGTACCTACTGGATACTTTCTTTGCAGATATGAAAATGTTAATACGATAGAGATTGTTGTAAAAATATATGATCAAAATAAACTCAGCACATGGTATTCATTTCTTATTTTGAGTGTAGGCATGGCGTCCAGCCAAAGGAATGAAAGCATGAACACGTATTTTGATGGATACGTAAACTGTATGACTCTATTATACGAGTTCATTGATCAATATGATAAAGCCGTAAAATTTCAGCGAGATAAAGAGGAGAGAGAAGATACTTTTTGTATGAGGAACAAACCGGAATTTAGCGGCATGCATGAGTTAGAGGTTCATGCCGCAAAGGTATATACTAGAAACATATTTTCCATTTTTCAAAATCGTTTCAAAAATACTTTATACTGTCGGCACGAAAGGGTGATCACGGATGGGGATACGACCACGTATAGAGTAACTATGCGGATTGATGGAAAGAGCTACGTGCATAATGTTCAATGCAATATATCTAAGGGAATGTTCAGGTGTACGTGTGCAAGGGCTATGACTGAAGGTTTGCTATGCACGCAAATTTTATCTATCATGAAGCAAAAGTATGATATGCAAGCCATCCCTGGGAGATATATTTTACCAATGTGGACTATAAATGCAAGACATAGCATCATGAGTCTTGGGGCCTCTTCGACTAGCAAAGTGCACGGAGTGCGTCCAACTCAAATTACTCCACTTCAAGCCTAGAGACTTCGTTCATCATTCGATAAAGTCGTGGAGGCGGTTACAAGAGATCCCCTTCTGTTTGATGACGTCTTTGTGTGGGCAAACAGTTTTGTGGACCAACATAATATGACTAATAAATCGCAAACTGTTTCTGAAGAGCCAAGATCACAGGTGGGGTCCAATGCACCTATCAAATAAGAAGTGTGAGTAAATGATGCCATTATGCATGATCCTGCAAAAGCAAGAACTAAAGGCCTACCACGAGTGGCGTCAAGGATTCCGTCTGGAATACGAGTCTCACAAGAACAAAGTCATACAAGAACAAGGACTTGCAGTGTTTGTGCAGAAAAGGGTCATGACATGAGAACTTGTCGTATGAGCACAGCTGGTAGAAAGAAGGTATAATTGCTCAAAAGGTTACTATTTAATACTAGTATAAATTATTTTAACATCACTGCTCCATATTCTCTGTAGGAAAAATCTTCGCCTGATGACTTAACAAGGCTGTGATATGAAGGCCGACATTTTTATATCATATAGGCAACAATTTTGTAATGTGATGCAATTGTCCCAAATTTAATGACATTGTATTAAGATCTGTATTCCAACATGCTACAACATTTATACATTCAAATGTACATAACACAACAAAGTAGAAACTACATCTAAACATTTTGCAACATTACAGTTTTTGCCCGACTAAGCAATTCAAGCACTGGACTATACTAGGGATACATGGATTCCCACCATGAAAAAATTTAAACTTTGTTTCCATTTATGAGCTGCTCCATCAGCTGCATCAGCGTAACTTGTTTCTTTGTATCTTGGCCATCTGTCCCCTGTCTGCGTTGAAGAAGAATGTGATGAACACATAACAAAGCATAATTAAGTAAAAATATTGTACGGATAGACTTAGAATAAGATAGAACATTTATTATCATCAAGCAGTGATGTAACGACCAGTAATTTCCAACAGTTCAATTTACGTATTTCTACGTATTTTTAAGAATAAATTTTACATTATAAATGTTAGTCAAGAATTTTCTAACAAAACTGACTTTAAAAATTCTTATAAAAATATTTTAGAGTACTAGACTTATCGTATTGTATTTTAGCTATTTCAGATTTCCTCAAATACCCAAAGCATTTCTGTTAAAATTCATCTTCCAAAATTACCGTTTTGATTTGACGAATTTATTTTCTATACAAACGTCTTCAAATCGATTTCAAACTCCTACAGTCGCATCCTATGATCATTTAGGGCCTCCCACATTAATTTCATAATTTTCGGATATCATTTCAGTAGAGAACCCGCAAACCCGCTTTCCAAACGTTTTGGCCAAAAACTAGTATTCCCGTAGCCCAAACCCTGAAACGGACTTCGTATTTGCCATCCTCGTGACGATACGAACCCGTGGGTATGTTTTCATAATTTTTCGGACACATTTGACTCCAGGGGCAAAATCGTAATTTCGGTTTTGTATTTTACTAATGACTTTCGTTAATAGGGTTTATTTTTTTACTAATCATCTTAATTAACCAAACCTAATTAATTAGTTTTACCCAACCCCTAATCGTAGCACCCACGACACGAGGAAAACACCAGCTCCTAACTTCTACACTTAGTCAAAACCCTAACCTAACATCTTAATTACATGTTGACTAAGTATGTAATTAAATACTAATTTAATTTTACTTTAAAATCTCTCCCCATCCCCGTTCCCTTCATTCACGGGCCAAACCCCCACTCTCCCTTCGTTTAAACCCCGCCTCGCCGTGAAGCCCCTCGCCCCGACCCCGACTCCCACCCCCATCGCCTCGCCCGCCGTCGCCATCGCCGGCCCCCGCTCCGCCACCCCGAGCACAGCGCCACCGGCTTCCCCCCTTCTCCGGCGATGAAACAAAGCCCACACGCCAGCCACGTCGCTCCGCCCCACAGCGCCCCGAAGCATCGCCGCCGTCGCCTCCTCGCCGCCGCCCCCTTCGCCGCTCGCGACCGCCCCGCAGGCAACCGCCGCCGCTCCTCAGCGCCTCGCCGCCGCCCCTGTCCATCCCGAAGCCCTCAGCGCCACTCCGCGCACGTCCGCCGCCGCCGACGAGGCCCCGCGCCGCCGATGCCCGCATCCGACGCCGCCGCACCCCCGGTCGCCGCATCCGCCTCCGCCGGACGACGCACAGACCCCCCTCCCTCGACAAACGAGCAGCAGGCGGTAAAAAGTCGTGGTGGCACGTTCGTAATTTCGAAAGTTTTTCCAAATTTCCTTATTTAATTAATTATTAAATAGGGATAAAGGGTTATAAATCCATAACTAATTATACATGGGCCAGAAAAATGTGTGGATAGCTCCAGAAAATCAGAAACGACATTTCAGATCCAATGACGCTAGTCTCACTGCGATCAAACGCCTACTTATTCCGGAATGATTTTTCGAACTTAAAGATTTAATAGGTATAAATCTTTCTAAAATTCGTAGCTCGCTGATTTTACGTACACTAATATTTGATAAAATTATATGTGATAATAGACTTCGAGACGGTCATTTTGATTGTTCACTCAAGTCATTCCGACTTGTATTGCTCCCGTAAGAAATTACGGAAGATACGCGTAACTTAAATAATCTGGGTTTTTAAACTATTTTGAGTTTCTAAAAATTATAAAAATTACTATGGACTTCAGAAAAATATTCCTTCCTGCAATAAAACTATTTTTGTCCTATATAGCCTATATAAAAATTTAGAACGCATTCCGACACCGTTTCAACAATTTTAAAATCAAAACGACCAAGTTAAATAAATAAGAAATCGTGTATTCTCTAACTAATTGTTATTGTATTTGCAGGCATCAAATCTCGTGCATCCGCACTAGATCCAGTCCCGGCTCACTACCATCACCTCGAAGATAGTAAGTCACAGTAAATTCTAACTTTAGAAATCTAGATAGTGTACTTAATGGAAACACCGCATACTCAAAGCATGGATCGGTACCTTAGTTATTGGACTTCACACATTGCTCAGGACTGACATTCTCTCTTGAGGTTTCTGCCTTGACTTTTCAACAAGAAAAGATCTTTAGAGTATCGTTAACGCGTATGAACCTAGGACTTAACATCTAGTCTCGGAACAGTTATTGTCCTGAACAGATTGACATGCTTGACAGAAAGATTGTAACTGGACATGTGAGAACAGTAAATGACTCGTAAAACTGCATAGAATGGTAACCGGTACACACACACTGGGTTTTTGGGGTAACTTATAATTGCGGAAGTGCGGGAGCGACCAGTCCGATCTCCAGTGGATAGTACCATATTGACTGAACAGTATCGTTTTATTGTAACCCAGGATATCAGGTGGACTCTTGGTTGCATATCGTACTTCCCGTTATAAGTCACGAACTAGAATAGGCACAAGTACTCTCACTATTGCTAGCGTCATTGCTATCGTCATTGCTATCGTCATTACTAGTTGTACTTGCTCGGTTACCTTTACTTTACTTGTCACCCTTGCATGCTTGACTTGATGTACTTTACTTATCTCACTTGCATGCTTGTCTGTCCTTACTTTATCCTTACTTTACTTTCAGCACTTGTTTACCATAGCCTACTCCATATTTGTGCACTCCTCTTTTTCTATCGCTAGAATTGTTGTGACTTACCTTCGGTTCCATTTATGGCACCGGCAGATGAAGATCTGATCGAGGATATTGCCCCATAGTTCGTGGAGTCTACACTTGATCCTGAAGCCGCAGAGTTTTATTTACTTTACTGTTCGTGTGGGTGGTACTGTGTATTTACTTTTCCGCACTTCTTTTCAGAAAATGTGCTGGTGGTTGTTCTACTTTAATTTGGACTGTAATAACGTATGTACGCTGGTTTTGAGTATTGTGATGCATCTCTGAGTTATGGCTATGCTGAATTCACTGGTAAACTGCGGAACCTGCAAATATCAAATAAGTAACGGGCCCCCGAGAGCGGGTCGTTACAAGTTTTTGTGGCCCACGCAGGTCCGTGCAAAATACCTCGTGAACAGTATAGTAAAACCAGGATGTATCGTATACGATACTCAACTAAGTTGACGTTTCTATGGATGCAGGTTCGACACTCGAAAGACGGACGTGAACATCTCGGAGAGCCCCACTGGAGTTAACCTATCTGGCCTTAATAAAAAGTCAATAACAAAATTTTGATAAGATTAATTAGTTGTATTAAAAAAAATCCTTCTGTGTCGGTGGCACCCATATGAATGATGATCTTCCTTCAATGGACCATGATATCGGTCAATGTGCTTGGCTAAAGTCTGTTGGATCGACCTAGCTAGACTGGGCATACGTGATCCTGGCTTAGTCACTTCCCTGGCCGTGTCCGCTGGACCGCAAGGACGTGAATCATGATTATGTGACGTCATCGATCTTCTCCTCTACCAACCTTCCTTTATATTGATGACCTTTCAATTGATCTTCTTAGAATCTTCTATCTCTAGTTTGCTTGAACCCTAGCCACGTTTATTTTAAGGAGGGTAGCGTTTGAATTTTTCGATCATCAGAAGTTCGAGCTCCTCAGCAGAAGCAGATCGAAGGACGTTCAGAAGTATTCGAGGATGATGCTGGAGATTTTGAGACGAGCCAAATGTCGCGTGCACGTATAGGATGTTACGTTTTTGAAACTCGTATTTCTTTTATAACCCTGTTCCCATCTTGTACCCGATTTTTCCACGTGTTGGAATTCCTTCCAGCCTACCACCTCCCCTCATTATTGCCTTTGTCCTCATCCTTGCCTCGAGCCCCGTTCCCGCCTACCCTATACTACCTACCCTTGACTTTCGATGCCCCCTATTTATTTCCTTTGTCCGTGTAACGACTGGTTTTTGTATGATTGGATTATCAGTGTGTTTTGCTTGTGATGGTGGGTTCTCTCCTTGTGTGGTTTCCATTTCCATAGTTCTCGCTTTCATTTATCTCGTTGAGAATTCCTAGCTTTCGTTTTCGTTCCTTTTGATGTGATCTTCTAGGTTCTTCCTTAGAATCAATGAATTCGGAGTAAGTCACTCGTGACGAGCTTCATATCGATCATATCTTAGAGTATAAATCGATCCTAGAAGCCATGGAAATCTTCCCGAAGCTTCGCGCTTCGAATCGGCACTTTTCGTGCACGTTAGTTGGTTCAAGAAGATCAACCGACCGACTAGATTCCAATTTAGTCGGTCAGGAAATCAACTGGAACCGACTAGTTCATTCAATCAATAATTCAGGAGTTACTGTTTACTCTTAGTCGGTCTAAGAACGTTCATCGACCGACTAGATTCAAAACTAGTCGGTCAGTATTTGTTCATGGACCGACTAACTCTAAATCCTATTTTCGTTCAGGAGTTACTGTTTGCACTTATTCGGTCTGCGTTGGTCGATCGACCGACTAGTTGCCAAACTAGTCGGTCAGTGGTTGCTCTTTGACCGACTAACCAGTGTTAAAACCCTAATTTCTGGGCAGCCGCCAGCCCATCCTATTTATACCCAACCCAACCGACTTCATCTTCCTCCACTCGACCCTGAACCCTAAAATCACCCCCATCAAGCCCCCATCTTCTTCCAAGCTTCATTCCTTCATTCCATACCCTAGATTCATCATCTAAACCCTCCATTCACTCTATCTACCTCTCATCTTCCCCAAAATCTCCATCAAATCCCCAAATCCCCCAAAACCCTAGTTTCCCCAAACTTCTCCAATCTTTTCCGGATCTGATCCTAGGGTTCCCCGGAGTGTTCCTTCCGTCTCCTCTCGGTAAGAAATCGATCTACCGTTGTTTTTATAACTTATTTATAATTTTGGTGAAACCCTAATTAATTTCATGTGTTTGGTGTTTGTTTCCCCCTAAACAGCGATTTTCTCGTAGATAGCATCCGTGTGACGAGGTTGATCGTCATCCCCGGTGCTAGGCAAGTGAAACTTGCCACTTAGGGTTTAGGCCATGTTTTAGGCCATTACTTTGCTTTAGCGTAAAAGAGACTAGACGGTGAAATGATAGCCGCCTAGACGCCTAATTGATCTAGTTTGACAACGAAACTAGATCCGTCACCTTAATTGATCTAGCTTGACAACGAAGCTAGAATCCAACCCTTTTAACTTGTTGTTCTTGCATATTAACTGCCATGTTTAATTCCTTATTCGTGCGCCTTACAAACTGCCATGTCAATGCATCTTTAAACTGTCATGTTTAATTCAATTAACGGTACGCAAATATCTGTTCATGTCATTGCATAATGATTATTTATCGTGATTGCGTAGCACACGCTACAACATTATATTCCTGGCTCGTGTTCCAGAAGCGAGCCCTGTAGTTGGAAACCCCAACGCTCGGATACCGGCTAGGTGCACCCCTATGCCAAATACACTTCCTGGCTCGTGATCCAGAAGCGAGCTCAGTGAGTTGGAAATCCCAACGCTCGACACATATGGGTGGGGTAAGAGATAAGCGGCCTGAGCCCCGAGTTGGCCTGATCCGCCACTCCGGCCAGCAGGTGGACTCTCTAGTGCACAAGTGATTAATAGTGATAGAGATAAGCGGCCTGAGCCACGAGCTAGCCAGCAGGTGGACTCTCTATGCACTAAGTGTTTACCAGTGACAAGTGATTAATAGTGGTAGAGATAAGCGGCCTGAGCCACGAGCTGGCCAGCAGGTGGACTCTCTATGCACTAAGTGATAAGTGATAAGTGATAAATAGTGGTAGAGATAAGCGGCCTGAGCCACGAGCTGGCCAGCAGGTGGACTCTCTATGCACTAAGTGATAAACAGTGATAAGTGATAAGTGATAAATGATAAGTGAATTGTGATTTGGTAGCTTTTGCTACATCGTGCGTGCTTGCCTCTCTTTTAAACTGCTGCATCAAACTAAACTGTCATGTCATTGCTTAATATCATAAGTGCTAGGTTGCTAGTTTACTTTCCTTTCAGTTTCCTTGCCCAAGTCTTTCCAGACTTGCTGACATGTGCCCCTCTCTCTTTTGGGTGACACATGTTAGACCCAGAGCCAGAGTTTTGTTGCAGGGAATATGGTGTTGCTGATGCTGATGTTTGCTGTGCTGGTGAGTGGACACCAGGGGCCTGTCTTGAAGACCGCTCGTGTTCACTTCTTTGTTTAGGTTTGCTGTTAGTCGTCGGTGCGTGGCACCCTTGTATGTATGTTATTCTTTGTTGGCCATGTTTGGGCCTTAGACTCTTTTTCCTTTAGTCTGGTGGCTTTTCTGCGATATTGTAATTTGTTATGGACATTTCGAGATTCAATAAAATGTCGTCTCATTTCTTTATTATCATTGTTGTTTCATTTCGTTTTGCAAGGACTTGCCATAATAAGTGTTTCTATACGCTTATCAGACTTGGAGCTTCACATCTTCAAGTTTGTGCGGACCTTCTCACGTCTCGCCTCCACATTTTTGGGAAGCGGGGCGTGACAGTCCGCTTCCCCACCTCGATCCCCGTTTCCGCCTAACACCGACGACTTTCGGTGCCCCCCTTCTCTTTTTAACCCCTCTTCTCCTTCCTTCCCAAGCCACCCTGTGGTTCCCTTTTCGCTCAGACATCGTCCCTCCTCCTCCCGGCCTCTTCCCCAAGCGAGCTCGCCATCTCACCCGAAGCCCCGCCAGTTTCTGCTCCACTCCATCGGAAGTCCCTGCCATGGATCGTCAACCAGCCGCAGCTCTCATCGCCGAGGACCCGCAACCACCAATGGCCCTTCGACGTTCTGTTTTGGGATTTTTGGCCTTGGCAACAACCCTCGTTGCCACCTTCGCTACCGCTGTGTGGCTGAGATCTTGGGAAGCCGTGATCCTTGGGCTTCTCTTGAGTTCTCTGCCCTGGGTCTCACCCCGGTTGATGTCCCGTTTAGGCTTCCTCTTGCGTCTACTCCTTTTGGTGTGCGGGAAAGCGTGTTTTTGGTTGTTCATTTGTTGGGTGATGTTGGGGGTTGCGAATGTCAAGTATTGGTCTACGGAAGGAGTGATGGCGATGATTATTGGCATGATATTGGCCTTGGGTGTTGAAGTTGGATTTAGGCCTTGTGCTTGGCTCTGGATGAGAGCTTGGATCCTGCCTTATTATGGGATAGTATGGAGATTGACGGAAGGAATGCTGGCAGTGAGTACCAACTTTGGGTGTTGGCCTTGTACTTATCTTTGGGCGTTGATTTGGACGTTAGCATGTGGTTGGGCACTATGGAAATTGATGTTGTTGGTACCCATGGATTAGTCGACATCTTTGACCAGTAGCACGAATAAACTTTATGATCTTCCGTTTTTATAGCTTGCTACTGGCTTATCACCTCAGGTTCCAAGTTCGAACAGAGGTTGTCATCATAATAGCCCTCATTTTCATGTGATGTTATCATCTCATGTTAATTTTCGACTACTTGAGAAGTCAGAGTAACTATTGTAATGATACTAGAATAATTACAAAAGCTATGGTGATGTCAATAGTATGTATTCATATATAACATCTCTTGTTTTCTTGATGCTATAATATCACATTATATTTCATATTATTTACAACCTGATTTACTAGATTTCCATCTTTTTCTATCTTTTATTTGCTTGAGCTTCTTCATAACATCAATTATTTGTTTCAAAAATATTTTTAAATTCCGAGGACGGAATTATTTTAAGGAGGGTAGAATGTAACGACCAGTAATTTCCAACAGTTCAATTTACGTATTTCTACGTATTTTTAAGAATAAATTTTACATTATAAATGTTAGTCAAGAATTTTCTAACAAAACTGACTTTAAAAATTCTTATAAAAATATTTTAGAGTACTAGACTTATCGTATTGTATTTTAGCAATTTCAGATTTCCTCAAATACCCAAAGCATTTCTGTTAAAATTCATCTTCCAAAATTACCGTTTTGATTTGACGAATTTATTTTCTATACAAACGTCTTCAAATCAATTTCAAACTCCTACAGTAGCATCCTATGATCATTTAGGGCCTCCCACATTAATTTCATAATTTTCGGATATCATTTCAGTAGAGAACCCGCAAACCCACTTTCCAAACGTTTTGGCCAAAAACTAGTATTCCCGTAGCCCAAAACCTGAAACGGACTTCGTATTTGCCATCCTCGTGACGATACGAACCCGTGGGTATGTTTTCGTAATTTTTCGGACACATTTGACTCCAGGGGCAAAATCGTAATTTCGGTTTTGTATTTTACTAATGACTTTCGTTAATAGGGTTTATTTTTTTACTAATCATCTTAATTAACCAAACCTAATTAATTAGTTTTACCCAACCCCTAACCGTAGCACCCACGACACGAGGAAAACACCAGCTCCTAACTTCTACACTTAGTCAAAACCCTAACCTAACATCTTAATTACATGTTGACTAAGTATGTAATTAAATACTAATTTAATTTTACTTTAAAATCTCTCCCCATCCCCGTTCCCTTCATTCACAGGCCAAACCCCCACTCTCCCTTCGTTTAAACCCCGCCTCGCCGTGAAGCCCCTCGCCCCGACCCCGACTCCCACCCCCATCGCCTCGCCCGCCGTCGCCATCGCCGGCCCCCGCTCCGCCACCCCGAGCACAGCGCCACCGGCCTCCCCCCTTCTCCGGCGACGAAACAAAGCCCCCACGCCGGCCACGTCGCTCCGCCCCACAGCGCCCCGAAGCATCGCCGCCGTCGCCTCCTCGCCGCCGCCCCCTTCGCCGCTCGCGACCGCCCCGCAGGCAACCGCAGCCGCTCCTCAACGCCTCGCCGCCGCCCCTGTCCATCCCGAAGCCCTCAGCGCCGCTCCGCGCACGTCCGCCGTCGCCGACGAGGCCCCGCGCCGCCGATGCCCGCATCCGACGCCGCCGCACCCCCGGTCGCCGCATCCGCCTCCGCCGGACGACGCACAGACCCCCCTCCCTCGACAAACGAGCAGCAGGCGGTAAAAAGTCGCGGTGGCACGTTCGTAATTTTGAAAGTTTTTCCAAATTTCCTTAATTAATTAATTATTAAATAGGGTTAAAGGGTTATAAATCCATAACTAATTATACAGGGGCCAGAAAAATGTGTGGATAGCTCCAGAAAATCAGAAACGACATTTCAGATCCAATGGCGCTAGTCTCACTGCGATCAGACGCCTACTTATTCCGGAATGATTTTTCGAACTTAAAGATTTAATAGGTATAAATCTTTCTAAAATTCGTAGCTCGCTGATTTTACGTACACTAATATTTGATAAAATTATATGTGATAATAGACTTCAAGACGGTCATTTTGACTGTTCACTCAAGTCATTCCGACTTGTATTGCTCCCGTAAGAAATTACGGAAGATACGCGTAACTTAAATAATCTGGGTTTTTAAACTATTTTGAGTTTCTAAAAATTATAAAAATTACTATGGACTTCAGAAAAATATTCCTTCCTGCAATAAAACTATTTTTGTCCTATATAGCCTATATAAAAATTTAGAACGCATTCCAACACCGTTTCAACAATTTTAAAATCAAAACGACCAAGTTAAATAAATAAGAAATCGTGTATTCTCTAACTAATTGTTATTGTATTTGCAGGCATCGAATCTCGTGCATCCGCACTAGATCCAGTCCCGGCTCACTACCATCACCTCGAAGATAGTAAGTCACAGTAAATTCTAACTTTAGAAATCTAGATAGTGTACTTAATGGAAACACCGCATACTCAAAGCATGGATCGGTACCTTAGTTATTGGACTTCACACATTGCTCAGGACTGACATTCTCTCTTGAGGTTTCTGCCTTGACTTTTCAACAAGCAAAGATCTTTAGAGTATCGTTAACGTGTGTGAACCTAGGACTTAACATCTAGTCTCGGAACAGTTATTGTCCTGAACAGATTGACATGCTTGACAGAAAGATTGTAACTGGACATGTGAGAACAGTAAATGACTCGTAAAACTGCAAAGAATGGTAACCGATACACACATACTGGGTTTTTGGGGTAACTTATAATTGCGGAAGTGCGGGAGCGACCAGTCCGATCTCCAGTGGATAGTACCATATTGACTGAACATTATCGTTTTATTGTAACCCAGGATATCAGGTGGACTCTTGGTTGCATATCGTACTTCCCGTTATAAGTCACGAACTAGAATAGGCACAAGTACTCTCACTATTGCTAGCGTCATTGCTATCGTCATTACTAGTTGTACTTGCTCGGTCACCTTTACTTTACTTGTCACCCTTGCATGCTTGACTTGATGTACTTTACTTATCGCACTTGCATGCTTGTCTGTCCTTACTTTATCCTTACTTTACTTTCAACACTTGTTTACCATAGCCTACTCCATATTTGTGCACTCCTCTTTTTCTATCGCTAGAATTGTTGTGACTTACCTTCGGTTCCATTTATGGCACCGGCAGATGAAGATCTGATCGAGGATATTGCCCCAGAGTTCGTGGAGCCTACACTTGATCCTGAAGCCGCAGAGTTTTATTTACTTTACTGTTGGTGTGGGTGGTACTGTGTATTTACTTTTTCGCACTTCTTTTCAAAAAATGTGCTGGTGGTTGTTGTACTTTAATTTGGACTGTAATAACGTATGTACGCTGGTTTTGTGTATTGTGATGCATCTCTGAGTTGTGGCTATGCTGAATTCACTAGTAAACTGCGGAACCTGCAAATATCAAATAAGTAACGGGCCCCCGAGAGCGGGTCGTTACAAGTGATGTCTACAACGAAGTATCAAAGAACATATACAAGCAGTGAGGCCTGCAATGAAGCGGGTGTGCATGGAAGGTAATAGCTTCAATGACGACGAACAGAACAAATAAAGGAGCAAAGAAGATCTTCGAATCAATATATATGTGATGTATTCAATTTTTGCATCACGTCACTAGCCGCTAGTATATTGTCCATCTTTGAGTGTTGAGGACGCAGCAGTGATGAAGGAAAAAATAGAATGTTGTAAAGAAAATATCATATAATTAGAATCAGATAGAATAATATCATCAAGAAGTGTAGTGGTTGACGAGGGCTTGTGGAAGGAAAGCCATTTATAGACGAATTTGGATGCCATTGGATGAGGATGAGACTACAGTAGAGTTACTGGGAGGCAACGCAAGAGACCCTGTGACTCTACAGCAAATTGCTTGTGATTATACAGAAGAATGCCCGTGAAACTACAGTAGATTGATAGCAGCCAGTGTTGTTCCCAATAATGTATGATTGTGGTGGTGCGCGTTGAGCAAAATTGATAGCCTCAAACAAAATAGCTCAACGCGCACAACCGGCAAGAGTATGGCCGTTGTGCGCGGAGAGCAAATTATTTATGGTTTATCAAAACTGCTCAAAGCGCAAAACGGGCATATAGTGTGGCCGTTGTGCGCATTGAGCAATATGTATTTTGGATAACACAATTGTTCAATCGACGTAAGTAAGAGTAATATTTCTCCAACAATTTTGTAAACTTGTTTCAGCATCGTAATGCTGGAAATAGCAGAATACATTGACATCACACCGAGATCGTCCATCACGGTATACGTCACCAATCCTTTATCGAATCCGGTGCTTTCTCTATTCGATGCATTAGCTGAAAATTTTTCTCGTAGCATGTTTTTTGATCAATGCGCACATTGGTTAAAATCTGGACAAATATTACATGACGTTGTATGCTTGGAGTTATTTTATTCGAATGTAACCCGGTTTTCATCGACGCGCACAACGGGTTATAATTTTACCCGTTTTCGCGTTGATTAATATTAATTCAAAAATAAAATCTGTTACCCCACGCACACAATCCGTAGTGCGCACTGAGTAATAAAACTCTTCGCTGACCTGTTTTAATACCGCGCACAACGCGTTATAATTTAGGAAGATGTGCGCGCTGAATAAAATCTTATGTACATTCACGATCATTGCCTTGTAGACTCACGGGGTCTCTTCTGTAGACTCACGGTCACTATACTGTAGACTCATCCTCATCCAAGGGCAGTCTAATTCGTCTATAAATGGCTTCCCTACCCACATGCCCTCTTCAACCTCTACACTTCGAGTGATGTTTATCAAGCATGAGGAAGAAGTAACGCTACACTCGACTGTAGACTCATCCTCATCCAAGGGCAGTCCAATTTGTCTATAAATGGCTTCCCTACCCACAAGTCCTCTTTAACCACAACACTTCGTGATGTCAAAAGGCATAAGGACTGGTCAAATAGTTGTGTTGGCTCACAAGAGGAGTAGCCCCTGACCGTATAACTGGCCAGCCCGCGAAGTCTTCTAAATCATCCCCAACGGTATAGCTAGCTCGCCCCGCAAGGGGGTGGACACCTGACCATATAGCCGAGTAGCCCACGAGGGCAAAGTAAGCTCATTTCCGATCGTATAGTTCGCTCGGCTCACGAAGGTTTGGCGACCGATTTAGCATTATTAAATGTGCTGAAACTGGATCTCTTTAAAACTGTATCTATGAAAATTGATTTATCTTGTATTTTAGTTCAAAATGCAGCTAGTGTGGCTTTGAATTCCTAGGTCTGCGGGTCCAAACTAAAACTTAATACCCAAAGTTTTAATTATGAGAGTATGAGGATGATGCCTATCATTCGAGAAATCTATATGCTGTTGTCGATCTCATATCTTATAATTTATCTGTTGCAGCAGGTCACGCCAATTGTCAAGAAATCATTCGAGAAAATGTTTACATTCAACAAAAATATCTCCAAGTACAACGAACAAAAAGGAGAAACAAAAAAGGGTTCGATCCACCTATGATGTAGGAGCTCATGAAGAGGCGTCCCCAGGCGATTCGTCTTCTCTCGAACCAGTAGGGTGACCAGTGATAACCGGAGGTCGGGAAAGCATTCTTCGGACCCGCTCCTCGAAAGAAACCATTCCGGAAGGACCTCTCGATCTTCGCAGCTAAAATGTTCGAGAATGCCCGGAATCCCTCACGGATAGACTCCACGATCCTCGGAGCCAGGACATCCCTATAACCCCTCTGGACCTCAGCTATGATCCGACCATGGGCCACTTCCCGCAGGTCGCCTATTTCGGCCCAAAGAGCGCCTTTCTCCTTTCTATGCTCCTCCCGGGCGAGGGACAGTGCATCCTCAGCATACTTGGCCGAACTCTCGACGACAGACAGAGCCTCTGTCAAACATCCCACCTCCGAGGTGAGCTCTGCAACTCTCAGTTTGAACTGGTGGGCCTCCTTGGCTGATTGCTCAGCCGCCTCGGCCCTCAGGCGCTCCTGCGCCAAGGCCGCCTCAAGACCATCTACCTTCTCTGAGAAGCGATGCGCCTCTACAGCAACCGTGGAAACCTGCGAGACCGAAGGGGTGAATGTCGCCCTCAACAAAACAGTCGTAGAATAAAAAAGAGTCTAACATGCTGGATATGCCATACCAGAGAGTCTTCCAGTTCCTCCCAATAAGGAACCTCCTCTAACAAGGAGAGGTCACTCGGAAGGACAGATCCCTGCGCCAGCTGGACGGCCACGCCAGCTGGACCACTCTCACTCCTCTTCTTCTTTCCCTCGGGACCTTCAGACCACGAGTGAGAGCGTCTCTTCCTCTCCTCCTCATTCCCGGTTAACACACGGGAACGCTGCTCGATGGCCGCCACGTCCCCCTCTCCGAGGTCGAGACCGGAGGGCGCATCAATCTGATCCGCCACGAAGGGCGATGGTTCGGCCGTGCCCAAGGGCGGATGGTGAGGAACGCCCACCTGCCTTGACACCCCAATCGGTGGGTCGCCCGCAAGAATGTCCTCCCCCACAGTGCCACCAGGCCCATGGCCAGAGGAACTCTCCCGACTACCCGAATATCCTCGTCGTCGAGGGTTGAGTTGCTGAACGTCTTGACTGAAATCCCGACCCGCCAGCTGAGCAAAAAAGTTGAAAATCAGGGTAACAAGCAATGGGGAAAGCAGAATTTAAAATGCCAAAGGCTTTATAGGGAAGGTCACTTCTAACCCTAGCCGTCAGAAAGGAATGTATGTCAAAGTCTCACAGAAGGCGACGCTTCAAATTCTGATCGTTAAGGGCGGGAGAATTCCAACTTCGTGCTAGTGGCCTTCATTCAAAGTGATTGCCTCAAAACTGAAGTGTACGTCAAATACATACGATTCACATTCCCTCGAACCGAGCCGTCAAAACCCGAATGGCCCCCAGTGATGGCGGCCAGTTGAACCAACACACTGATCGGCCCCAGATATACACTCGGAGAACGATTGTAGTTTTACCGCAAGTGCACGGCGTAGTGGCGAGCGGGTATCGAACACGAGGATGTGTTGTCGGTTCCAATCTATCCTAGGTTGGTTTGTGACGTGCGTTTATATTTCATACATTCACGCACGTTTTCTTTTGTGTTTCTCTATGTTTTTCCGCCGTCTCTTATTTGTTTTCGTGTATTTTCCCGTTTTCTTTCACTTTTCTTTGTTTATCCATGATTGCAGGGGATTGACCACGTAGGGGACGTTTAACGATGATATCCCAAGTCCCCGGAGCAACGGGAGAAGTCACGCGTGATCCAGGGGGTCAAACACCAAAGAATTCATCTTTCAGCCCCCTCACCCGGTCGGTTGGGCATCTCCAACCGACCGGGTGATGCACGCGTGCACCACCCGGTCTCTACCGCAGCTCACAAAGAAGCCACCCGACCGGTTAGCAGACCGGTTCAGTGGGGGATGTTCTCTGTTTTCTCGAAGCAAAACGCCAACCGATCGGGTGACTCTCACCTGATCGGTTCATCTGTAGCTGAAGAAGAAGAGCTGAAGACACGGACATCGAACCGATCGATTCACCCGACTGCTCCAAGATCCAACCGGTCACTCAAGAACTCACCCGACCGGTTCATGTGATCGGGTGAAAGCTCGCCGTTTTCTGTTATTATTTTGTAACGGATCAACCGATCGATTGACTTGTCAACCGATCGGTTGATGCGGTGGTCTATAAATAGAACCCCTAGGGTTCCAGAAACCAGAGCTGTTATTTTTTCTACTGTTTTATTTCATTGTGACGGCTGTAATTGTTACTCTTTTGTAAGTTTTCAGATCTTTCTAAAATTTTAGTATTGTCTTTACTACTCTATAACTTCCGCATTGCAATTGTCCGATTATGATTCCAACGGTTAAATTTCATTTAGATCGCTTTTTCATGAATTTTTGTGAGTAGTTCCCAAATCTGGGATTTTGGTGGAAACCCCTTCGGGGGCTCTTCCCGATGCGTCCATAGGGTTGGGAAATCGATAGGGAGTAGGAATCTAACGGTTACGCGTGGTGTTTCATTGTCATCGGCGGGAAAAAGACCGCCTTTGACCGTTGGGCCAAGGGGGAATAAACTTGGCGGTTGACTCCCTAGCCATAGCTCACACCCTTAACGTAGACGCCGAATCCTTGCACGCGGGAGCGGCAGGATGAGACGTTGGGAGATATCGTTGCGGGCTTAGTGCTTCCGGGATCGATCAGTGTTAATGGACACGGGAGTGCCCACTGATCGAATCCGGGAAGTCCGGTGTATCATCCTGGGCACCGACCGGAATATCGGGCCCATGGGATGCCGGGTACCATTTTCAGAGGCAACGTCTCACCATTAGACCCTAATCCTGATCGCTATCCATACCCGTAGGCCACATCAGCGAGAGTCTCTCGTCGGGTTGGAAACCAAAGTCCCGGGTTTTCTTTCTTGTTGTTCATACCCATTTATTTCCTTTCGTGACAACCATTCACCGATTCGGGCTAGCTCGCCCCTCGGGGTGATTTAGGTCCTACCTGACCCAAGCACAACCTCGCCTCCCTGAGTTCGATATTCCCGCACCCTACACTAACCGTGAAACTTGCGGTAAACGACACCACGCCGCCGCGACTCGAGCGGGGCGCCGGTCAAGTTTATGGCGCCGTTGCCGGGGAGGCAACGTGCTTGTTATTTTAGGATCTCTTGAACCCTCGTGTCTAGCTCATATCCCTACCTCGCGATAGTTTTCGCATTCTCCTTTTTCTTTTTCCTTTTTTTATTTTTCTTATTTTTATTTCTTATTTAATCTGTTTCGTTTCTTTCCCACCTGTCGCTTCACGGGTGTTTGTTGTTTTTCATGCGCAGGAGTTCAAGGAGTCTTGACGACTTGATTCCCCTCGATCCAGAGATTAACGCCACCCTTAGGCGTTTGGCCGCCGAGAAGCGAAGAAGAGAAGATCCCGAATCCATGGAGGAGAACACCCCACCTCACAAGTCTCTGCTAGAGTACTCGATGCCATCCATCGAGTCAACTTCCGCCATCCGATCTCCAGCTATTGCAGCCCAAAGCTTTGAGCTGAAGCCGTCTCTAGTGACATGGATCCAGCAGGACCAGTTTGCGGGTGCGCCCATGGAGAGCCCGATCGAGCACCTGGACTCCTTCTTGGAGAAGTGTGACACCTTCCGGATTAATGGTGTCACTACAGAGGCTATCCGTCTGAAGCTGTTCCCCTTCTCTTTGCGAGACAAAGCCAAGCAATGGCTAAGGGGGAAGGACCCCAACACTTTCAACACCTGGGAGAAGCTCTCCAATGCTTTTCTGACGAAGTTCTTTCCTCCGGGGAAGACCATGAAGTTGAGGAGTGAGATCTCCTCCTTCTCCCAGGCCAGCCACGAGTCCTTGCATGAAGCTTGGACAAGATATAAAGAGATGCAAAGAAGATGCCCTCACCATGAGCTTCCGAAGTGGCAGATTATTAATCTGTTCTACAATGGGTTGAGGGATGACCTGAAATCTTCTATGGATGCCGCGGCTGGGGGTTCCTTCATGTCTAGAAGCGAGGAGGATGCCGGGCATATTCTGGAAAATATGGCATCCAACAATGAGCGGTGGTGTGACGAGAGAGCCACACCAAGATCCGGGGGTATACACAGAGTCGAGGACGTCGACAAACTTTCAAGCAAGTTCGACTTGCTTTCGACCCAGATCTCCGCACTAATGGTAGGAGCCGGTGGGGCCGGTACACAGCAAATTTCTGCGGTTGAGTCCGAATTCTTTGGGGAATTCGACGGTGGTGACATCTCACCACCGTTGGATCAGGCGAGCGCACTATTTTACAACCCCACGGGAAATGCGCCGTATCCGCCAAGGACAAATTCCAACCCGGCCTACTCTCCAAACAACCAGAACCACCCAAACTTCAGTTACCGGCCACCATTTCAGCCCTCACCGCCTCAGCAGCCGCAGCAACAAACTTATCAGCCGGCTAGGCCACAGCAGAATCAAGTTCAGCAGCAACCATTTCAGCAACAACCTCAGCAACAATCTTACGCCCCCAGAAATCAGCAGCCGTTCCAGCAGCAGCAGCAGTATGGCCAACAGAGGGCCGTCTCTCCGGTTGAGTCTCTCTTGACTCAATATATTACCAACCAGGAGAGGATCAACCAAAAGCTGGAAATGGGTCAGCGGACCCTCACGGACCAAGTAACCCAGCTGGGGTTACAAGTGGCGAACCTTGCAAGGTCACAAAACCAATTGCCGCCACAACCGGAGGTGAACCCGAGGGGGGCAACCCAAACATCGGCACTCGTGCACGAGCACGCGAATGTGTCCGCTATCGTTCTGAGAAGCGGGACACAAATTCCTACTAGAGTGCCCCCTAGCAACCCGGAAGCACCATTGGTCGTTGAGAGCCCGACCGAAAAATCAAATAACGCCGGTGCTTCATCATCAAATCCCATGACTCCGGAGGGAGTGTCTGAAGAAGAGAAGAAGAAGGAGGAAGAGAGCCCGAAAGTGTATAAACCCGTTGTGCCATTTCCACAACGGTTGGCTCAGGCAAAAATTGATGAGAAATATGGCAAGTTCTTCGCCATGGTCAAGGACCTAAGCCTGCAAATCCCCTTCTTAGAAGCAATCGAAACAATCCCCTCCTATGCAAAATTCTTGAAAGATTTGGTGACCAGAGGGTCAAGAAAGGAGAAAGTAGTGCTGACGGCAGAATGTAGCGCTCTTATTCAGAGGGCAAACCCGCCGAAACTCAAGGACCCGGGGAGCTTCTCTATTCCTTGCACGATCGGGGCTGTGAAGATTCATCGTGCACTCGTCGATCTAGGAGCGAGTGTTAGCTTGATGCCCTTATCGATGTACAGAAGGATAGGAATGGGTGATTTGGAGCCCACCGGTATGACCCTACAACTAGCTGACCGGTCGGTCAAATATCCAGTGGGAGTTGTTGATGACCTCCCCGTAAATGTGAGAGGGGTGCATGTGCCTGTGGACTTTGTAGTCATGGACATGCCCGAAGACGCACACACCCCCATTATCCTGGGACGGCCTTTCATGGCCACTGCTGGCGTTCTAATAGATGTGAAGAACGGAAAACTCTCTTTGAACGTCAGCGGAGAGAAAGTTGAGTTTGATCTGGGGTTGTCCATGAAGCACCCCGATCCCCCTGATGACCTTCGGTGCAATTTGCTTGAGATAGAGGAAGAAAAAGCTGCAGAGGAGAGCTCCTGGGAGATTCTCCTGAGAAACCCCCCCCGATGACTTGGGGGATTCAGAAGATGGGGACGGCCCCGAGAACAAAGAAGCTGCTGGAAGACCGAGTGCAGCGAGAACGACCCCTCCCGGGTTCCCCAAGGCCCCTCCTGTGAGGAGAACGGGGAAAGAGCCCACGGACCTCACTAAAGACGAGGTCCGGATCCTGAAGAAGATGGCGGGAAGCGCCAACACCAAGGAAAAGCCCCCGGATCCCAAGAACAAGGGGAGGGTAGTCGAGCAAGTATTTTTCCAGCCGCTGACTACTCCAAGCGCCTTCAGCTCCAATGAGGAAGAGATGCCGAAATTTGGGCATCACCCGTATCAGCCACCGTGAGCATCTCTTGCGGGCGTCGAGCCAACGACGTTAAACAAGTGCGCTTCATGGGAGGCAACCCATGTTCTAAACTTTTTTCCACTTTTTAGCGTTATTTTTTACTTTATTTTATCTATTTTTATAAATAAAATCAACCGCGAGAACATCCGTTCGGGGACTTAAACAAATCTATTGGTTTTTGCAGGAAAAAGGCCCCAACCGATCGGGTGACAACTCACCCGATCGGTTGGGATGTATCAGATACATGCCGAGATCTGTCCCCATATGACCCGATCGGTTGAGTAATGAAGAGACCGGGTGGCAGACCGGGTGAGCTGGGGAGAACTCTCGGAAATTTTTGGGGAATATCAACCGATCGGTTGAGTTCGAGCGCGATCGCTTGACGTGACCGGGTGAGCAGCCCTAAGTTCTCGGGAAAATGAGTGGAGCGGCCAACCGATCGGTTGATAAGTCAACCGACCGGTTCGCCTGTAGCATTTCTTCGGCAAGATTTTCGACCTAACCGTCAACCGACCGGGTGACAAGTCACCCGATCGGTTCGACTTAAAACTCTATATAAACCCCCCCGACACCCGTTCATTTCCACCCTCGCCCGATCGCCCAAATCGCCACCGTTTCGAATCCTCTCGTGCGCCTGCCTTCTTTCTTCCCTAAGATCAACCTCGATCGTCTTCCCCCGCCATCTCCCTGCACACAAAACCATAAATTTCACCCATCCTCCCCAAACATCGAAACTTGTTGAAGAGATCGCTGCGGCTTCGCAGCGTGCTCCAATCGAGTAGCATCAGGACGTCTACGAGCAACTATCTTCATCTCATTTGGGTAAACTCGCTCCTTTCCTTAATTTTATTTTTACCCCAGATATTTCATTTGCTCGTTGGCCGTATTTCGTGTTTGTGTTGATTCATTGTACTTTTACATACTCGCACGCACACAAGACACCCGCACAATGCCTCCCCGCCGTGTTAAACCCACCGACGCCAGCTCTTCGAACCCTAGGCCCACCCGTCGCGCTCGTCGCGCACAGCCCCCCGCTCAGCCCACCACCTCCAACCCACCTGCCCCCGATCAAGACCAAGCCGATCGATTCATGGCTATGATCCTCCTAGCTGGGCAGGGTGGTCGGATAACCGAGGAGTCCGTCAGCCAAGACCTCCCCTTTCTTCAGGGCTTCATTCGCCACATCCGCGAAGACCCACCCGACGTCTCCGAGCTCCACATTCCACCCCCCACGACCCCTGGTCCACAGCGCAGGCCCCCGTCACCACCTCCGGAGGGTGGTGCCCCTGCTTGATCTTTCTTTCCCCCTTTCTGCCCCCCCCCCCCATATTTGTGCCTATCTGTCTTTTGGGGGCCCTGCTTTGTCTCTGTCGGAGGGGGGGACCATTCGCGTGTCGTTTTCTGATTTCACCCCTTTTGTTTTTGACTCCCCCTTGCACATATCTGGATTTCATCGATCATATCATTTCGCTAGCACTATCTGGTCTAGCTTGGGGGACGTCTATTTTGGTGTGCTGTCGTGTTTTGTTTGTTTTTCTCATTTTTGTGTGTGTGCTTGTTTTTCGTTTTTGAGTGTCGTGTCGTGTGGTTTTATTTTTATATTTAATTTTCGTGTTGTTTGATTTTGATTTTGATCTTTCTTTCTTTTTTCAGTTTCATCTATGTGTTTTCCTCGTTTTCATTTCTTTTAATGTCGGTGCGTATTCCCCCCCATTTTCATTGCCCTCCCGTACTCACTCATATTTGCATTGAGGGCAATGCAAACTTCAGCTTGGGGGAGTCGCACTGTGTGCGTCGTTTGTGTCCTTCTTTTTCGTTTTTTGTGTCGTTTTCATCGTGTTTTTATTTTTATTTTTATTTTATTTTCTTCTTCTTTAGCTCTTTCTCCTAGAAATGAATTCTATGATGAATCGCCACAAAGTCACACACAACTAGCATTGCATCGATAATCACACTCACTAACCCTAGGATTTCGAGTCCTCTTGCATTTCACGCATCGTGGGTCCACTTAGCTTTTTGTGAGTCGTGTGTCGTGACTAGCATTTGGTGTGCTTCTGCTTTGTGATTTTACTTTATATACCTGTCCAGGAATGACCCCTAGATTATCATGCTCCGATTTGAATATGCGGTATTTGTTTCCACTTTATGCATGCTATATTTATATCGTATACTTCAATTCGCATGCGTCGGAATTCCACAACTAAGGACTAGGATAACCCATTTAGCCTATGCTCTATTCAGCAAGAGTAGTTCCCTTTGCCCGAGTGTTTAGATTTCGACTTCTTTTTTGTTTTACTTGGTGCAAATCCCCTCGTCGTGTACCGTTCTCCCACTTGGGAGAGTACACATGTGTATAGCCAAAACCCCAAAAATAAAAAAAAATGGAGAAAAGAAAAGAAAAATTGTGTATAGCCGAAAATCCAAAAAAAATACAAATGCCAAAACCCAAAAAAAATTTCTGTGTGAATATTTTTTTTCATACTTGCCGAGAATAAAGGGAAGGCGAGAATTTGCACCGAGTGTTCTTCTCCACATCATCTCAACCCCCGTCGTTATCGAAAACACTTGGCTTAGGAACTTTTCAGCTAGTATCTAAGCTATAGTGGCGTGATTTCCTTAACCCTAGTTGTGGAGTCCCCGATGCATGATACGCTTCTATTCTCACTCTTCTTATGCATGCTTGAACTTATATTCGCCGCTTAATTCAATTCGGATCGATATTTTGGGTCATATCTTGGATTTATGTATATCGAGCCTCATAGCACATCGTAGAAAGCATCACCATTTGCTAGCACACGACCACGCTCACTCGCGCTTCACTGCGTGGACCCACGACACTTATTTGGACTCGCTTTCCTAGGTTTAGTGGTCTGATTTGGCGTTTGCTTGCTTGGTGTGTCGTTTTTGACTTTGGTGGCTCTGATGGACGATCTAGGGCTTAGAGTTTTCTTTTTCTTTCTTCCTCTCTATTTTTCCCTTCCGAGCTCCTACTCTCAATCGTCTTCCTCGAGGACGAGGAAGAGTTCAGCTTGGGGGATTTTGACGTGCGTTTATATTTCATACATTCACGCACGTTTTCTTTTGTGTTTCTCCGTGTTTTTCCGCCGTCTCTTATTTGTTTTCGTGTATTTTCCCGTTTTCTTTCACTTTTCTTTGTTTATCCATGATTGCAGGGGATTGACCACGTAGGGGACGTTTAACGATGATGTCCCAAGTCCCCGGAGCAACGGGAGAAGTCACGCGTGATCCAGGGGGTCAAACGCCAAAGAATTCATCTTTCAGCCCCCTCACCCGGTCGGTTGGGCTTCTCCAACCGATCGGGTGATGCACGCGTGCACCACCCGGGCTCTGCCGCAGCTCACAAAGAAGCCACCCGACCGGTTCGCAGACCGGTTCAGCGGGGGCTGTTCTCTGTTTTCTCGAAGCAAAACGCCAACCGATCGGGTGACTCTCACCCGATCGGTTCATCTGTAGCTGAAGAAGAAGAGCTGAAGACACGGACGTCGAACCGATCGATTCACCCGACTGCTCCAAGATCCAACCGGTCACTCAAGAACTCACCCGACCGGTTCATGTGATCGGGTGAAAGCTCGCCGTTTTCTGTTATTATTTTGTAACGGATCAACCGATCGGTTGACTTGTCAACCGATCGGTTGATGCGGCGGTCTATAAATAGAACCCCTAGGGTTCCAGAAACCAGAGCTGTTATTTTTTCTACTGTTTTATTTCCTTGTGACGGCTGTAATTGTTACTCTTTTGTAAGTTTTCAGATCTTTCTAAAATTTTAGTATTGTCTTTACTACTCTATAACATCCGCATTGCAATTGTCCGATTATGATTCCAACGGTTAAATTTCATTTAGATCGCTTTTTCATGAATTTTTGTGAGTAGTTCCCAAATCTGGGATTTTGGTGGAAACCCCTTCGGGGGCTCTTCCCGATGCGTCCATAGGGTTGGGAAATCGATAGGGAGTAGGAATCTAACGGTTACGCGGGGTGTTTCATTGTCATCGGCGGGAAAAAGACCGCCTTTGACCATTGGGCCAAGGGGGAATAAACTTGGCGGTTGACTCCCTAGCCATAGCTCACACCCTTAACGTAGACGCCGAATCCTTGCACGCGGGAGCGGCAGGATGAGACGTTGGGAGATATCGTTGCGGGCTTAGTGCTCCCGGGATCGATCAGTGTTAATGGACACGGGAGTGCCCACTGATCGAATCCGGGAAGTCCGGTGTATCATCCTGGGCACCGACCGGAATATCGGGCCCATGGGATGCCGGTACCACTTTCAGAGGCAACGTCTCACCATTAGACCCTAATCCCGATCGCTATCCATACCCGTAGGCCGCATCGGCGAGAGTCTCTCGTCGGGTTGGAAACCAAAGTCCCGGGTTTTCTTTCTTGTTGTTCATACCCATTTATTTCCTTTCATGACAACCATTCACCGATTCGGGCTAGCTCGCCCCTCGGGGTGATTTAGGTCCTACCTGACCCAAGCACAACCTCGCCTCCCTGAGTTCGATATTCCCGCAACCTACACTAACCGTGAAACTTGCGGTAAACGACACCGCGCCGCTGCGACTCGAGCGGGGCGCCGGTCAGTTTGACTACGAATGTTTTATTGGTGGAGATGGGTATGGAATGATATAATGGAAATGGTGATGGATGTCGGTGTCGGTGATAAAGAATTCGGTCAAATATCGATTCAAATACAATATAAGTGTCTAGGGCTAGGAAATTCCCACTACGGATCGTCATACATCTCTGGGAATCGTGACTCTCAATATTACTAGACTTGTGTCGAGGTGAACTAGTCGTAACTGAATTGAGAACCAAGCTCACGCTCTCGCGCTATTGCCGGTCTATAGCAACCTAGATTAGGGCCCACTCTCGTGCAAACCATAACCTAAGCCACTAGCATGAAGATCTACATTATCGTCCAATCGCACCTCGAGCCCACTCTCGTGCACACTCGTCCAATCGCACCTACTCCTCTCCATGAAGACAATGCCGCATGTATAGCCCAGCTACAGGACAGCTACATCAAAGGCGACAAGACAAAGCATATCTCCCTCAAGTTCTTCTGGACGCACGACCTTCAGAAGCAAAAACAGATTGAGGTGCAAAAGATCCAATCATGTAATAACTTGGCGGATTTGCTTACCAAATCTCTGCCTACTAGTATCTTTGAGAAACTTGTATATGGGATTGGGATGATGAGAGTGAGAAAATGTAAACTGGGTCAGGATGAGAGGACTATGAACTCATAGATATATAGAAGACTGATGTACAGATTCATAGGAAATCTGCAAGCCTGAAGCTTGGTCAGATGAGGGGGAGTCAACTGTAGAGGTGTACTCTTTTCCCTTGGCTACTGGTTTTTTCCCACAGGTTTTTCCGTAGTCAAGGTTTTGACGAGGCAACCTCGTTGACTCTGGATCCTCAAGCATTCACCCCTAGACACATCCCTAAAACAGGGGAAGTTATGGATTAACTGTTCTTTATTTAACAAGGCAGTTATCCTAACTCGTATCCTGAAGAATCCACATCTTATTCAATGTTGGTTGGATAAGAGGAAGTGTTATGAATAGACCCATGAGGACCATTGGGTATCCGTCTCACCATTGAAAGCTATTAATAAGAGGGTAGGGGGGCTTTTAACCCCCTACACCTATTTCCCTACTTTTCACTTCACAACATTTATTATATTTTAAAGGTTGGTCATGTAAGCATTGTTCTTGACTCTCCCCATATGTAAGCACTGTTCTTGACTCTTCACATCAGGAGTAGTCAAATTGGGCATGTTCTGTAATAAAAATATATTAAGAATAAAAGATAGCAACAAAAAAATAAAAATAAAGGACATTAAGACTCTAAATGCGCCATAATAAAAAACAAACAAATAGGACGTCAGGAACCGATTACAAGGTGCTACAAATATTTACAAATTCATGGAATTCCAAAAATTATTCTTTTCCTCAAATAAAAGCCAAATCGAATTATGTACTTTAATATATTAAATAATGCGAAATCAGTCACCCCTTCCATGGACTTGACCTAACTAGCCACTAGACAATCATAATCTATCTTACATTTATGAACAGGGCCAAGGGGTCCAATGGATGTGACCATCAAACTAGAAAGAAAAGGATGAGCTCAAGAAGAAGCTTTTATCAACTCAAGCGGGTCATCCTTGTGGTACAATTTTTAGTGGGTTTATATGGAGGAAAAATGCTCCACGTCTGCTGATTCAATGATCCACGTTGATCCACGTTGCAGTAAATGGTACGATCGATCAACTTGATGAAAAAAAAGGTAGCCCCGAGCTTAATTTAGCATCACACAAAAAGACTCCAAGCATCAGTGAACACTTATATTTCACCTCTTTGGTCGTCCGTAAATGAAGATGAAAGTGCAAAAATGAAGTTACTTTCAGCCGACATAGACCGAGATATTTTACAATTTTTTTTTAAAAAAAGACAGAATGGAATAAAAGTACTCAAGAGACCCAATTGTCTTCGAGAATATCCGCACACGCTAAAAGGCATTATATTCCGCCTATGTCGGCATGCACCACTCAAAGTGCTCCGGCCGCACATAAAAAGATTCATGAGAGAACCGCAGGCAGAAAGACTCCTTAGGCTTAGAGCTACAGAAACGACCATTTAAATTTTGATATGTAACACAAAGGTGGTCTGTTTCAAATTGTTGAAAAATGAGATACAAAACATCAAAGATGTCTCAAGAATAGCTCGCCTATTATTTTTTTTGAGATATATTGGAGTTCAAAACGCCAAATATGCTCTGTTTCAGGGTTTGTTAATGCATTTAAGCATGTGTTTCGGCTATGTTTTGTGCGAATTTTCTATGTAAGTTTGCGGTTACCTGTTGAGATACAGAGGACAAACTAAAGGGACAAAGGAGAGTTCTTTGACCGCCAAATGATGGATATCTCCCTAGTTTTCATGCCTGACTTTTTAAGGGGTTTTTGTTATTCCATTGAACCAAACTTCATAATGTTATTGAATTATTAGTGGTCTCTTCAACTGGACATACACAATAAATATTGGATCGAATCAGTGTAAATCTTGAATCAGGTGCGCGTTTATATATCATTTGTGTTGCATTAGTTTTCACACACACACACACACACACACACACACACATGGGTAAAATGCACTTGCGCTCAAGCTCAGATGAAATTCCTGCGCTCGACATCTCCCTACCGTCCGATTCAATCAGCGATCCTGGTAATTGTTTCAGAGTGTTTTCTCACTACAAAAGCGTTGACCGCGGATAACCCGGTCAACGTGGTCAAGGGGCCCACGGGGGTCCCTCAGGTGTGTCGAGTCGGTGCAGACAAGGCGCGAGTCGGAGTTGCAGACGACGTGGAGCACGTCAGTTGGACCGAATCGGGGTCCTCGGTCGCAAGGAGGGCGAGGGGAAGCCTCGACCCGATCAGAGACGCTCGGCCTCGGACGGTCGGACGACGAGGGGTAGCCTCGATCGTCCCGCTGATTACGTGGCCGGTCGCGGGGCGGAGAGGAAACCTCGGCCCGGTGTGAAACGCTCGGCCTCGGACGGTCGTGCTCGGCCTCGGTCGGGCGGGTGACGAGGGGAAGCCTCGGTCGTCTCGCTTGATGCGTGGCCGGCGAGGGGCGGAGGGGAAGCCTCGGCCCATGGATCTGATGTCCTCCTGCGTAGACGAGAACACTCGTCAGGGGGGCCGGACCTTGGTTCCGGCCAAATCCCCTCCGATGCCTAAGTCAGATGGTGATCTGAGAAGGGAGGCCCGACGGAGACGGTTCGACTCGAGAGGAGATCTGAACGGCGTCTCACGGCGCGAGCGGGGGAGGAAGGAGATGAAATGGGGGAACTAGGTCGTTGATGGAGTACCTTAGGTTTTAGATACCTGAGATGCGGTCCCTTGTCCAGTCGTCCTTCTAACCCTTTTATAGACCTCCCGCCGTGATTGCCCCCGACCCACGTCGCTCGTCCGCCCTCGATCGTGCCCCCTCGACCCGCCCCCCCCGGCGCCGCTCCCGGCGCCATGCCAGCACCTCCCCATAACAGCCATTAAGTGGTAACGGGATCGGGGGAATGGTTATCGCTGGAGTGGGTGAGTGACTCGTGCGTTATCGGGGCCGGGTCGGATCGATATTTGGGGGCCCTCTATGGGGCTTTGCCGGGCGGGCCTGATCGCGCAGATGGGCTTCCGATCGGCGGTCGGGCATCTGGGCTCGTATCTTTCGGGCTTCGTTCGGTGGGCTGTGCTTTTGGGCCTATGTTGTTGGGCCTTCGCAAAATAGACGTAACAATTGCCCCCATCGGTGGGGCCGGTCGGCCTTGGCCGGTTCGGTTCGACCGATGTGACTCCTGGGGTTCCGAGTGGCGCGTCAGTCGAGGCGTGGTTATAAATGAAGGTAATGATGAGGCGGATCGATTGGACTTCCTTTGGCGCCGATTTCGAAACGCCGCCGGTTCTCCGAGGCCTGCCACGCGTTCCTGTCAGGCGCTTCGAATTCGCCCCTTAGTCTGGTATATAAGATCCCCGGCTGTGTGGATCCCAACTTCTTCCGTGCTCTTCCCTCTGTCTTTGCTTTCCGCAACTTGGAGTCTCCCATCGCCTTCGTTTCCTTGCCTTCTCCAAATTAACAAAAAGGTAACTCCTTTCTTATTTTCATATTATGGCTGCTCTTAGGATAGGTGGTTCCGGCCAAGGGGCGAGGGACCCTCCTGAGTCGAGGCAGGGCGGGCCCCGGCTTGTGGGATCAGGTTCCTCCTCTGGGAGTCGTTCCTTTCGAGATAAGGGGAAGGGGAAGCTCTTCCCGGACTACGCCGGCGATGATGTGGCGTCGGCTGCCGTGCGGCTTAATGTACCCCCGGTTATCCTCCGAACGCTGTCGGGGACTCTTCCTTCAATGGCCACGGAGATCCGGGAGAGGTATCTCTGCTACCCGTACGATGTTCGAGTTCCGTTCATCGACGAGCGGATCTGCCTTCCGAGGAGCAATGAGGTCGGCGTCTACATCGAGATGTTCCACCTGGGTCTTCGTTTCCCGCTCAATCCCTTCCTCATCCAGGTCATGGAGTATCTCATGGTGCCCCTTTGCCAGTTCACCCCCTGTTCGATTGCGGTACTGACGGGCTTCGTGATGCTCTGCTGTACCCGTGGTCTGGAGCCGTCTCTCCCCCTCCTCTTTTACTTTTATCGGATCCAGACGGTCGGCCCCGGGTCATGGTTGCAACTCCGAGCCCGCTCGAGGAGGGAATGCCTGATCGGGCTACCCCGCTGGTCGGGGGATTGGAGTTCGGATTATGTCTTCGTGGTCTTCCTGGAGGGTGCCCAAATTCTGACAGGCTGGGGCGGGTCGGTCCGGCCCGACTCAACGCTAGCCCTCTCTGAGGCGGATCTGGCGGCCGCCGCGCTGCTGTCGACCCTCCCCTTGGAGGCGAAATCCATCTGGTCTTTGTTGGACGACCTACTCTTGAAGGCCGTCTTGTGGTCTCCGGGTAGGTCGCTTTTTCAGTCCTGGGTTGCCCCGTAGCTTACCCTGATTTCGGTTTCCCTTGCAGGAATGGCTGGTCGCGAGTTCACCCGTGATGTTGATGAGCTGATCCATCGTGGAGCCGCTCGGAGCCGGGGTAGTACCTCTGGAAGGGCGCCTCGGCGAACCGTTGAGGAGGAGGTGCGCCGAGGCGAGCCTTCTGTGGGTAAGGTGGTGGCCGCGCCTCCCGCCTCTTCTTCTGGCGATCTCCTCTCCAGGAGGGTCGCAAGGGCCAGATCTGCCCCGCCAGCCCAAGAGGCGGGGGGTAACGACGGGTCCGGTGCAGTCCCTCCTGCCCTTGGCGTGCCCCCTCTTGTTCCCGAGGGTGGGGACGGTGCGAGGCGGAAGCGCTCCCCTTCGGCGCCCGCGGAGCTTCACGGAGGGAAGAAGAGGAAGGAGGATGTGGATCCCTCCAGTCCGGCGTGTTCCGTGCTTCCTGCGGCGACCACCGGGGATCTTCCGGTGGCCCTGACAACCACCCCCGTCACAACGTCCCCGCCTCCGCTGCCGGGAGTCGGAACCCTGTTGGCGGGCAGCTCGGCTTCCCTCGAGGTCACCCCTGGGGACTCGGTGTTTGTCGACCGAGCCCTGGCCCAGCGAATGGCCGAGGGCTCTGTCCTCCCCCGGGACCGCAGTCTCCTCGAGAGGATTCCCGCCGACAAGATGTCGGACTCCTTGGTCTGGATCCTTCAACAGATTCGGCTATCTTGCTGTCCTTTCCTTCCCTTCACTCTCTTCTTAGCCCATGTCTCGTCTTCCAGGGTTCAACGCTCGCCGTGGAGTTGCAGTGCCGAGCCGTCCGCTTGAGGGAGCTGGAGGAGTCCTCCGTGAGGGCCCACGAGCGGGCCGGGGCGGCGGAGGTAGCTATGACGGAGGCCCAAATGGAGTCTCGGCATCTCAAGCTCCGTGTGGCCGAGCTGGAGGGACGAGTGGGTGACCTCCAGGGAAAGTTGGAGGACGCTCGGCAGTCGGTTGAGGAAGCGGCGGAGTCGTTCCGCCTGGAGAGGGAGGAGCTTCAGAGGGAACTGTCGGATCGGCGTCAGGTGGCGCGGCTTACGGAGGAGGTGGAGAGGGGTGTCGTCGGGACCCTGGGGGAGAAGATCTTCGAGGTTTTCAGGGAGGCCTTCGGTACGTATGAAGACCTCATCACCCCTCGGATCGTCGAAGTCGTCCAGTCTTCCTTCCGGGATTGTGCGGAGCGCGTTCGGCAAGCCGCTCCTCCGGTCGCTCCCTCCCGCTCCGAGCAGGGGGAGGCGCCAGGGGACGCGGCCTCCCGATCTCGGGCTCCCTAAGTCCTCCTTTCCCGGCCTGCCACCCTTGTTTTTATCCTCAAATTTTTTAGCATCCGCTTCGCTTTGGGCCAGTCTACTTGAAATGGATCCCTGCCCCTGCTATCTCCTTCGGCTTCGCTACCGGCTCCCTGCTTCAGAGCCAATAATTGCTGGTTGCATGGATGTTCGCTTAGGCCGGCAACTTTGGGTCCTTAGCCAACAAGTTTCGCTCTGTCGGGGTCGCCCTAGTTTCTGTAGGTGACGAACTTTGTTGTCCGTCGAGAGTGGATTATTTGTAGAGAGGTTTCTTTGCTTCGATTCCCTGTAAATAAGACACACTTTTGTACCTTGGTTAACTGTTATAAACAAAATTGACTTACTCGGACTTCTCGCGTATTTTGCTTTGCTGCCTCGTCCTCGGCCTAGGACTGGTTGACGCCCGAGCTGGCTGGGGGAATTGCCTCCAGATTCACGAGCGATGGAGTCGGTCGGCGAGGGTGAAGCTCCTCGGCTTAGGACCGGTCGGCGTCCACGCTGGCTGGGGGAATTGCCCCCAGACTTATGAGCGCAGGAGTCGGTCGACGAGGGCAAAGCTCCTCGGCTTAGGACCGGTCGGCGTCCGCGCTGGCTGGGGGAATTGCCCCCAGACTTACGAGCGCATGAGTCGGTCGGCGAGGGCAAAGCCCCTCGGCTTAGGACTGGTCGGCGCCCGCGCTGGCTGGGGGAATTACCCCCAGACTTATGAGCGCAGGAGTCGGTCAGCGAGGGCAAAGCCCCACGGCTTAGGACCGGTCGGCGTCCGCGCTGGCTCGGGGAATTGCCTCCAGACTTATGAGCGCAGGAGTTGGTCGGCGAGGGCGAAGCTCCTTGGCTTAGGACTGGTCGGCGTCCGCGTTGGCTGGGGGAATTGCCCCCCAGACTTATGAGCGCAGGAGTTGGTCGGCGAGGGCGAAGCTCCTCGGCTTAGGACCGGTTGGCGTCCTCGCTGGCTGGGGGAATTGCCTCTAGACTTACGAGCGCAGGAGTTGGTCGGCGAGGATGAAGCTCCCCCTCCCTCTCCAGTGAGGCGGCGGTCTTCATTCTTTTGCACCCTTAGCGAAATGTTGATTTCGTCGAAGATTAAGAAAAGACAAAAGGGAATGCAATTGTACTCTTAAGGGTCCTGTCGGACTAGTACATTTGGAGGAAAGGAAAAGGAAATAAAGCTAGACAGAGGGATGTAAACCTAGATAATCCCCTCGGACTAGGCTACGACTGGGGGGAGGGACCTCACCCGCTCACTCTATGATGCGGAGGGGTCCTTGGACGGTGTTAATCTTCTTCCCCTTGTCCGGCTGCATGGAGGTCCCTTCTCCGTGGGCTGGCTCGTCGGCTAAACTCCTGGCGTGCCCCCGGCTCATCATCTTCTTAATGTCCTTCTTTAAGTGCCAGCAGTCTTCAGTGTCGTGGCCATTGTCCTTGTGGTACTTGCAGTACTTCTCCCCATTCTTCCCACCTCCTTTTGCCTTCTGTGGGGGGCGATCGGCACGCTCTTCCTTCTGTACTTGAGCGAGGAAGGCGTCCGGGGTGGCGTCCCTCGTACCCTCTCCCGCTGCCTGTTTCTCGGCCTCTTCTCGGTCCGGTACCCTTCGGGGCTGCCTCATCCGTTGTCGCCGTGCTTGGTCCCTCGAGTGGCCTTTCCTGCCTCAATGGCCAAGGTTTCCTCGGTCAACATGAAGCGCTCGGCCCTTGCCATGATCCCTGGGAGGTCCTTCGGGGGATCGTTATGCAGAGATTTCTTAAGGCCTCTATGGCGCAGCCCTTTCTTAAGGGCCGTTTGGACAACAAGGTCGGGAGGGCTGTTCACGTTCAGCCTTTCCACGTTGAAGCGGCGCATGAACTGTCGGAGCGGCTCGGCTGGGCCCTGCACTATGTTAAACAGATGTTCAGCATCAGGCTTTACCTGTCTCCCTGCCATGAACTGTTTGCAGAACAGCTGGGTGAGTTTCTCGAAGCTGTCGATGGAGCGGCTGGGTAGGCTGCGGTACCAGGTCCTCGCCGCTCCCCTGAGAGTCGAATAGAAGCCCCGGCAGAGCAGGTCATCATCGGCTCCTTGGAAGGACATGTCTCCCTCATAGTCCATCACGTGGTTTCCTGGGTCTCCTATCCCGTCATACTTCCCCAGCGCCGGGATCTTGAATCGAGAGGGGACCCGCGCGTCGGTTATTCTCCGTGATAGGGGGCACCGGTCTCCGTGGATGCCCCCGGGGGTTCGACACCCGCCCGCCTCTGGTTCGTTCGGTGGTGGAGGGGGCACAGGCGCCGGCGGGGCTGGCTCCACGGCCCTCGCCACACTGGGGGTCAGGCTGGCCCGGTGTTCCCGGCTCCTCCGGCGGGAGCTCCCGCTCCGCCGCGATCGGTCTCTCGAGTGGTGTCGATTGCTTCTCCTACGGTGGGGTGATCGTGGTCGACGAGACAACGCGGTCACTGATTCGTCCCCCGTGCCTTCAGTTTCTCTTCGGCTCCTTTCACGACGAGGGGAGGAGGCGCGCGATCTCGCCTGACGGGGGCCGGACAACGTGAACCGACGCTCCGTGTTCGGTCTTTGGTTCCCGTGGTCATCTACCACAGCGGATCGTAAGAGCGGGGGACCCCCCGCCCAACAATGGTCGTCGCCCAACGTGCCTCCGTTAGCTGGCGCAGTGCCGACGAGCTGCTGTACTGCCGCGACCAACGTCTGGATGTTCGCGTTGGTCTCCTGGGCCAGGGCACAGAGTTGTCCCTGTGTGGCCAGTTCCGACCCGCCAATCTCTTCGGTTGAGGGGGCGGGGTGATTGCTGACGGGGGTGTCTTCAAGGTTGCCGTTGGATGCGCCATTCCCCTCCTTCGGGATGGGGGGCATGCGTCTCTTTCCGTTGCTGGCTCGTGCCATTACAGGTGCGGTTTGTTTCTTCGTGGGACAGTTTGTGTTCCCACAGACGGTGCCAGATGTTTCAGAGTGTTTTCTCACTACAAAAGCGTTGACCGCAGATAACCCGGTCAACGTGGTCAAGGGGCCCACGGGGGTCCCTCGGGTGTGTCGAGTCGGTGCAGACGAGGTGCGAGTCGGAGTTGCAGACGACGTGGAGCACGTCAGCTGGGCCGAATCGGGGTCCTCGGTCACAAGGAGGGCGAGGGGAAGCCTCGACCCGATCAGAGACGCTCGGCCTCGGACGGTCGGACGACGAGGGGTAGCCTCGATCGTCCCGCTGATTATGTGGCCGGTCGCGGGGCGGAGGGGAAGCCTCGGCCCGGTGTGAAACGCTCGGCCTCGGACGGTCGTGCTCGGCCTCGGTCAGGCGGGTGACGAGGGGAAGCCTCGGTCGTCTCGCTTGATGCGTGGCCGGCGAGGGGCGGAGGGGAAGCCTCGGCCCGTGGATCTGATGTCCTCCTGCGTAGACGAGAACACTCGTCAGGGGGGCCGGACCTTGGTTCCGGTCAAATCCCCTCCGATGCCTAAGTCAGATGGTGATCTGAGAAGGGAGGCCCGGCGGAGACGGTTCGACTCGAGAGGAGATCTGAACGGCGTCTCACGACGCGAGCGGGGGAGGAAGGAGATGAAATGGGGGAACTAGGTCGTTGATGGAGTACCTTAGGTTTTAGATACCTGAGATGCGGTCCCTTGTCCAGTCGTCCTTCTAACCCTTTTATAGACCTCCCGCCGTGATTGCCCCTGACCCACGTCGCTCGTCCGCCCTCGATCGTGCCCCCTCGACCCCCCCCGTCGCCGCTCCCGGCGCCATGCCAGCACCTCCCCATAACAGCCATTAAGTGGTAACGGGATCGGGGGAACGGTTATCGCTGGAGTGGGTGAGTGACTCATGCGTTATCGGGGCCGGGTCGGATCGATATTTGGGGGCCCTCTATGGGGCTTTGCTGGGCGGGCCTGATCGTGCAGATGGGCTTCCGATCGGCGGTCGGGCATCCGGGCTCGTATCTTTCAGGCTTCGTTCGGTGGGCTGTGCTTTTGGGCCTATGTTGTTGGGCCTTCGCAAAATAGACGTATCAGTAATATCTGACTTTTTGGTGCAATTACCAAAACGCCCATTAAGATCTTTTCAACGCGCCTCTGTACTAAATTACCTTTAAGCCCTTTTGTACTAAAATACAATCGCCACCAGTTCTTTTGCTCACTCCCGCGCAAAACGCAGAAGCTGGAGTAGATCCCCAGTTTTGCACAAGGGCTTCGATTTCAATTGCACACGCCTAAGATCGCCCCCAAATCCAAGCCATCACACGCTCGTTGATTCCCTTTCTACTCTCATCCATCGAGGTAAGGATCGTCATCCCTAATTTGTTGGACATCTCATATTGCCCAACACGCATAGTGGGATAAATTTTTGAAGGGTTTTGCGCGGTGAGTAATTTCCAACCGATGGACGATTAGCACTGGAAATTCCTCTCTGCGCACAACGGGCTAAATTTTTGTATCGTTTTGCGCGGTGAGTAATTTCCAAACTAGCGAAGTGTTGCTATGGAAATTACTCTCCGCGCAAACCCCTTCAAACATAATACTCGTTGTGCGTGTTAAGCAATATGAGATGTCCATCAAAACTTACCGAAGCCGCTCATATAGCACAACAATATAGAGCGAATGGCGTACATAATATTGCCCACCACGCAAAACGGGTGATATGTTTGATTTTTTGATGTATTTGATCCGGTCATCAAATATGATGGTAACAATTAGATCAGATTGAAAAAGAATAGATATAAATACGCAACGTTTTAACATGATTAGTAATAGTAGTATGGTTTCAACTAACAAGCTGATGATAATCTACTGCTACTTGGATAGACATGTATAGTAGTCATGCTGCGTCAATATTGCTGATATTTTTACTTGTTTTTAATGTAGAAAATGAAAATCGAAGAGAGTGAACCCTTTGTGCATGATCAGGAGATGCCAAATGAGATTGAAGCTGAAAATGACAGTGCAAACATCGTATATCAAGAGGATAGGCATAGTGATAATGAAAAAGGCAGCCCACATATTGGAATGACATTTCAAACAGAAGAAGATGCATATCAATTTTATAATACATATGCAGCAATGAAAGGTTTTGCAACCCGAAAGGGATTTACGGGAAAGGGAAAAGATGGCAATACCACGAGGAGGAAGTATACGTGCAACAAAAAAGGGTATAAAAGCTTAACAGATAAGAGGGAGATAGGGAGGGACGTTAATCGAAGGAAAAATGAGAGAGAAGGCTGTATGGCTCGAATGACTATTCATAAAATTGCCGATGGAGTATGGCGCATAAACTCCTGGAAATGCTGATCATAATCATGAGTTGATAAAAAGCCCAGCGAAGATCCAGATGTTACGGTCACATAAAAGATCTTATATGGACAGAACATGTAAGAATTTAGTTGATCAGATGCGTGGCTGTGGAGTAGGACCTGCAAAGATTGCAAGGATTCTAAATGCCATAAGTAGTAGTAATGTCAATATTACTACGCAACAATGCATTGATCATGAGAGAGTAGCAAGAAAGAACAACATTGGGAAGGAATGCATTAGAGTAATAGAACAATTTATTAAAAGGCAAGCTACAGACTCTCCGTTCTATTATGCTATTGAGCATGATGAAGAGAATGTATGTATGAGTATATTTTGGGCTGATGGAAGGGCGAGGACATCATATAGCCAGTTTGGAGATGTTGTTGTATTTGATGTCACTTATAAGACAAATAGATTCATGTTGCCTTTTGCACCTTTTACAGGTGTCAATCATCATAGGCAGTCTATTTTATTTGGATGTGCTCTTCTTGCTGATGAGAAGGAAGAATCCTTTGTGTGGTTATTTGGACAGTGGTTAACATGTATGTGGGATAAAGCACCAGGAGCTATCATCACTGATCAAGACCCGATAATATGCAATGCAATCAAAAGAGTTTTTCCAAATACAAAGCACAGGTATTGCATATGGCATATCAGTCTGCACGAAGATGAGCATCTATGTTCATTGTGGTCTTCTTATAACCCTAAATTTGATGAAGACTATGCAAACTGATGTAAGAACAGTCAAAATGTTGAAGAAGCTGAGAATTGTTGGGGCATCTTAATGGAGAAGTACCAAACGGAATTTCAGGAGCCATTGACAGAAAAACAAAAAAAAATGAAAAGAAAGCCTGGAAGTGGTTGCATACGATGCATGAGAAAGCACAACATTGGATTAAGGCGTACCTACTGGATACTTTCTTTGCGGATATGAAAATGTTAATACGATAGAGATTGTTATAAAAATATATGATCAAAATAAACTCAGCACATGGTATTCATTTCTTATTTTGTGTGTAGGCATGGCGTCCACCCAAAGAAATGAGAGCATGAACATTTTGATGGATACGTAAACTGTATGACTCCATTATACAAGTTCATTGATCAATATGATAAAGCCGTAAAATTTCTGCGAGATAAAGAGGAGAGAGAAGATACTTTTTGTATGAGGAACAAACCGGAATTTAGCGGCATGCATGAGTTAGAGGTTCATGCCGCAAAGGTATATACTAGAAACATATTTTCCATTTTTCAAAATCGTTTCAAAAATACTTTATACTGTCGGCACGAAAGGGTGAGCACGGATGGGGATACGACCACGTATAGAGTAACTATGCGGATTGATGGAAAGAACTACGTGCATAATGTTCAATGCAATATATCTAAGGGAATGTTCAGGTGTACGTGTGCAAGGGTTGTGACAGAAGGTTTTCTATGCACGTAAATTTTATCTATCATGAAGCAAAAGTATGATATGAAAGCCATCCCTGAGAGATATATTTTACCAATGTGGACTCTAAATGCAAGACATAGCATCATGAGTCTTGGGGCCTCTTCGACTAGCAAAGTGCACGGAGTGCGTCCAACTCAAATTACTCCACTTCAAGCCTGGAGACTTCGTTCATCATTCGATAAAGTCGTGGAGGCGGTTACAAGAGATCCCCTTCTGTTTAATGACGCCTTTGGATGGGCAAACAGTTTTTTGGACCAACATAATATGACTAATAAATCGCAAACGTTTCTGAAGAGCCAAGATCACAGGTGGGGTCCAGTGCACCTATCAAATAAGAAGTGGGAGTAAATGATGTCATTATGCATGATCCTGCAAAAGCAAGAACTAAAGGCCTACCACGAGTGGCGTCAAGGATTCCGTTTGGAATACAAGTCTCACAAGAACAAAGTCAAATAAGAACAAGGACTTGCAGTGTTTGTGCAGAAAAGGGTCATGACATGAGAACTTGTCGTATGAGCACTGCTGGTAGAAATAAGGTATAATTGCTCAAAAGGTTACTATTTAATACTAGTATAAATTATTTTAACGTCACTGCTCCATATTCTCTGTAGGAAAAATCTTCGCCCGATGACTTAGCAAGGCTGTGATATGAAGGCCGACATTTTTATATCCTATAGGCAACAATTTTGTAATGTGATGCAATTGCCCAAAATTTAATGACATTGTATTAAGATCTGTATTCTAACATGCTACAACATTTATACATTCAAATGTACATAACACAACAAAGTAGAAACTACATCTAAACATTTTGCAACATCACAGTTTTTGCCCGACTAAGCAATTCAAGCACTGGGCTATACTAGGGATACATGGATTCCCACCATGAAAAAATTTAAACTTTGTTGCCATTTATAAGCTGCTCCATCAGCTGCATCAGCGTAACTTGCTTCTTTGTATCTTGGTGATCGCTCCGGGACGTAACCCAAAAGAACGGTTGTAGTTTTACCGCAAGTGCACGGTGTAGCAGTGAGCGGGTTATCGAACACAGGGAGGACGAATGACCGTGCTTGTTCCGATCAACCTGGCTATGTAAGAAGAGAGAAATTTGCCTTTGGCGATCCTGTCACAATCGTCAGACAAAGTACGGAAATATCAAATCAAATAAAGAACGTCTAGGGAATGGGGAATTCCCGCTACTCACCGTATTTCGTAAAAGCGGTTCATCGGCATCAAAATTGCTAGAATAAGATTTTGGATGAACTAGTTGCAACTGAATGTAGAACCGAGCTCACGCTCTCGTGCTGTTGCCGGTCTATAGCTATCCTAGGCTCGGGTCCAATCTCTTACAAACCCTAGCCTAGGGAAGCTAGCATTAAGATCAACATCATCGTTCAATCACGCACCGAGCCCAATCTCTTGCAAACTCGGCCCACGACCTAGATTGGGATAGTTCCTACCCGTCCAATCTCTTGCAAACGGGTATTGGCACGGAATTGGAACCGGAAACCCTAGTATCGGTCCAATCTCTTGCAAACCGATAATACGGAAATTCGATTCCAACCCAATTCGGATTTCTAGGGTTTCCTATCGAATTGGGATCCAATCTCTTGCAAATCCCAATCGATGTGAATTCCTAGCCATCCGTAGTAAATTGATCCCAATCTAATCCCTAATAGCAATTCTAGCAAAATTCCTACCAATTCATCACAATTATGAAATAGGGCTTGTAGGGTTCATCCCCACGCCCCAAGACGTGGCGACTACTCACAATTCATAGCAAGATCACAAAAATAATCAATGAAATAAGCAATAGAATTCATCACAATATTGAGATATGTAATAAAAATAGAATTTTTAGAGAAGAGAAAAGCAAACCTATGGAGTTCTTCAATTAATCCAACAAAAATCCAATTTTGTCTCCTCTCCAATCCCAAGAATAAAACTAAAAAGCTAATCTAAAAAGCTGCAAAAAATCTAAGAGAGAGGCTCTCTAAACTAGGGTAAAAACAGGGGTTAAATAGCCCCCAAAATCGTCCAAAAACTGTGACCAAAATACCACTGCGCAGCCTGTTTTCCGCAATTTTCACTACAAGTAGCGCGTCGCACTCGGCCGAGTGACAAATGTCGCTCGGCCGAGTGAAAACCCTGTAATTTTCCAGTAAGTCTCGATCTTCAGGGGTCTTCACTTCGGGGGCGGCTCGGCCGAGTGAGTTGTCGTCACTCGGCCGACGGCTTCATGGTACTCGGGCGGACGGGATTATCCACTCGGCCGAGTGGGTCTTCTGAAGCTCAGGCAGCCGAAAAACAGTAACTTGGAGATTTTTGAAGGGCTTCGTCTGGGCGCCACTCGGGCGGACGGGGTCTCGTCACTCGGCCGATGTGGTCTCCGTCGCTCGGCCGAGTGCACATATAAATCGTGTCTGCTCTGGTCGGCCGAGCGGTGTCTCGCTAATCGGCCGAGTGACTCCTTCACTCGGCCGAGTGGGACACTAAACATGCCCAAACTGCTTGTTTTGGCCTCCTCGTCGCTCCTGCGACGTCCGTTCTTCTTCCGCTCCTCTCCAACAGCAAAATACCCCTCGGGGAGGTCGTCGGTGACCGTCTGGAGTAAGCGCATCTCGAGATCACTCCAAATCGTGCCAAATCACCTGAAATGCGACAAAAACAACAAATCGTGAAAAGCATCGCAATATCGTCGATATATCGTGAAAAACATGATTTGGGCGATCTAAATGGCATGCAAACATGCGGTAAAAAAAGTGTAAAATAAGGAGTGATCAAAATCCCCCAAGCTTGCCTCTTACTCGTCCTTGAGGAAGATAAGTAAAAGGCGAACCCGGTGGATTCAGAAAACGAAAATGGCGAAAAAAAATGAAGAATGAAAAACGGAGAAGAACGAAAAACGAAATAAAAATAAAGAAGAAAGAAAGAAACGAAGAGGTAGGCTGCTAGATCATTTTCTCAGGACGTGGGTTCCGCTTACTCATATGGCATGCACTGAACGAAAAACACATGTCAAAGAATTTTATTTTGATATCATAGTATAATAGTGCAAATAGAAATAGAAAACCCACGAACAACAATATAATCATGAAAAACGGAATAATTTTATAATTAACGTCGTCTGAATCATTTAAAGCGGTATACAAATCACAGATCACACACTTTTCAATTGAATGCTTTCTATCAGGAGTATAAGAGTATCACACTATAGGATAGAGAGAATAGAAAAGTATGGATTTCATGAAATGAGTGCTAAGCTTAGATTTCTGGATTTCGTAAAGCTAAAAATAATCTCACCGAGTATAGAATATTACTTAGCCTAGGTTGTCGTGCAACGTCAAGTAGTCACTCTCTCACACATCAATGGATCCCCTCCCCCAAGCTTATCTATAAGCGTGGTTGCATAAAAAAATATATTTACATCCCCATTTCTATAAAGCTCCAAAAGCAATGAAAAGAGAAGAGAAAGAAAGAAAGTGAGATGGGATCTTTTATTGAGGATTTTTCCTCTTTTCCTTTTTTTTTCTTTTTTTTTGATGCAAAAGCATATATACACAACGATCCCAACTCAAAGAGAGATAATGACATACAAGAATATTTTCTCTTTTTTTTTTCGAATAAGAAATTTGGAGCTAGGGATTAATAGCGGGGGAAATGCCATATAATAGAATCGCTAAGGGGAGATTCACCAATGATTTTAAAAGTAGAGAAATGATGTTCAAGATTTGTGGAGAAAGAAATGAATATATCTCTCGGCTCACTCTATAAGACATGCATGACAACTTTAGCAGGGTAATCTAATCTACTCAGTTTCGATCACAAAAAAGCTAACTAGCCCAGATTTATCATAGCTAACATCATTCAATCATCCTGAAGTGAAATGTACAGTTCATGCATATAGAAGTGATATAGGAAAAGAAATCAGTACTCCAGACATAGGCATTCAATGCGTGAATCTTGGTGTGTTTTCTGTGATAGCATACATATGAATATTCAGACTCAGCTAATAATAAAATTTCATCCATTTTCATGTGGAAAAAGTGTGGGTTACTATCTCTAGATGCAAGGCAAGTCATAGCATATGATATCAGAAATAAAGTCTAGGACATGACAAATAAAGCATGCATATAGAATAAGCTAACTCCACGTCATCATCATCACAGAAAAGTCATCTCTAGCATGAGATGAAAAAGAAATAAAGATAAAGGGAAAATAGGACTATTTACAATGCGGCACACAGAAAAAATAAGAAAAACGTGATGCATGGCAAAATGAGAAAAAATGATGAAAAATAAGTGCAAAAGCGAAAAACGGTGTGAAAAACTAAAAATAAAGGTGGCAAATCGAAAAAAAAATCGTGAGAACTCACTCCCCCAAGCTAAATGGCACAGTGTCCTCAATGTGCAAAGTGTGGCACACCGAGATACAAGTAATGTGAGGGGCAAGTGAGGATGCATGCATGATGAAAAAAAAATGAAAAGAAAAAGAAAAAGAAAAATAAAGAAATGAAAATATGATGCGGATATGATGCATGCACAGATAGGAGTGATACAGATATAAAGGTGGGGCACCAAAAACTCTCCCTCTCTCCCAAAAAAGATATATAAGGATACGATCTGAATGAGAAACCCAAAATAAGTGAGGGGAGGGGGGTGGGACAAAAATGCAACAGGACCCAGCAGAGACGGGCAGCACAACGGCAGGAATAATCGATGGCATCAAGGGTGCCTAAGAAGGTGGTGCTGCGCCGTCTCCGTCCTGAGGCGGAGGTGGTGGTGGCTGGACAGGCCGCTGAGCGGGTGTGGGTGTGAAAGTGGTAGCAGGCTGAGTGTGTGTGGAAGTGTGGGTGGGAACCTGCTGGGTGGGTGGTGGTACGCGAGGGAGACGCTCCAGGACCTGGGTAAGACAGTAGTGAATCTGGGGGATCAGGTCAAAGCGGCCAGCCATCGCAGAGACGGTGGAGGACATGGTCCTAAGGTCGCCTCTGAGGCCACTCACCGCCCCCTCTAGAGCACGAATGCTCTGAAGTACAGTGTCGGGGGGAGGTGGTGCAGAGGGACGCACCGGTCGGGGCTGTGCAGGGCGTGGCTGGCGTACTCGGGACGCGTATGTGACGGGCTCATCGGGGAAGGGAACGAAAGGTGCTGCGCTCGCAAATGTGGGCCTGGCCTCAGTGTGAGGCCGGGGCACCGGCTGGTGAGAAGTGGAGGCAGCAGCAGCGAAAGAAGAATACAAAAGAGGCAACGAGGCGGCCAGAGAGGTCAGTGGCACAGAAGTGTGGACAGACGCCACGACACTCTCGGAAAATACGGCAGCAGTAGAGACAGAGGGCTCTCCGCACTCAACTATGGTCGGCGGGCGCTCGGGTGGGGCAAAAGAAACAGGCTCAGCAGACAGAAGGCCAGTGGGGGTGGTGACAGCCGCTGGAGTGGTGGAGGTGGGCTCAGCTAAGGTACTCCCGACACCGACAGAAGTGTGGACAGAGGTGTCAGGAGCAGCGAAAACATCAGGGATAGGCTGAGGGGCCACAGGGTCAACAGGGGCGGCAGGCTCGGCAGGGGCGACAGGGTCTGCGGGGGCAGCGTGGGCAGCGTGGGCCTGCTCGGCCTCCTCGGCCTCGAGCACGTAAGCAGCGGGGATGAGAACATCCATCGCAGGGAGCCAGTCAACGTGGGCTGGTGCAATCTGAGTCCGAGCTGGGCTCGGAAGAATCATGTAATCGGCACCGTAAGGGCCGTGCAACCAGACCCAGTGACGCTCACCGTACGGACGAAGCATCTTCATCCGGGCCATAACATCGATCGACAAAGAAGTGGGGCCCGGTACTCGTCGCAGGTCGTCAGGGAAGTCCTCGCCGGTCATAAGGGCAAGCAAGGTGATCAGGCCGCCGCAGCATATCGGTGAGCGAGCGCCCACCGATACAATGATGCGGTCCAAAAACCAAGCCGCGACATCAATCACGACGGCGGGGACAAGCTCATCGCCATCCCTAGATAGAGCTCTGGGACGTGTCATCGCGTAGAGCATGTAGAGCTCTGGCGTAGACATCGTGCCCGGCTCATATCTGGCCAAAAAGGTGTAACGACTGCTTTTCATGTATCTGGATTTAATATAATATAATATATGTTTTGGTGGATTTTCTCCTCTTGTGTGGTTTTCGTCTCCGTAGATTTCATTTTCGATCGATTCGTCGTATTTTCTCGTTTCTTCCTTAGGATTGTCGATTTCGAAGTAAGTCACTCGTGACGGACTTCATAACGGTCGTATCTTACTATTAGATCAAGCCTAGGAGTCTTAGGAATCGATCCCGGGGCCCCGCGCTCCGTATCGGAACTTTTTGTGCTCATTAGCCGGTATAAGAAGGGGCACCGACCGACTAGATGACGATCCAGTCGGTCGGTAATCCTTCTTGGACCGACTAGTTAGCTTTCTAAATTTCCCAGGAGTTACTGTTTATCGTTAGTCGGTCTAAGAACGTTGGTTGACCGACTAGGTTGCAAACTAGTCGGTCAGCAATGCTTCTTTAACCGACTAACACATCATCTTAATTTTAGTTGAGTTACTGTTTACTCTTAGTCGGTCTAAGAACGTTCATCGACCGACTAGATGCTAAACTAGTCGGTCAGTATTTGTTCATGGACCGACTAACTCTAAAATCCTATTTTCGTTCAGGAGTTACTGTTTGCACTTAGTCGGTCTGCGTTGGTCGACCGACCGACTAGTTGCCAAACTAGTCGGTCAGTGGTTGCTCTTTGACCGACTAACCAGTGTTGAAACCCTAATTTCTGGGCAGCCGCCAGCCCATCCTATTTAAACCCAACCCAAACGATTTCATCTTCTCCAACACGACCCAAAACCCTAAAATCTTCCCCCTTGAGCCCCCATCTTCCTCCAAGCTTCATTTCTTCATTCCAAGCCCTAAATCCATCATCCAAACCATCCATCCACTCCATCTACCTCTCATCTTCCCCAAATCTCCACCAAATCCATCAAAATCCCCAAATCCCCCAAAACCCTAGTTTCCCCAAACTTCTCCAATCTTTTCCAGATCTAATCCTAGGGTTCCCCGGAGTGTTTCTTCCGTCTCCTCTTGGTAAGAAATCGATCCACCGTTGTTTTCTTAACCTATTTATATTTTTATGAAACCCTAATAAATTTCATGTTGTTTGTTGATTGTTCCCCCCCCCCAAAACAGCGATTTCCCCGTAGATTGGCATCCGTGTGACGAAGTAGTCGCCATCCCCGGTGCTAGGCAAGTGAAACTTGCCACTTAGGGTTTAGGCCATGTTTTAGGCCATTTGCTTGTTATAGGCGTAAAAGAGGCTAGGCGACGAAATGATACTCGCCTAGGAGCAAATTGGGGAACTAGCTTGACAACGAAGTTAGTTCCGACATTTAGCATGTTGCACAATTACCATGTCATGTTTACTTTTCATTAACGGTACGCAAATTAATTGTCATGTCATTGCATTCTTTAAGTGTTTCTGTGATTGCGTAGCTTTGCTACAATTGCTTGTGTTCCTGGCTCGTGTTCCAGAAGCGGGCCATGTGTTGGTTGATAGCCAATGCCCGAATTGCGTGTTTCCGGCTAGGTGCACCCCTACGCCAAATGTTTAAGAATGCGAGCTCATGTGCGGGGCAACCCCAGGCTCACTAGCTGAGCTCATTGTGCGGGGACCCTGGCTCCATTACGTGTGGGTAATGGGGGTAAGAGTTAAGTGACCAATCAACTGGGAGTCTGCCCGATCAGCAACTGCAGTGGTAAGGCGTAAACTCTTGGGTTTGGGGTAGTTGTTAAGCGGCCAATCAGCGAATGTGAAACCATTCAGCTGTAAGGCGTAAACATCTACAAACAACGTGAATAGTGAATTGATTGAGATTGATAGTAGCGTGGCTACTCTTGTCTTGTCTTGTCTTGTCCCGATGATTGTTCTCTTGTACAAATTGTCTTGCCATGTCTTAAATTGTGCACTCATGTTATAACTGCCATGTCATGCATACTAAACTGCTAGGTTGCTAGAGCCTTACTTTCAGTTTCCTTGCTCAAGTCTTTTAGACTTGCTGACATGTGCCCCTTTACTCTTTTGGGTGACACATGTTAGATCCTGAGCCCGAGTACCTTGTTGAGGACAAGGTGTTTGCCGACGCCGAGCCCGAGCTTGTGTTTGACGGGGAGTACGTGGACACTGGGGACCAGTCCTAGTGTCTTCGTTGTGTTTTACTTTTGTTAGACAGTTGTTTTGTTATCGGTGCGTAGCACCTATACTTTGTTATGTCGTTTCTTTTGTTGGCCTTGTTCTGGGCCTTTAGACTCTTTTCTTTTAGCCTAGTGGCTTTTCTGGATGTTGGACTTATTTTCTTGTTGGACAATTTATGAGATGCGATGTTTTAAATCAGTCTCTCCTTGTGTTATTATTGTTATTCCGTTGTGGTTACAGGGACCTGCTTATGTATTTTTGACGCTTATCGGGTTTGGGGCTTCACAGCTCCACTCTCGTGCGGACCTTTTCATGTCTCGCCTCCATTTTAGGGAAGCGGGTCGTGACAAAAGGTCGTCGCCATAAGGCGCTGAGCAATACGGAGGCGGGGATGGACAATGGCCGAGGCCTTGGCCCTACTATGGTCAAAGGCAGCGTGAAGACCCGTAATCCGGGCCCAGAAGGCACCGGCGTCGAAGGAAGGTGGGTGGATATGGGTGGGGCCGTTACCGCGATCGGCTCCGGGGACAGCGGGCCACGAGAAAAATGCTCTCATCATATCGAGAGTGACCTGGCACTCCCGGTCCTTGAACCGAAACGAGCATCCCTCGTCGGTCCGGGCGATCGAACTCAGAATCTAAAGTGTCGGGCGGGTAAACGTGTCCGCCGACACCTGGAAGAAATCTCGCCAGCCCACGTTGTCGTACAACGTGAGCATCCCCTCTAGTACCCCCAGGCGTCCTAGGTCGGCAAGGTGTGCAAACCTGGAGGGTACGATCGAGCGCTGGGAGATACGCTCGAAGACGGCGCGGTGTGCGTCGTCTCGGAACGTAATCCCGAGCGGCCCGACCAGCGGAGCCGGAGGTGGTGGCTGTGGAGCGGCGGGGAGTGGCTGTGCGGGCTGTGCGGGCTGTGTGGGCGCTGCAGGCTGTGGGGGGTGTGCGGGGCCTGCAGGCTGGGCGGGGTGGATGGGGTGTGTGGGAGAAGGTGGAGGAGAGTCCTCCAACTCGTGGGAGGGGCCGGCATCATCCGACTGCTTCCGCTTGGCGGAAGCTCTCTTCGACCGCGGCCGTGTCCGGGGCGGCATATCGGCCCCGAGCGCGCGCCGAAAAGTGTAAAAAGCGCGGTGTGTGCAAAAGAATGGAAGGAGTATACCCAGACACGCCGCGAGTGCTAAGCAATGGAAGAGTGCGAAGACAGCGCCTCCGCGAAGCCCGAATCAGTCTGTAGAAGCTCCCCTGGGCTCCCCTAAGCTCCCAAAAACAACCTGCGCATGAAATGGAGATATCAGCATGTAATATTCAAAACGTATGGAGCATTAGGGGTATAATAGATAGATATAGAAATTGATTGGGGTTTGGGGTTCGTTTAATACATGGATCCTCGAAAAACACACAAAAAGAGGAGAAATAGGGCGAATCAGGCGATACCGGAGGTGGTCGGAGCGGCGGCCACCGGCGGCGACTCGGGCGAGGCGCGGCGATGCTCAGCCGGCGGTGGCTGGCCGAGCGGCGGCGCGGCGGTGGTCGACCGGACGAGTGAGGGTGCGAGTGAGCGAGGGTCGGGCGAGGGGAGCTGAAGGGTCGGGCGATTTGGGAATTTTTTCGTTTCGAAAATTGTGCCTCCCCTCAGCCCCTTATATAATAAGAGTTACGACTCGGCCGAGTGACTAGGTCACTCGGCCGAGCGAGATCAATGGACATTTCCTCCCCGCTATCGCTTCGGCCAAGTGGCTTTGCCAGCCTCGGCCGAGTGGAGTAAGTCCATCCGGCCGAGTGGCTCAAGCTACTCGGTAAGACTCGCCCTAGGAGCATATCCGTTTTACTCGGCCGAGTGAAAATATATACTCAGCCGAGTAGCAGTTATACTGAAATCAAGAAAATAAACAGAGAGTTGGGTACAGCAGACTTCCCTCGTTCGTGAGCGGCTCGGCCGGACGAACTTGTGTACTCGGCCGAGTGACTAGTATACTTGGCCGAGTGAGCCTTGTGTTCTGCTGTTTGTCTTCGTTTGGGCTCTAAACTCCGTCTTTCTTCCTCCAGTCGATTTCATCTTACTCCTAAGCATCGAGCGTCTTCCTGGGGCGCTCCTCATCGTCTCGTTCATCCTCCTCATGATGGATTTACCTATCTCCTCTCCTGTCAAGAAAAATAGGACCCGTTATCACAAAATTTTTGGGCGAACGACTCAAAACACTAAAAATTTCTAAAACAAAAATAAAGAAAAAGTAAAAATAAAGCAATAACCGTCGGGTTGCCTCCCGACAAGCGCTCGTTAAGGTCACGAGCTCGACCCTCTATGATTTTCAATTAATGCGGGATGTTTGGTGCATATGAGATGCACCCATCAAACTTTCCGGGGAGAACGCTTGGATTCGGAAGTTGCGGTGGCGTGTTCTCCCTCGGTGGTCTCCCGTCTCGAATAGTGTTGGGGGGAGGCTCCCCCAAGCTAGCGTTTGCTCCGGTCAACGGCTTCACCGGTGACGCCGATTTTCGTAGCGGTGGAGCTTTCTTCGGAGACTTTTATTTCGAGAGCTTGCAGAGCTCTCGAATCCTTGCGACATCAGCGTCGCCTTCATCATTTTCAACGGAGAGGTCGGGGGAATCATCTATCTTCTCATCTTGGCCTAAATCCGGGCCTTCATCAAAATCCTCATCGAAAAGAGCGCCAATCGAGTGGGGGATCGCCTCCTCAATCACCTCATCAAGGAGGTCCATGTAGTCAAGTTCCTCGTGGTAAGGCATGTGTTTCCTAGCCTTAGGAATGTGAAGCTCCACTTCGATGTTGCCGACATTCAAAGTTAGGGTACCTTCTCGCACGTCGACAATCACTCCGGCGGTGGCGAGGAACGGGCGTCCAAGTATCAATGAAGTATCTCCCTCCTCCTTAACGTCCATGATCACGAAGTCACATGGCAAGCATATTCCCCCCCGGGACTTGCAGCGGGATGTCTTCGGCGATCCCTACCGGCCTTGTTATTCGCCCATCGGCCAATTGTATCCGCATGTCGGTAGGTTTCAACTTCGTCCCGGTGTTTAGCCTTAGGAATATGGAGAGAGGCATGAGGCTCACACTAGCCCCTAGATCTACCAACGCCTTTTGAAGAGGGATGCCGCCCAAGGTGCAAGGAATCCGAAAACTCCCCGGGTCTTTAAATTTGGCCGGATCCTTCTCTCTCTTGGTGAACCAAGAGCCCTCCTCGGCTAGCATAATCTTCTCCTTCCTCTTTCTCCCCGAAATCAAGTCCTTTAAGAATTTAGCATATGTGGGGATCTCCACGATGGCGTCGAGGAAGGGAATGTTGAGGCTAACTCCTCTAAGATACTCGAGAAACTTTGCTAGCCTTTTCTCCATTTTCGCTCTAACAAGCCTTTGGGGAAATGGGACCGGTGGCATGAAGCGCCTTTCCTCAATCAATTGCTCCGCTGTAGATTTCTCCTTCTCTTGTGGCTCTTTCTCCTTATCATCTTCAACTACCGGCTCAATTGGCTCCAAGCTTTCCTCCACGGGCTCCTCGGTAGGAATCATAGCGGGGGAGGTATCCTTCCCGCCTCTAGTAGTAACGGCAACTACGGCATTGATGTGGCCGGTGTTGCCCCGTGGGTTTTGCTCGGGTTGCGCCGGCAATCGTTGAGTGTTCCGATTGAGCAACGCCAATTGCTTCGATATTTGAGCCACAACGGTATTAAGGGAGTCTTGCCCCGCCTTCAAGGTAGCATTGACCTTATTTTGCTCGACCATAAACGCCTCCACTCTAGCTTCGAAGTCGGATCGTTGTTGGGCATGTGGAGGGTTTTGATTTTGATTCCTCCACCCTTGGTTGTATCCGGGCAGCCTATATGGTGGAACTTGTTGCTTCGGTTGGAAATTTTGTTGTGGAGGCCCCCTCGGCGGATAGTGTTGTTGTTGGGGTGGTGGTGGTCGAGCTTGTTGAGGTGGTTGTTGTGGCGGGTTCAAAGCTCCTTCATTGTTGGCGTAAGAGAATCCGGGGTGATTTCTTGTGGCCGGATTGGCCCAATATCCTTGGTTCCCCGCGACATATTGTACTTGCTCCAAGGATCCTTCTCCTTGCTCTCCTCCCACGTACATGGCTTGAGATTGGTCTTGCCAATCACACATTTGGTTCGTTGGAGCGGAGGTGGAAGGGGTTCCTTGGGGCTCCGTGATAAACTTCTCCAGTCTCTCCACTACCTTGTGGAGAGAATCAAACTTGCTTGTAAGCTCCGCTATGGCCTTCGCCTCATAGATACTAGTTGGCTTTAAGGAGGACGTAGAGTGTCCTCGCTCATCGCCCCATTGTTGGTTGTTTGAGGCCATCTCCTCAATTAGGGCCGTAGCTTCCTCGGGAGTCTTTGAGAAGAAAGCACCATTCGCCGCGGCATCAATAATTTGTTTGGTCCCCGGTTGGAGACCGTTGTAGAAGCTATGAACTAGCTCCCAATCTTCAATTCTATGATGCGGGCATTGATGCTGCAAATCCTTAAAACGCTCCCAAGCCTCATAGAGCGTCTCCTGGGGTCCTTGCTTAAAGGACATGAGAGCGCTCCGGATCTTCACCGTCTTGGATGGCGGATAGAACTTGTCAATGAATGCACTTGCCAACTCGTCCCAAGAGGTGAAGACTCCGTCAGCCTGCGTCCTCAACCAATAGAGTGCCTTGTCCTTTAGCGTGAAGGGGAAGAGACGCAGTCTGATGGCATCGATGGAGACCCCCGGCATCTGAAATGTGGCGCACTTCGACAAGAATAACTGGATGTGGTAGTGAGGATTTTCATGGGCATTCCCATGAAATGGTTCCTGCTGCATCAGAACCACTAGTCCAGTCTTTAGCTCGAAGTTCTTGTCGGCCGCCAACTCCGGCACGGCAATGGATGAGGTCGTAGAAGAGGTCTTAGGCCGAAGCCTATCTCGAATAGAAATTATCCTCGCCATCCTTGCCGCTAATTGGTCCGCAGTTTCCGGGTTGGTCATAAACCGCCCTTCCGGATTTTGTCTCCTTTCCGCTCTAAGTCTCCGCGCGGTACGTTCGATCTCGGGATCAAATAATATAGCTTCAGGGTCCGCCGTAGATCTCGTGTACATGCACGGGGAAAACAGAGTTTCAAAGAAATGATTAGTACCGTGGAATGGTTAGGTAAAAACGAAGGAATGGAAATAATAATAATAATAATAAAAAGAAATAGCTAGGGTGGTAAGATCAAACGCAATCGCCTCCCCGGCAACGGCGCCAAAAACTTGATCGCCCCGGGACGTAACCCAAAAGAACGGTTGTAGTTTTACCGCAAGTGCACAGTGTAGCAGCGAGCGGGTTATCGAACACAGGGAGGACGAATGACCGTGCTTGTTCCGATCAACCTGGCTATGTAAGAAGAGAGAAATTTGCCTTTGGCGATCCTGTCTAGGGCTGTTGACGAACGAGCTTGAACGAGCTTGAACAGGGAGCTTGGTTTTGTTCATGAACAAAATCCATGTTCAAGCTCTGTTCGTTTACTAACCGAGCTCTAAAAACATGTTCAAGCTTGTTCGTTAAGCTTACCGAACGAACGTAAATGAACGTAAACGAACATTTACCGAGCTTGTTCACGAGTAGTTAATCGAACGTTCTGTTCGTTAACAAGACTTATCGAGCTTGTTCGTGAACATGTTCAGGAACATGTTCGTGAACACAAATCAATCTTGTTCATGAACATATTTTCAAACAAACAAACGAACATCAATTTTTTAATCAGGAATAATAATATTTAAACATTATTGCCAATGACTAAATTAATTAAATAAAAGGATTAAATATTTGCAAGACAATAATAAACAAATCCAGCATAATAGCTCCATATATACCATTACAAGCATACATTCCAAGCATAATAAAAAATATAGTATTTGTCTAAATGTACTATTTTCGGTACATGTTCGTTCACGAACACTTAACGAGCTTGTTCATGAACATCACTTAACGAGCTTGTTCACGAACACTTAACGAGCTTGTTCATGAACATAAATGAACGAACACGGTTATGTTCAAGCTCTGTTCGTTTACTAACCGAGCTCTAAAAACTGTTCAAGCTTGTTCATTAAGCTTCCTAAACGAACGTAAACGAACATGTACCGAGCTTGTTCACGAGTAGTTCATCGAACGTTCTGTTCGTCAACAGCCCTAATCCTGTCACAATCGTCAGACAAAGTACGGAAATATCAAATCAAATAAAGAACGTCTAGGGAATGGGGAATTCCCGCTACTCACCGTATTTCGTAAAAGCGGTTCATCGGCATCAAAATTGCTAGAATAAGATTTTGGATGAACTAGTTGCAACTGAATGTAGAACCGAGCTCACGCTCTCTCGCTGTTGCCGGTCTATAGCTATCCTAGGCTCGGGTCCAATCTCTTGCAAACCCTAGCCTAGGGAAGCTAGCATTAAGATCAACATCATCGTTCAATCGCGCACCGAGCCCAATCTCTTACAAACTCGGCCCACGACCTAGATTGGGATAGTTCCTACCCGTCCAATCTATTGCAAACGGGTATTGGCACGGAATTGGAACCGGAAACCCTAGTATCCGTCCAATCTCTTGCAAACCGATACTACGGAAATTCGATTCCAACCCAATTCGGATTTCTAGGGTTTCCTATCGAATTGGGATCCAATCACTTGCAAATCCCAATCGATGTGAATTCCTAGCCATCCGTAGTAAATTGATCCCAATCTAATCCCTAATAGCAATTCTAGCAAAATTCCTACCAATTCATCACAATTATGAAATAGGGCTTGTAGGGTTCATCCCCACGCCCCAAGACGTGGCGACTACTCACAATTCATAGCAAGATCACAAAAATAATCAATGAAATAAGCAATAGAATTCATCACAATATTGAGATATGCAATAAAAATAGAATTTTTAGAGAAGAGAAAAGCAAACCAATGGAGTTCTTCAATTAATCCAACAAAAATCCAATTTTGTCTCCTCTCCAATCCCAAGAATAAAACTAAAAAGCTAATCTAAAAAGCTGCAAAAAAATCTAAGAGAGAGGCTCTCTAAACTAGGGTAAAAACAGGGGTTAAATAGCCCCCAAAATCGTCCAAAAACTGTGACCAAAATACCCCTGCGCAGCCTGTTTTCCGCAATTTTCGCTACAGGCAGCGCGTCGCACTCGGCCGAGTGACAAATGTCGCTCGGCCGAGTGAAAACCCTGTAATTTTCCAGTAAGTCTCGATCTTCAGGGGTCTTCACTTCGGGGGCGGCTCGGCCGAGTGAGTTGTCGTCACTCGGCCGACGGCTTCATGGTACTCGGGCGGACGGGATTATCCACTCGGCCGAGTGGGTCTTCTGAAGCTCAGGCAGCCGAAAAACAGTAACTTGGAGATTTTTGAAGGGCTTCGTCTGGGCGCCACTCGGGCGGACGGGGTCTCGTCACTCGGCCGATGTGGTCTCCGTCGCTCGGCCGAGTGCACATATAAATCGTGTCTGCTCTGGTCGGCCGAGCGGTGTCTCGCTGGTCGGTCGAGTGACTCCTTCACTCGGCCGAGTGGGACACTAAACATGCCCAAACTGCTTGTTTTGGCCTCCTCGTCGCTCCTGCGACGTCCGTTCTTCTTCCGCTCCTCTCCAACAGCAAAATACCCCTCGGGGAGGTCGTCGGTGACCGGCTGGAGTAAGCGCATCTCGAGATCACTCCAAATCGTGCCAAATCACCTGAAATGCGACAAAAACAACAAATCGTGAAAAGCATCGCAATATCGTCGATATATCGTGAAAAACATGATTTGGGCGATCTAAATGGCATGCAAACATGCGGTAAAAAAAGTGTAAAATAAGGAGTGATCACTTGGCCATCCGTCCCCTGTCTGTGTTGAAGAAGAATGTGATGAACACATAATAAAGCATAATTAAGTAAAAATATTGTACCGGTAGACTTAGAATAAGATAGAACATTTATTATCATCAAGCAGTGATGTCTGCAACTAAGTATCAAAGAACATATACAAGCAGTGAAGTCTGCAATGAAGCGGGTGTGCATGGAAGGTGATAGCTTCAATGACGACGAACAAAACATATGAAGGAGCAAAGAACATCTTCGAATCAATATATATGTGATGTATTCAATTTCCGCATCACGTCACTAGCCGCTAGTATATTGTCCATCTTTGAGTGTTGAGGATGCAGCAGTGATGAAGAAAAAATAGAATGTTGTAGAGAAAATATCATATAATTAGAATCAGATAGAATAAGATAGAATAATATCATCAAGAAGTGTAGTGGTTGACGAGGGCTTGTGGGAAGGAAAGCCATTTATAGACGAATTTGGATGCCATTGGATGAGGATGAGACTACAGTAGAGTTACTGGGAGGCAACGCAAGAGACCCCGTGAGTCTACAGCAAATTGCTTGTGATTATACAGAAGAATGCCCGTGAAACTACAGTAGATTGATAGCAGCCGGTGTTGTTCCCAATAATTTATGATCGTGGTGGTGCGCGTTGAGAAAAATTGATAGCCTCAAACAAAATAGCTCAACGCGCATAATCGGCAAGAATATGGCCGTTGTGCGTGGAGAGCAAATTATTTATGGTTTATCAAAACTGCTCAAAGCGCAAAACGGGCATATAGTTTGGCCGTTGTGCGCATTGAGCAATATGTATTTTGGATAACACAATTGTTCAATCTACGTAAGTAAGAGTAATATTTCTCCATCAATTTTGTAAACTTGTTTCAGCAGCGTAAAGCGGAAAATAGCGGAATACATTTATATCACACCGAGATCATCCATCACGGTATACGTCACCAACCCTTTAACGAATCTGGTGCTTTCTCTATTCGTTGCATTAGCTGAAATTTTTTCTCGTAGCATGTTTTTTGATCAATGCGCACATTGGTTAAAATCTGGACAAATATTACATGACGTTGTATGCTTGGAGTTATTTTATTCGAATGTAATCCGGTTTTCATCGACGCGCACAACGGGTTATAATTTTACCCGTTTTCGCGTTGATTAATATTAAGTCAAAAATGAAATCTGTTACCCCACGCACACAATTCGTAGTGCGCACTGAGTAATAAAACTCTCCACTAACCTATTTTAATACCGCGCACAACGCGTTATAATTTAGGAAGATGTGCGCGCTGAATAAAATCTTATGTACATTCACGATTATTGCTTTGTAGACTCACGGGGTCTCTTCTGTAGACTCACGGTAACTCTACTGTACACTCATCATCATCCAAGGGCAGTCTAATTCGTCTATAAATGGCTTCCATACCCACATGCCCTCTTCAACCTCTACACTTCGAGTGATGTTTATCAGGCATAAGGAAGAAGTAACGCTACACTCGACTGTAGACTCATCCTCATCCAAGGGCAGTCCAATTTGTTTATAAATGGCTTCCCTACCCACAAGCCCTCTTCAACCACAACACTTCGTGATGTCAAAAGGCATAAGGACTGGTCAAATAGTTGTGTTGGCTCACAAGAGGAGTAGCCCCTGACCGTATAATTGGCCAGCCTGTGAAGTCTTCTAAATCATCCCCAATGGTATAGCTGGCTCACCCCGCAAGGGGGTGGACACCCGACCGTATAGCCGAGTAGCCCACGAGGGCAAAGTAAGCTCATTTCTGATCGTATAGTTCGCTCGGCTCGCGAAGGTTTGGTGACCGATTTAGCATTATTAAATGTGCTGAAACTGGATCTCTTTAAAACTTTATCTATGAAAACTGATTTATCTTGTATTTTAGTTCAAAATGCAGCTAGTGTGGCTTTGAATTCCTAGGTCTGAGGGTCCAAACTAAAACTTAATACCCAAAGTTTTAATTATGAGAGTATGAGGATGATGCCTATCATTCGAGAAATCTATATGCTGCTGTCGATCTCATATCTTATAATTTATCTGTTGCAGCAGGTCATGCCAATTGTCAAGAAATCATTCGAGAAAATGTTTCCATTCAACAAAAATATCTCCAAGTACAACGAACAAAAAGGAGAAACAAAAACGGGTTCGATCCACCTATGATGCAGGAGCTTGCGAAGAGGCGTCCCCAGGCGATTCGTCTTCTCCCGAACCAGTAGGGTGACCAGGGACAACCGGAGGTCAGGAAAGCATTCTTCGGACCCGCTCCTCGAAAGAAACAATCCCGGAAGGACCTCTCGATCTTCGCAGCTAAAATATCCGAGAACGCTCGGAATCCCTCATGGATAGACTCCGCGATCCTCGGAGCCAATACATCCATATAACCCCTCTGGACCTCAGCTACGATCCGACCATGGGCCACTTCCTGCAGGTCGCCTATATCGGCCCAAAGAGCGCCTTTCTCCTTTCTATGCTCCTCCCGGGCAAGGGACAGTGCATCCTCAGTATACTTGGCCGAACTCTCGACGACAGACAGAGCCTCTGTCAAACAACCCACCTCCGAGGTGAGCTCTGCAACTCTCAGTTTGAACTGGTGGGCCTTCTTGGTTGATTGCTCAGCCGCCTCGGCCCTCAGGCGCTCCTGCGCCAAGGCAGCCTTAAGACCATCTACCTTCTCTGAGAAGCGATGCGCCTCTACAGCAACCGTGGAAACCTGCGAGACCGAAGGGGTGAATGTCGCCCTCAACAAAATAGTGGTAGAATAAAAAAGAGTCCGACATGCTGGATATGCCATACCAGAGAATCTGCCAGTTGCTCCCAATAAGGAACCCCCTCTAATAAGGAGAGGTCACTCGGAAGGACAGATCCCTGCGCCAGCTGGACGGCCACGCCAGCTGGACCACTCTCACTCCTCTTCTTCTTTCCCTCGGGACCTTCAGACCACGAGTCAGAGCATCTCTTCCTCTCCTCCTCATTCCTGGTTAACACACGGCAACCCTGCTCGACGGCCCGCCACGTCCCCCTCTCCTAGGTCGAGACCGAAGGGCGCATCAATCTGATCTGCCACGAAGGGCGAAGGTTCGGCAGTGCCCAAGGGCAGAAGGTGATGAACTCCCACCTGCCTTGACACCCCAATCGGTGGGTCACCCGCAAGAATGTCCTCCCCCACAGTGCCACCAGGCCCATGGCCAGAGGAACTCTCCCGACTACCCGAATATCCTCGTCGCCGAGGGTTGAGTTGCTGAACGTCTTGACTGAAATCCCGACCCGCCAGCTGAGCAAAAAAGCTGAAAATCAGGGTAACAAGCAATGGGGAAAGCATAACTTAAAAGGCCAAAGGCTTTATAGGGAAGGTCACTTCGAATCCTAGCCGTCAGAAAGGGACGTATGTCAAAGTCTCACAGAAGGCGACGCTTCGAATTCCGTTCCTTAAGGGTGGCAGAATTCCAACTTCGTGCTACTGGCCTTCATTCAATACGATTGCCTCAAAACTAAAGTGTATGTCAAATACACACGATTCACATTCCCTCGGACTGAGCCGTCAAAACCCGAATGGCCCCGAGCGATGGCGGCCAGTTGAGCCAACACACTGATCGGCCCCGGATATACACCCGGAGAACGATTGTAGTTTTACCGCAAGCGCACAGCGTAGTGGCGAGTAGGTATCGAACACGAGGAGGTGGTGTTGGTTCCAATCTATCCTAGGTTGGTTTGACAACGAATGTTTTATTGGTGGAGATGCGTATAGTATGATGTAATGACAATGGTGATGGATGTCGGTGTCGGTGATAAAGAAGTCGGTCAAATATCGATTCAAATACAATATAATAAAAGTGTCTATGGCTAGTAAATCACCACTACGGATCGTCATACATCTCTGTTAATCGTGAATCTCAATATTACTAGACTTGTGTCGAGGTGAACTAGTCGTAACTGAATAGAGAACCAAGCTCACGCTCTCGCGCTATTGCCAAACTATAGTAACCTAGATTAGGGCCCACTCTCGTGAAAACCCTAACCTAAGCCACTAGCATGAAGATCTACATTATCGTCCAATCGCACCTCGAGCCCACTCTCGTGCAAACTCGAGTTACGATTTAGGTTGTGATAGTTCGTATTCGTCCAATCTCTTGCAAACGAATATGGATATAGATTTATAATAAACATGCTAGCTTTGATCCAATCTCTTGCAAACCAAGTCTAGTGGATTTCGATTATAAACCTAATTCGAATATCTAGGCCTTTCCATCGATAGGGATCCACTCTCTTGCAAACCCCAAATCGATGAAAATTCCTAGCTATCCATGATAAATCAATCACAGCCTAACCCCTTTAGCAATTCTAGCAATATAGAAATTCATTCTTCACAATTCAGAAATTAGATCCATATGGTTCATCCCTATGCCCTAGAACAACAATTAACCAAGCATAACAACAACGATATAGAAATCTATATGAGACATTGCTTGCATATGAAAAGATAGCAAATCAATGATTCAAATAATAAGAACAAAGATACTTAGATTTGATGAAGAACTTCAATCTAATTACAAGCTTTTAGATCCAAGAGGGGGCCTAGGGCATGGCCTAACCTCTAAAATAATCCCTAAGAAAATATATGGGAACTCCTTTCTAATGACGGCTACAAACCTCTTAAATATCCCCCAAAACCCTAGCAAATAACCCCTAAACCCCCTCCGAAACCCACGCCCAAAATCAGTTCCGCGTGTTATTTAAGTTCTGGGCTGGCAGCGACTCGGCCGAGTGGAAAGCTCACTCGGCCGAGTGAGAATTCCTGCAGATACTCCAGAAAACAGCACTCTGTCAAAAAATGTCAAAATATAGTCACTCGACCGACTGGAAAGCTCACTCGGTCGAGTGAAAGTGTCACTCGGTCGAGTGACACTGATGCGTGAATTGCAGCACTGCAGCATCATCTTGCAGAAATTCTTCAGATTTCATCCAACATCCGATTGGCACGTTCTTGGCAGATTTGGAACCGTCATGAAGTTTACTATCCATAAAAAATATGAGAAAAATACTTTGACCAATGGAATGATAGCAGACTTCAAAATAGTGGAAGGCTGTCTGAAAATCTGGGCGCTCGTGTCATCGGCATCACTCGGCCGAGTGGGATTCTTCACTCGGGCGAGTGGACTTCTCTACTCGGCCGAGTAGGGTCTTCTAATGTTCTCCCCAAAATTCCAGAAACTTGGCTTTGATTTCTTTCAGAAGTCCTGACTCACTCGGGCGAGGGGCGATCTCTACTCGGCCGAGTGGATGTAACCACTCGGCCGAGTGCATTGTGGCACAGGATTTCTTCATATTAGTTGTACTTGGCCGACTACGCTTCTTCACTCGGCCGAGTGGGCTGTGTTACTCGGCCGAGTGGCCTGTTTCTGGAGTCAACTCTTCTTCTCCTCGCCTCTTCATCGATTCTATCAATTTCCTTTTTCTTCCACTCATCATCCAACACAGTTAGCTTCTTGATAGGGCCATATGCGATGCTCCGGTACATGTGCAGTCCTTTGAGCTCATTTTTGCTCCCGATTGCTTCATATTCCTTGAAATCCGACAAAAACAAGAAATAGTGAAAAGTAACGCGATATCGTCGAATACTCGTGAAAATTGCAATATGCGCAATCGCAATGGCGTGAAAACATGCACAAAAAAGGTGTAAATTATGGAGGGATCAAAATCCCCCAAGCTTACCTCTTACTCGTCCTTGAGGAAGATAAGTAGAGAGACGAACTCGGGAGATGAAAACAAAGAAAATGAAATGAAAAAGAAAGAACACGAGGTGGAAGGGGTCGCTAGATTATTCTCTCAGATCTCAAGCCATAAGCTACACATCACGATAACTTGGAAAATACGAATCACTTGCTATAAGGATTTCAAATATTACTTAGACATGACACTTGCAAGCTTTTAAGAACAACAAAAGGGACTCTCTAAATTCATACAATCAATTCATATCCACATCACGTATTTCATAGAATTTAATATACAAATGTTGGCGATGCACTTTTCAATCAAGAGTTATAATAGAAGCATATAAGAGTCACACCAAGCATGCAATAGAGAATGGAATAAGAGACATGTCATTCACATTTTCATATCAATTCATTAGAAATCTCCATGCTAAAGTAATTCGCTAAGTCTCAGTAATATCAAACTTCCCCATTCGTGCACCTCTCCACTCTAATGTCACACTCACTCATATGGTGAAGTGAATTCACCCCTCCCATCTTAGCTCGAGGCATTGCATCTAAATGAATATGATAGTGGAAAATGGGATTTTTGCCTTGGGGTTTTCCAAGTATTTTGTGGCTCCAATAATGAGATAGAGGAATATTTTTCTTTTTCTTTTTGAACTTTTGTTTCTCATTTTTCTTTTTGGATTTTCGTAGGAGCTATATGATTTGTATTTTTGGTTTTTGGCTCCTTTTTGGCTTTTTGGACTTTTGGAGCAACCTTTTTCTTTTGTAGGGATTTTTGGGAAATAGATGCGGTATAAGTAGCTTTAGGAGGTGAACTCAAATGACATGTAGAGAATAAAAATATATATGTGGAGAAAGAAATAATGTAACACTCGGTTCACTCTAAGATGTGCACGAACGGTTCAATAAAATAATACTTCAACTAAAACTCATATGTAAGCATGGATATTCTCGATCATCTCAATAAAAAGTGAAGTCAAGCGGTAAAGCGCACAATCATATCAAGCATGCAACAGGAGGTGAATAAGACAATAAGGTATACGCTTCCGTTATACAATTGATGCGTGAATCTTGGTGCACTTCTAATAAAAGCATACTAAACACTAATCCATACATTCAGTTTCAATGAATACCATGCAATTACTTAGAGGAGTCATCAAAAGAAATAGATTTGCAAGCACATGTGAATAGCAAGACTATAGAATACTCTAAGGAGCATGGCAAGGAATAATAAGTATCGTGATGGTTGCTAAAGCAATAAGAGATATCATTATACAAAATTCATCTAGCGGAAGAAGAGAAAAGGAAAATAAACAAAAAAAATTAAAAGAGAGGAAAGAAAAAAACAAGCACACAATATGATGCATGAACACACATGAAAGGAAAATAAGATGGAAAAATCAAAAAGATGATGCAAAAATTTTGAAAAATTTTAAAAACCCTAAAATAAAGTAAAAATGCAACTAATGCATCATGGAAATGCACTCACCCAAGCTTAAACTTCATATTGTCCTCAATGTGATCATAGTGAAAGAATATGAGGAACAACGATAATAATGGGGGTGAATGAAAAATGATGAAATGAATGACGTGAAATCCTAATGCAATAATGATGCATGAGAGCGCCTTCCCCCAAGCTTATACCGAACAATCCTATTGAAATGACTCGATCAATAAAATCATGACCTTGCAAAGCGTGATCAAGTCAAATGAATAGGAAAGTAAGTATTCACTTGAAAGAGATGCTCGATAGGTGGTGAGCAAAAGGGTGTGACACATCAAAATATGAAGAGGGCAATTAATATATATAATGGGTTTGGGGTGTAAAAAAATTTGTTGCCGTCATATGAGGTGATATTTATTCAATCAAATCTATACGGTCTTTTCGCTGTCGAGAGGATTCATGTTTATTTAAAGCATAAAATACTATACTACTAGATTGATATAACCTATATCAAAAGACGGATCCAGTATCTTTACCGGTGCAGGCAACTGCTCCAACTGATCTTTCCGTGGCTCTGCCAGATGCATGTGTCCATGGACTCCAACGAACTCCAGCAATGCATCCCCCAGCATTTCCGCAAGGACTCCACGTGTACCCTACAGAGAATAGGATGCATCAGTTCGCCGCAAAAAATTCACCCTCGTAATAAAAGTATTCCAAGGAGGATCGTCTATATAAATATATGAAATAAATAATGGTGGACGATACTTCCCTAGAAATAATCCAATATCCTCTCGTGCTGTGATAGTTGTCTCCGTGGTGTCCTCTCTCAGCTGCTCAGGTAAATCTGGATCATAGCTGTGGATCTCCTTGATAGACTCATCAAACTATGACACGTCCAAGCATACCTCTGGTCCATAATCGTATGTGTGCTGCAAAAGGTATGACATGTCAAAAATATCTAAATCAAAATAAATATCGAATAGTGCTCGGGATAGTGCTCGGGATCATCATGAATGGCTGTGTCCTCGTCCTGATGCATGACCTCCTCAGTGATAAGCTCTGGCTCTCTGTGTAAGGCCTCCTCAAAAGCATGCTATGGCTCGATAGTGTGCTCCTTCGCCTTCTCATCAACTATCAATGTAGGCTCTCTCTAGAATGGTGATGCTGGCTGCTCAGGTATGTCAACTTATGGGGATGTATCATGTGGAGGGGAATGCCTACAAGCAATCTGAAAATATAGTATATCCCCCTCAAGACTGACATGGATCCTCCTCAATTGTTCCTATAGCTGAAACACGGTTCATAAAAAAATCTGCAAATCATAGCTCAAATGCATCGCCTGCTGTAATGCTCTCTGAACCGGCGAACCTCACTGACTCCAAGAGGCCCTCCAATAATCTCTAAAACACGTCCTCCTCTGGATGCGCATATGACGCAATTTTTGCTTCCTTCACTGCCTCTTCGTCCATCCACTCTTCGTATGCAATAGCTGTATCGTAGGATGTGGGATCGACGACGGCACATTCTGGCTCTGGTAGCATGTCTGGCGATGCTTCTTGCCCATAATATGAAGAAGCAGGACTAATGTCTTTAGAAATCCCTGCAACCTTAAGCATGAGCGCAATCATTTCAAGTTCCCTCTTCACCCATTCCAATTGAATATCTCCCTTATCAAGCCTGGCTTGTATTTCAACTTGGTGCGCATGCATCTCATCAAAAAAAAAGTATTCTCCTGTCTGAGCACTCTGATCATAATAGTATTCTCCCATCTGAGCACTCTGATCATAATAGTATTCTCCCATCTGAGCACTCTGATCAAAATAGTATTCTTCCATCTGAGCACTCTGATTAAAATCTGTGGTCCACGTAGTATAATCCTCAGCACCTGATCAACAAAGACAAATAACTGGAGAAAAATATCAGTGGCACAAAAGAATATAGAGATGATAATAATGGTGGCGGAGTGAAAATTCCCTTTTGTATAAAATTTTTTTTTCGTAGACTAATCAACCTAATTGTGACAAATTGGCACCCAACGGGAAACACCTCCTCGGCAACGGCGCTAAAAACTTGATCGGCCCCGGATATACACCCGGAGAACGATTGTAGTTTTACCGCAAGTGCACGGGGTAGTGGCAAGCGGGTATCGAACACGAGGAGGTGGTGTTGGTTCCAATCTATCCTAAGTTGGTTGACTACGAATGTTTTATTGGTGGAGGTGGGTATGGTATGATGTAATGACAATGGTGATGGATGTCGGTATCGGTGATAAAGAAGTCGGTCAAATATCGATTCAAATACAAAATAATAAAAGTGTCTAGGGCTAGGAAATCCCCACTACGGATCGTCATACATCTCTGTGAATCGTGAATCTCAATATTACTAGACTTGTATCGAGGTGAGCTGGTCGTAACTGAATAGAGAACCAAGCTCACGCTCTCGCGCTATTGCCGATCTATAGAAACCTAGATTAGTGCCCACTCTCATGCAAACCCTAACCTAAGCCACTAGCATGAAGATCTACATCATCGTCTAATCGCACCTCGAGCCCATTCTCATGCAAACTCGAGTTACGATCTAGGTTGTGATAGTTCGTATTCGTCCAATCTCTTGCAAACGAATATGGGTATTGATTTATAATTAAAATGCTAGCTTTGGTCCAATCTCTTGCAAACCAAGTCTAGTGGATTTCGATTATAAACCTAATTCGAATATCTAGGCCTTTCCATCGATAGGGATCCAATCTCTTGCAAACCCCAAATCGATAGAAATTCCTAGCTATCCGTGATAAATCAATCACAACCTAGCCCCTTTAGCAATTCTAGCAATATAGAAATTCATTCTTCACAATTCAGAAATCAGATCCATAGGTTTCATCCCTATACCCTGGAACAACAATCAACCAAGCATAGCAACAACGATATAGAAATCAATATGAGACATTGCTTGCATATGAAAAGATAGCAAATCAAAGATTCAAATAATAAGAACAAAGATACTTAGCTTTGATGAAGAACTTCAATCCAATTACAAGCTTTTAGATCCAAGAGGGGGCCTAGGGCATGGCCTAACCTCTAAAATAATCCCTAAGAAAACATATGGGAACTCCTTTCTAATGACGGCTACAAACCTCTTAAATAGCCCCCAAAACCCTAGCAAATAACCCCTAAAACCCCTCCGAAACCCGCGCCCAAAATCAGTTCTGGGCTGGCAGCGACTCGGTCGAGTGGAAAGCTCACTCGGCCGAGTGAGAATTCCTGCAGAAACTCCAGAAAACAGCACTCTGTCAAAAACTGTCAAAATCAGGTCACTCGGCCGATTGAAAGCTCATTCGTCCGAGTGAAAGTGTCACTCGGCCGAGTGACACTGATACGCGAATTCCAGTACTACAGCATCATCTTGCAAAAATTCTCCAGATTTCATCCGACCTACTATTGGCACGTTCTTGGCGGCGTTGGAACCGTCATCAAGTCTACTATCCATAAAAAATATGAGAAAAATACTTTGACCAATGGAATGATAACATATTTCAAAATAGTGGAAGGCTTTCTGAAAATCTGGTCGCTCGTGTCATCGGCATCACTCGGCCGAGTGGGATTCTTCACTCGGGCAAGTGGACTTCTCTACTCGGTCGAGTAGGGTCTTCTATTGTTCTCACCAGAATTCCAGAGAGTCGGCTTTGATTTCTTTCAGAAGTCCTGACTCACTCGGGCGAGGGGCGATCTCTACTCGGCCGAGTGGATGTAACCACTCGGCCGAGTGCATTGTGGCACAGGATTTCTTCATATCAGTTGTACTCGGCCGACTACGCTTCTTCACTCGGCCGAGTAGGCTTTGTTACTCAGCCGAGTGGCCTATTTCTGGAGTCAACTCTTCTTCTCCTCGCCTCTTCATCGATTCTATCAATTTCCATTTTCTTCCACTCATCATCCAACACAGTTAGCTTCTTGATAGGGCCATAGGCGATGCTCCGGTACATGTGCAAGTCCTTTAAGCCCATTTTTGCTCCCGATTGCTTCATATTCCCTGAAATCCGACAAAAATAAGAAATAGTGAAAAGTAACGCGATATCGTCGAATACTCGTGAAAATCGTAATATGAGCAATCGAAATGGCGTGAAAACATGCAGAAAAAAGGTGTAAAATATGGAGCGATCACACACACACAATGGGCTAAGACGGAACCGGTCAATTCCCTGATCCAAGCCCATGGGCATTGTCGGAATTAGGTACCAACCCAAATTGTACCATTAAACCCCAAATTTTTGTGCCCGTTGTGCGCGTTGATGGCCCATTGTGAGCTGATTAGGAAGTTTTGCTCATGGATAATTGTAGAAAGTTTCGCTCAGCTCGCACAACTTTCCTTTCTGTTGTCCGTTGTGGGCGCTGAGCAATTTTGTGTGGTGAATGATTAGTGTCCAGCTGTAAATGCAAGCTGATATAGAAAAAAGTATCAATTCCACAGAATAAAGAAATGAAATTGCATAGTGATACATGTGTTTTACTATATCATAATTGCAACCAACAGTACATTAAACCTCACGTTTTCTGGAAAGCATGTATAAATCATAAACAATAAACTAGTATCGACAAAGAAGATTATAAACCCTGCGAAGCAAATAAACCTTATGTCTGTATGTTTTCGATCTTTTGTATGGGTTATGGATCGTAATCACGCACTGAATAAAATAAAGACAGTGTTAATAATTACGCAACGTGCACAACGGCTAATAAATTTATCCGTACACATGTGAACGTGGAATGGAAAAAAATAGTTGTGTGCGATGAGCAATTGTGAGTTTTGAGTGGTTGTGTGTGGTGAGAAATGCTACGGTTTGAGTCGTTGAGTGCGCTGAGCAATTGCCCCAAGCTAATTCGGGGGACGTACCCGTGTATCCACATTGGCCCCCGTGATTCGTTCTCGAGAAATAACACGGATCGAGGCTGAATGATGAGTACTTTCATTTAATGGGGCACGACAATCGAAGCATCTGATTTGATTCGTGCCGCCAAAACTTCTCGACTTCAGTTGATCTCAACCATTGTTTTTGGTAAATTTTCGACACGTATCGATCATCGTGTACTATTTCTTAGCGAAATAAAAGGAACTGGAGTTGTGAAGCCAATGGCTTTTGTGCTCCTGTCTCTGGTTAACTCGAGGAAATCTCATCTTCTTTTTATTCCTTCCAGCAAACAAAAATGGCAGGAAGAGCAGACAGAGATTTTACTTCAGCGATGGAGCGGGCCAGTGAAGAAGGTCGTAAGAGGGAGAGGACTGAGGAGGAAGAGGTGGAAGAGGAGAAATCGGAATCGGAGGAATCAGGGAACCTCATTCTGGAGTTGGGGAGGCTGGATGCTCCTCATGTCAAGCTGCTCGGTCTTTGAAGGCGGCTCCTTATGATCCTCGAGTTGGGGCTCATCGTCCTCCAGCACGCCACAAAACGGGTGGCCATACGAGGACATTGTTCCTCCGGTCCCTTCCGTCGGCCTCATATCTCCAGAGTTCGACCGCCTTCTGCAGTCGAACCGCATTTCGTCTGGCCATCATGGGGAGATTCAGGGGGAGACCTATCGGCCACCGTACATCGTGGGGATGGCCGAGTCGGCCCTACTGGACTTTGGGACGGGGGCTCGTCTGGCGGAGAATATCACTCTGCCAAGGGATGTCGATTTCCTGAATGGGGTCGACCTTGAGACGATGGCCAACTGCTTCGTTCGCAGTGGCCTTCAGATTCGTTGCCACTGGGCCTTCCGAATTTTTCTTCCCTTCTAGTTTTGCTGATTGTCGCCATCTGCAGGTGACCATTTTCGGGGCAGGTCTGCGGCGCAGGGCCCTCGAACTGATCGAGGGGCAGCGCCGGCTGGCGGATGCCGAGAACCAGGCTTCTGAGCTCAGAGCTCAGGTGACGAAACTACATGAAGAATTGGGGAAGACCATGGCTGCCAAGGGCAAGTCAGATTGGGTGGCCTCGGAGGTGAAATACAGCCTCGCCTCCATGTCAAGTGCCAGGAAGTAGTTAGAAGCTCAATGGGGTAGAGAGCGATCTCAATTCAGAGCTGATCTTGATGAATCGAGGAAGGAGGTTGCTGACCTTCAGGCCAAGCTTCTCGAGAAGGGGCAAGAGATCAATGCTTTCAAAGCTCGGGCTACCGCCAAGATGGATAGGGTGGCGAAAGCGATAAAGGACCTGTTTACAGCCGACGATGTGTCGTCTTCCTAAATTTTGTGAATCGTTACTTTTATAAGACTTCTCTCGAGCGAGTCATATGTAATTTTCCAGAATTTAATGAGGAGAATTTTTGTAACAGACGCCAAGTGAGAGCGTTTACTTCCTCTCCCCCTGATTCCAGGTCGACATCCGGGAACCCTGCACGACGGCCGACACTGCCCCGTCATCGAGGATGAGACTGGCAGGAGAATGACCTTCCGTATATGCTCGCGATGAGTAATTGTGTGTAACTGTATACAGTTTTGCTCCTCGCGCACAACGGATTGTTAAATAACACCGTTGTGCGCGATGAGCAAAACTTGGTAATTGTAGAAAGTGTTGCTTAGCGTGCACAACGTTCATATCTGTTGCATGTTGTGTGCGCTGAGCAATTATTTGGGGTGATTAATTAGTGTGCAGGTGTAAATGGAAGCTGGTATAAATAAAAGTATCACTTCTACTAAATGAAAGTCAACAGATGAGGTCTCGGGAATATATAGAAGAGTCATCTTGTACCTCGGGTATTTATTGTATATATTAGACAGATGTTGTTCCTAATAATGATCCACTGACGTGGTGAGCGATGAGCAGAATTGTTGACCTCGATCAAAATTTCTAAACGCACACAACGTTCACGCCTTTTGCCATTTGTGCACGCTGTGTAAATGTAATGTATATTACTTTCACTAATTTTTCCCAAGAAATTTCAATGTTGGAATTTGATTTAAGTTAGCATCAATGTATATATCACCAATCACAATTTTGTAATGGGCTGCAATTGTATCAAATTAATTGACATTGTATTAAGGTCTGAATTCGAACATACTACAACATTTATGCATTCCAATGTACATAACACACCAAAGTAGAAACTACGTCTAAACATTATGCAACTTCACATTATGCAACTTCATATTTTACATGGATTTCGAATACGAGAAACTGATCAAAGTCAGTATGAACCGCTCTTGCAAAATGGCATTAATCAACAGCTCCATCCGCGCTGACCATCATCACTTGCCACTTGTATCTTGGCCTTCTGTCCCCTATATGCATTGAAGAATAAGCAGTGATGAAAATAAAAAATTCATAATTAAGTAAATATATTGTATAATGAGATAGATCAGTTAGTATCGTAAAGAATATTCCAACATCACATTTTGGCAGTGGTATGAAATTTACTCATGGGCTCCTTCGTATGAGAATAGAGAGAAATGTGTCTGCACAGGTTCTGGGCAGCTTAAGAAAAGTGAAAAAAAGTAGTAAGGGACTTCAGATGCCAGTTTGAGCACTTCCGGATGGAAACTGGAACGGGTGGCAATGTAATCCTTCTTGATACCATTCTTCATGTCGTACATATAATCCTTCAATGCATTCTTAGACTTCGCCCTTCTCTTGTTCGCTTCATTGTCTGCTTTATACTTCTTTGCCTCAAGAAACATCCTTTCAATCTCCTCCTGGGTCAACCTGCACTTATCGTTGGTGATTGTGATCTTATTTTTCTGCACACCTGTCTTTACCTCTGCAGAGGCATTCAAGATACCATCGGCATCTATCTCATGGCAAACAATGACACTTCGAACACCCTTGGGAGCAGGAGGGATACCATCAAGTACAAATTCCCCTAGGAAAAAATAGCATAAAAAGTAAAATTTTTGAATAATTAGACTTAGATAGATTTAAGATAGAACAGTTGTTATCATCAAGCAGTTATGTATGCAATGAATCTGAACAGAACTTACGAAGGGTCAAAGAATATCTACAAGTTGGGATGGACGAGAATGAAGTTGTTGTGGTTGCAAGAACATCTTCACCTTCATGTGATGTTTGCAATGAAGATGAACAGATAGGCGAAGAGGAGCAAAAGAACATCTTCACCTCCAGATAAAGGTGATGTATTCTATTTCTACATCACGACACTTGCCGCTAGTATATTGGCCATCTTTGTGTGCTGTAGACGATGCACCCATGAACAACAAAAAATTACAAGTTTGAAGAAAAAACAGTGTATAAGAAAAATCAGAGAGAATCAGATAAAGGAACTATCATCACCTAGGGTAGTGGTTGATGAGGTCTTGTGGGTATGGAAGCCATTTACAGACGAGTTGGACTGACCATGGACGAGGATGAGACCACCGTAGAGTAACTGTTCGTGCTCGTGAATATATAGCAGATGGATACCAGCCAGATGTTGTTCCAAATAGTATTTGACTGCAGTGGTGCGAGATGAGAAAAATTGCTTGAACGTATACCTTTTTACTCAACGCGCACAATGGCAAAAAATGTCTGCTTTCGATTAGCAAAGAGCAAAATCTATAGATATGGACTAAATACACCGATACTCGTGCGGTGCTTGTCCAATTTTTTTCCTAAAAAAGCATACATCATCACATTAGAAGACAATAACTGTAACAAATCACAGTATTGTAAATATTTTTGCTTAGTGCACACAAATGTCACTACTTTTGCACGTAGAGCGGTCTGATTAACTTTGTGTAATGGAATACAGTTTTGCTCATACGACAAGTTCTCATGCCGTGAACCTTTTCTCCACAAACATTGCAGTTATGAGCAGCTCCATTAGCGCTCACCATCGTCACTTGCCGCGTGTATCTTGGCCATCTGTCCACTATATTCGTTGAACAATTGTAAGTGATTAACATAAAAAACATAATAGAAACGAATATATTTTATAATTAGAATAAAAAATAATCAGATAGATTAATTAGTATCATAAAGAATATCGCAACTTCACATTTATGCACTGGTATGAAATTCAATAATGGCACTCGTAAGAAATTCTTCGGAGCATAGAGAGAAATGAGGCTACACAGATTCGGAGCAGTTTGCTCAGTTTGAGAGAGGATACCTTGGTGGCACCTTCAGGCTAATGTCAATGTGAAGCATTCGAGAACATCGGGTGCTTCTTCTGAAGGAGCAAACAACCATCTTTGATGCCATATAAATGTGATGTATTCAATTTCAACATCACGTCAATTGCCACAAGTATATTGGCTGGCCTTCTTTATGTGTCGTAGACGAAGCATTCATTATTAAGAACAAAATTTTAGCATGTAAAAGAAAAAAATATTGTATATGTAGAATCATATAGAGTCATATAGAACACTATAATCAAGAAGTGTAGTGGATGACGATGTCTAGTGGGAAGGGAATCAATTTATATAGACGAATTGGACTGGGTATGGTCCGTATGGATGAGGCTGAGACTACAGTAGAGTTACTGTGGGCTACAGAGATTGCCTCTATAAAAATTGATTCCCTCTAAAAAATTGCTCAACGCGCAAAAAAGATAAAAATATGGCAGTTTTGACTGCGAGTTGAGCAAATTATTAATGTTAATACAATATTATTCATAATTCCATTTAGAGTGATGTTACAAAATGGGACACCAACAAATCCGACAGCGTGACACATGAGTATCATTCACATAGATATATGTTGTCTTATTCTGTAAACAGTAAGATATGTGTTGTCTTATCATTTAAATGTCTTTACACACATCAATCAACTGACCGTCTGCGCATTATATGTGCTTCAATTTTGATTTTTTTATTTGGCATGTCAGTCTGAACATTATTTAGTTCTCCCCCGATATGGTGTTTCTTCTTAATTATTGTGATTTTTTATTGAACGTTGTGCGCGTTGAGAAAGTATAACTTACGACAGTTTTGCTAAACGTGCATGGCTGGTGAAATTTTAGCAGTTGTGCGAGCTGAATTATATTTCCGAAAGGATACCTTTTTACACACCGTGCAGAACGGGTCAAATTAAACCAATCAAAGATATGTATATATATTTGCTGTCTTATTCTGTAAACAGTAAGATATATGTTGTCATTTCACTTATATATCTTTACACCCATAAATCAACTGACCGTCTGCGCATTATATTTACTTCAATGTTGATTTATTTATTTGGCATGTCAGACTGAACCTTATTTAATTCTCCCTCGGTTTTGTGTTTGTTCTTAATTATTGTGATTTTTTATGGAACTTTGTGAGCGCACGCTTAGTAATTATTCGTTACGACCGTTTTGCTCATCGTGCACAGCTGGGTGTAATTTGATCAGTTGTGCGCGCTGAATTATATCTCCAAAATGTATACCTTTTTTCACACCGCGCAGAACGGGTCATATTAAACAAATCAAAGATAAATAAATATATTTGATGTCTTATTCTGTAAACAGTATGATATGTGTTGTCTTTTCACTTATATAGCTTTACACCCATCAATCAACTGACGTCTGCGCATTATATTTGCTTCAATGTTGATTTATTTATTTGGCATGTCAGTCTGAACATTATTTAATTCTCCCATCGGTTTTGTGTTTGTTCTTAATTATTGTGATTTTTTATGGAACTTTGTGCGCGCTGAGTAATAATTCGTTAAGACTGTTTTGCTCAACGCGCACAGCTAGGTGTAATTTGATCCGTTATGCGCACTGAATTATATTTCCAAAATATATACCTTTATACATACCGCGCACAACAGGTCTTATTTTAACAAATCAAAGAAATGTAGATATTTTTGCTCAGTGCTCGCAACGTTACCTACTGTTGCCCATAGGACGGGATGATTAATTGTGGGTAATGGATCATGTAATACAGTTTTGCGCAGCACGCACAACAATCATGGCATCTGACTGTTGTGTGCGATGGTCTATTGTATTTAATTGCATACAGTTTGGCTCTGTGCGCAAAAAGGGTCACACCTACGTCCAGTTGTATGATCTGAGTAATTGTGTGCACACGTAAATAGTTTATCACAACATATAGCATGAGCCCGTTGTGCGCGCTGGGTAATTTATAGTTCGGAGAATAGTTTTTGCTTAGTAATATCAATGTCGGACATTGATTCAAGTAAGCATCCAAGTATATATCACCTATATCAATTTTGTATTGTCCTGTAATTGTATCAAATTAAATGACATAGTATTAAGGTCTGAATTCTAACATACTACAATATCATGCATTATAATTTACATAATGCATAAATGTAATTTATAGTTCAGTAAACAGTTTTTGCTCAGTAATATCAATGTTGGACATATATATCACATATATCAATTTTGTATTGTTCTGCAATTGTATAAAACAAAATGACATTGTATTAGGGTCTGAATTCCAAAATACTACAACATTTATGCATTATAATGTATATTACACAACAAAGTTGAAACTATGGCTAAACATTTTGCAACGTCACATTTTGGAACTGGTATGAAATTCAATCACGAGAATATCCTAATGGTACATTGAATCCCATTACGCAAAACTGTTCAAAATAATGCTGAATAGCTCAAGCAAGATGGCATTTATGATCAGCTCCAATAGTGCGCACCATCATCACTTGCATCCAGATCGTCCATCACGATATAAGTAACCACTTCTTTAGGCTGATCTAGATTCTTCAGCGCATGTCCCTGTATGTGTTGAAGAAGCATCAGTTATGAACGCTAAAAAGCATATTTAAGTAAAAAAATAAGGTATAAAGACATGCAATTTACGTTTAGGCACTGATATAAAAATATATAATGGTTACTTCTTCTCAGAAGAATCCCGCTGCTGTAGAACATATGCAGGAGAAATAACATCTTCCAGTACATATACATGTGATGGCTTCAATTTCTTCATCACTCAATTGCCAGTAGTATAGTAGACATCTTTGTGTGTTGAAGACGAAGCAGTGATGACCAACGGGATAAATTTAGCATGGTGAAGAAAAAATATTGTATAAAGTAGAAACAGATAGAATCAGATAGAATACTATCATCAAGAAGTGCAGTGGTTGATAAGGTCTAGTGGGAAGGGAGGCCATTTATAGACGAATTGGACTGGCCCATTGATGAGGACGATAGACTACAGTAGAGTCACTGTGCATCTACCTAAGAACCCGTGAAGAGTGATATTGTATTGAATATACAGACGAGTGAATCTACAACAGATTGTTACCAGCCAGATGTTGTTCCCAAGAATGTTTGACCGTTATGGTGCGCGTTAAGCAAAATTGATGGCCTATAACAAAATTGCTCAACGCGCACAACGTGAAAAATTATGGCAGTTGTGCGAGTTGAGCAAATTATTTATGTTTATACAATATTACTCATAATTCCATATAGTGTGATGTTACAAAATGGGACACCATCAAATCTAACAGCGTGACACATTAGTATCATTCTCAAAGATATATGCTGTCTTATTCTGTAAACAGTAAGATATGTGTTGTCTTTTCACTTATACGTATCTACACCCATCAATCAACTGACCGTCTACGCATTAATATTTGCTTCAATGTGGATATATTTATTTCGCATGTCAGTCTGAACATTAATTCTCCCCCGATTTTGTGTTTTTTCTTAATTACTGTGATTTTTTATTGAACGTGGTGCGCGATGAGAAATTATTAGTTACGACAGTTTTACTAAACGCCCACAGGTGGGTGAAATTTTAGCAGTTGTGTGAGCTGAATTATATTTCCGAAAGGTATACCTTTTTACACACCGCGCAGGACGGGATGATTAATTGTGGGTAATGGATTATGTAATACAGTTTTTCTCAGCGCGCATAACGGTCATGGCATCTGAAGTTTAGTTGCGATGAAATTATCGTTTTAATTGCATATAGTTTGTCTCTGCGCGCAAAAAGGTCACAATTACGTGCAGTTGTGTGATCTGAGTAATTGTGGATAACCAGATACGGTTATGCTCACAGCCCACCCAGCGGTCAAACAAATGATATGACCGTTGTGCGCGCTGAGTAATTGTGTGCAAACGTAAATGTTTTATCACAACGTATATCATTACGGTCACAACTTATGCCTGTTGTGCGAGTTGGGTAATTTATATTTCGGTAAAAAGTTTTTTACTGGATAATTTCAAATTCGGACATTGATTCAAGTAAAAATCAATGTATATATACATATATCATTTTCATAATGTCATGCAATTGTATCAAATTAAATGACATTGTATTAAGGTCTGAATTCTATCATACTACAACATTTATATGTTATAATGTACATAACACAACAAATTTGAAACTACATTTCGTACATTATGACATAAAACACCAAAGAATATCTACCCACAATCACTTTTCTCCGTCAATGATCAAAACTACATTATAAGACAAGAGAAAGGCTGGTGCCCCAAAGGCCCGTCCACCTCAAAAACCTGGAGGAGGTGGAGGAGGAGGAGGAGGAGGTGGTGGTGATGGTGGGGCAATAGTACGGATGTCTCTAGGAGAGGGCACCAGAGTCTCCATCTTCTCTTGTATGTTCAACATTATGAACATCATAGTGTCGAAGTCGCTACGCAGAAGTGAGATCGCCAGATTGGTGTTGGAGAGATTTGTTTCAATTTCTCCTAATCTATGAGTAAAGTTCACCGGCTGATGGGAGGAAGATGATGGAGCAGATGCAGGACTTATATTGCCTATGAGTATATCCTTAAGCTGATGTTGTTCATCTGTAAGTACATAGACAGACGTAGTAAGCGCTGCAAGTTTGCTACGGAGGTAGTGCAGAACAGAGTCCTGACGGTGAGACATCCCAACCATAGAGCAGAGGCTGTTACTGATCTCCTCGAGTGGAGCTTTTTCAGCCAGAGATGGAACTAATGAACCTGCATATGCAGGAGGAAACCCAGGAGGAGGCAACAACACATTGTGTTCACCTTGCGTTGGACCAAGCGAAAGCACATCCGATCCATAGCATCACGAAGAATGGGTCTATTGGCCGGGAATGATGAGGGAAGGGGATCATCGTGTTCAGGTGACGTTGAATCATCATCACTTATTCTCCAAGAATTTGAAGAATTCGACTCACGAGATCCTTTTGGTGGCATGACGAAACCCTAGTACGAAATGCGAGAGTGTTGAGATGAAGAAGAAAACGGAACGACAGACCAAAGGGCAGAGGAATGAAATTTTTCGCAAAATCCCTGGTCTACTGAATCCATATATTTACACCGATAGGTTATTTTAATCTCAGCCGCAGGATTACATAGGGAAGTGGAACTGACTAAAATGATCTTATCAGACGGCTGGAGTAAAGCATCCGTTCGGCTGGCAAAATAATCAGAATGAAGTGCTTACACGGAAACCGAGGTACTACTTGACTCATTATCCACACGTGAACATTGTTGAGTAGAAAGCAGAAAGCATTTAAAGTGTCCTATATTTCGTACCTCCGAAATGAGATTGTAAGACGTGGCGGTTGTACTTTCCATGTTTACGTGGCATACCGATTGTGTTTTGTAACTGATCTTTTGTGTTCCTGCACGTTCTTTCCAACCTTACGTGGCTTGACAATCGATCTATTACATAGGGGTCCACGCAGTGTGTAAACCACATGAAAAGTAAATGCCCATGATGTGCCCGTTCTTTCCAACCTTACATGGCTTGTCACCTGATCTATTACATCGGCGTCCACCTTTACGGTAATAATTCTCTCTGTTGACAGGGATTCATGTTTATCAGGCGGGAACTGATATAATGGAGCCGGTGCAAGACACACACAGTGTGTAAACCACATGAAATGTAAATGCCGATGATGTACCCGTTCTTTCCAGCCTTACGTGGCTTGGCACATGATCTATTACATCGGGGTGCACCTTGACGGCAGTAATTCTCTTTATTGACAAGGATTCATGTTTATCAGGCGGAAACTGATATAATGGAGCCGGTGCAAGGCACAAGCGGTTTGTAAACCACTTGGAACGTGAATGCCCATGATGTGCCCTTTCTTTCCAGCCTTACATGGCTTGGCACCCGTTCTTTGACATCAGGATCCACCTCTATGGCCGTAATCCTCTCTATTGACAGGGTATCACGTTTATCAGGCGAGAACTGATATAATGGAGCCGGTGCAAGGCACAAGCGGTGTGTGACCCACATGGAACGTAAATGCCCATGTGGAGCCCTTTCTTTCCAGCCTTACATAGCTTGGCACCTGATCTTTTATATCGGGCTCCACCTTGTAGAGAGATGATGCCCTCGAGGCTATTTATCTCTGTGTGAATAGCACAAACGCCTTGTTCGAAATAACAGTAAGCTGTTTGGTAATGATTTATCTAAGTTATTTTATAACGTAGTAAACATTGGATATTAACTTAGGTAAAGTTTTGAGACTTTATGTAAGGTCAAACATTTAACGAGATGTGTATCTCCATACTGGAGAAATGTTTGACCGTCTGTAGCATAAGTCAAAAAAGGTTCATGGTCGTAGATGTTTCGAGACAAGGATATCAAAACATCGGATAGACCATTGTGTCTTAGTTTTCACCGTTTAGCGGTGGCGATGATCTCATGATCGTTTGACTTGGCAAAGTCGAAGACGAGACATATGTGCTCATTAGAGAATGAGTTCACTGAGCGATCCACAAAGAGCTATCATATGGTTATATTGACCAATCTATCAATGATAACTCTTACTGATGATAGGCAAGTTGGTCTTTTGACTTGAGGTCATTTTATGAACCTGTGCGTGAATGGTGCCACTTAGATCACTGACCTAGCTTCGAGGTTAGGCCTGTCGAAAGGTCTTTGATCGGGTGTCACTTGAAGCGTACGAGGAGAGTAATGACCAAGAGAGAATTCGTCTCTCCCGGTCAATGGGAGTTAGTGTCGTTGAGCTAGTTCGGTCTTTAGTAAAATCTCTGATCAGAGTATGTTGGAAGAAGTCCAACATTAGTTGACTAAAAATCGATAGAAACTAACATGAGTCAAGTTATTGGGGTTGACAATTTGACCGTACACTAGACGTGATCTACACGACATAGTTTAGACGAAGAGACTAAAACTACAGAATTCATCACAGACACAGTCAGGGTGGTCCCGACAATACTCATGTCGATGAGTCAACCACATAATTATGATTCTGAAGTAGGGACGACAACCACTGCTCGTGGTCACTGCCGTATAGGGCTTCGAGCCTAACCTGTTGTAAGGGTCAGGCTGTATGGTCTCACATAGAGTGCGACCTTCGTCTAGTAATAGGTAGAAACAATTAGGGAGAATAAGCAATTGATGCAAGGGATAAAATATTGCAAAAGATATTTGCAATTATCTCCTGCATTCGGGATAAATGATCCTGAGTGCAAGTGGGAGATGTTGGGGGATATGCCCCCAGATCATTTGTATTTGATGCAAATGAAAATTTAAGCTTAGATAGGGACTATTTTGCATTTGATGTAAACCGGATTAAAGATGTCGTAAATATTTTGAGACAATATTTAATATAATAAATGCATGGAAAAGGTTACCTAGATGACGGGATCGTCCCGCTCTAAACGCATGCTCAAACCACGTCAAACCTCATGGAAAAGGTTACCTCTACGGCCTTAATCCTCTCTATTGACAGGGTATCATGTTTGTCAGGCGGGAACTGATATAATGGATCTGGTGCAAGGCACAAGCGGTGTGTAAACTACATGGAACGTAAATGCCTAAGATGTGCCCTTTATTTCCAGCCTTACGTGGCTTGGCATCTGATCTTTGACATCGGGCTCCACCTCTACGGCAGTAATCATCTCTATTGACAGGAATCATGTTTATCAGGCGGGAACTGATATAATGGAGCCAGTGCAAGGCACAAGCGGTGTGTAAACCACTTCGAACGTAAATGCCCATGATGTGCCCTTTCTTTCCAGCCTTACTTGACTTGGCACCCGTTCTTTGACATCGGGCTCCACATCTACGGCCGTAATCCTCTCTATTGACAGTGTATCATGTTTATCAGGCGGGAACTGATATAATGGAGCCGGTGCAACGCACAAGCAGTGTGTAACCCACATGGAATGTAAATGCACTTACGGTGCCCTTTCTTTCCAGCCTTACGTGGCTTGGCACCCGATCTTTTACATCGGGCTCTACCTTTACGGCAGTAATCCTCTCTATTGACAGGGATTCATGTTTATCAAGCGGGAATTGATATAATGGAGCCGATGCAAGGCACAAGCAGAGTGTAAACCACTTGGAACGTAAATGCCCATGATGTGTCCTTTCTTTCCAGCCTTACGTGGCTTGGCACCTGATCTTTGACATCGGGCTCCACCTCTACAGCCATAATCCTCTCTATTGATAGGGAATCATGTTTACCAGGTGGGAACTGATATAATGGAGCCGATGCAAGGTACAAGTGGTGTGTAACCCACATGGAAATATACCCATGTGGTGCCCTTTCTTTTCAGCCTTACGTGGCTTGGCACCCGATCTTTTACATCGGGCTCCACATTTACGGCCATAATCCTCTCTATTGACAGGGAATCATGTTTATCAGGCAGATACTGATATAATGGAGCCGGTGCAAGGCACAAGCTGGGTGTAAACCACATGGAACGTAAATTCCCATGCGGTGCCCTTTCTTTCCAGCCTTACGTGGCTTGCCACCCGATCTTTTACATCGGGGTCCACCTTGACGGCAGTAATTCTCTCTATTGACAGAGATTCATGTTTATAAGGCGGGAACTGATATAATGGAGCCGGTGCAAGGCACAAGCGGTGTGTAACCCACTTGGAATATAAATGCCCATGATGTGCCCTTTCTTTCCAGCCTTACATGGCTTGGCACCCGTTCTTTGACATCGGGCTCCACCTCTACGGCCGTAATCCTCTCTATTGACAGGGAATCATGTTTATCAGGCACGAACTGATATAATGGAGACGGTGCAAGGCACAATCGGTGTGTAACCCACATGGAATGTAAATGCCCATGCGGTGCCCTTTCTTTCAAGCCTTACGTGGCTTGGCACCTGATCTTTTACATCGGGCTCCACCTCTGCGGGCGTAATCCTCTCTATTGACAGGGTATCATGTTTATCAGGCGGGAACTGATATAATGGAGCCAGTGCAATACACACACAGTGTGTAAACCACATGAAATGTAAATGCCGATGATGTACCCGTTCTTTCCAGCCTTACGTGGCTTGGCACATGATCTATTACATCGGGGTCCACCTTGACGGCAGTAATTCTCTCTATTGACAAGGATTCATGTTTATCAGGCGGAAACTGATATAATGGAGCCGGTGCAAGGCACAAGCGGTTTGTAAACCACTTGGAACGAAATGCCCATGATGTGCCCTTTCTTTCCAACCTTACATGGCTTGGCACCCGTTCTTTGACATCAGGCTCCACCTCTACGGCCGTAATCCTCTCTATTGACAGGGTATCACGTTTATCAGGAGAAAACTGATATAATGGAGCCGGTGCAAGGCACAAGCGGTGTGTGACCCACATGGAACGTAAATGCCCATGTGGTGCCCTTTCTTTCCAGCCTTACATAGCTTGGCACCCGATCTTTTATATCGGGCTCCACCTTGTAGAGAGATGATGCCCTCGAGGCTATTTATCTCTGTGTGAATAGCACAAACGTCTTGTTCGAAATAACAGTAAGCTGTTTGGTAATGATTTATCTAAGTTATTTTATAACGTAGTAAACATTGGATATTAACTTAAGTAAAGTTTTGAGACTTTATGTAAGGTCAAACATTTAACGAGATGTGTATCTCGATCATGGAGAAATGTTTGACCGTCTGTAGCATAAGTCAAAAAAGGTTCATGGTCGTAGATGTTTCGAGACAAGGATATCAAAACATCGGATAGACCATTGTGTCTTAGTCTTCACCGTTTAGCGGTGGCGATGATCTCATGATTGTTTGACATGGCGAAGTCGAAGACGAGACACAGGTGCTCAATAGAGAATGAGTTCACTGAGCGATCCACAAAGAGCTATCATATGGTTATATTGACCAATCTGTCAATGATAACTCTTAGTGATGATAGGCAAGTTGGTCTTTTGACTTGAGGTCATTTTATGAACCTGTGCGTGAACGGTGCCACTTAGATCACTGACCTAGCTTCGAGGCTAGGCCTGTCGAAAGGTCTTTGATCGGGTGTCACTTGAACGTACTAGGAGAGTAATGACCAAGAGAGAATTCGTCTCTCCCGGTCAATGGGAGTTAGTGTCGTTGAGCTAGTTCGGTCTTTAGTAAAATCTCTGATCAGAGTATGTTGGAAGAAGTCCAACATTAGTTGACTAAAAATCGATAGAAACTAACATGAGTCAAGTTATTGGGGTTGACAATTTGACCGTACACTAGACGTGATCTACACGACATAGTTTAGACGAAGAGACTAAAACTACAGAATTCATCACAGACACAGTCAGGGTGGTCCCGACAATACTCATGTCGATGAGTCAACCACATAATTATGATTCTGAAGTAGGGACGACAACCACTGCTCGTGGTCACTGCCGTATAGGGCTTCGAGCCTAACCTGTTGTAAGGGTCAGGCTGTATGGTGTCACATAGAGTGCGACCTTCGTCTAGTAATAGGTAGAAACAATTAGGGAGAATAAGCAATTGATGCAAGGGATAAAATATTGCAAAAGATGTTTGCAATTATCTCCTGCATTCGAGATAAATGATCCTGAGTGCAAGTGGGAGATGTTGGGGGATATGCCCTCAGATCATTTGTATTTGATGCAAATGAAAATTTAAGCTTAGATAGGGACTATTTTGCATTTGATGTAAACCGGATTAAAGGTGTCGTAAATAGTTTACGATAATATTTAATATAATAAATGCATGGAAAAGGTTACCTAGATGACGGGATCGTCCCGCTCTAAACGCATGCTCAAACCACGTCAAACCTCATGGAAAAGGTTACCTCTACGGCCGTAATCCTCTCTATTGACAGGGTATCATGTTTGTCAGGCGGGAACTGGTATAATGGATCTGGTGCAAGGCACAAGCGGTGTGTAAACTACATGGAACGTAAATGCCCATGATGTGCCCTTTATTTCCAGCCTTACGTGGCTTGGCATCCGATCTTTGACATCGGGCTCCACCTCTACGGCAGTAATCATCTCTATTGACATGAATCATGTTTATCAGGCGGGAACTGATATAATGGAGCCAGTGCAAGGAACAAACGGTGTGTAAACCACTTCGAACATAAATGCCCATGACGTGCCCTCTCTTTCCAGCCTTACGTGACTTGGCACCAGTTCTTTGACATCGGGCTGCACTTCTATGGCCGTAATCCTCTCTATTGACAGGGTATCATGTTTATCAGGCGGGAACTGATATAATGGAGCCGGTGCAATGCACAAGCAGTGTGTAACCCAAATGGAACGTAAATGCACTTACGGGGCCCTTTCTTTCCAGCCTTACGTGGCTTGGCACCCGATCTTTTACATCAGGCTCTACCTTTACAGCAGTAATCCTCTATATTGACAGGGATTCATGTTTATCAAGCGGGAACTGATATAATGGAGCCGATGCAAGGGACAAGCAGAGTGTAAACCACTTGGAACGTAAATGCCCATGATGTGTCCTTTCTTTCCAGCCTTATGTGGCATGGCACCTGATCTTTGACATCGGGCTCCACCTCTCCAGCCATAATCCTCTCTATTGATAGGGAATCATGTTTACCAGGTGGGAACTGATATAATGGATCCGATGCAAGGTACAAGCGGTGTGTAACCCACATGGAACGTAAATACCCATGTGGTGCCCTTTCTTTTCAGCCTTACGTGGCTTGGCACCGGATCTTTTACATCGGGCTCCACATTTACGGCCATAATCCTCTCTATTGACATGGAATCATGTTTATCAGGCGGGAACTGATATAATGGAGCCGGTGCAAGGCACAAGCGGGGTGTAAACCACATGGAACGTAAATTCCCATGCGGTGCCCTTTCTTTCCAGCCTTACGTGGCTTGCCACCCGATCTTTTACATCGGGGTCCACCTTGACGGCAGTAATTCTCTCTATTGACAGAGATTCATGTTTATAAGGCGGGAACTGATATAATGGAGCCGGTGCAAGGCACAAGCGGTGTGTAACCCACTTGGAACATAAATGCCCATGATGTGCCCTTTCTTTCCAGCCTTACGTGGCTTGGCACCCGTTCTTTGACATCGGGCTCCACCTCTACGGCCGTAATCCTCTCTATTGACAGGGAATCATGTTTATCAGGCACGAACTGATATAATGGAGACGGTGCAAGGCACAATCGGTGTGTAACCCACATGGAATGTAAATGCCCATGCGGTGCCCTTTCTTTCAAGCCTTACATGGCTTGGCACCCGATCTTTTACATCGGGATCCACCTCTGCGGGCGTAATCCTCTCTATTGACAGGGTATCATGTTTATCAGGCAGGAACTGATATAATGGAGCAGGTGTAAGACACACGCAGTGTGTAAACCACATGAAATGTAAATACCGATGATGTACCCGTTCTTTCCAGCCTTACGTGGCTTGGCACATGATCTATTACATCGGGGTCCACCTTGACGGCAGTAATTCTCTCTATTGACAAGGATTCATGTTTATCAGGCAGAAACTGATATAATGGAGCCGGTGCAAGGCACAAGCGGTTTGTAAACCACTTGGAACGTAAATGCCCATGATGTGCCCTTTCTTTCCAGCCATACATGGCTTGGCACCCGTTCTTTGACATCAGGCTCCACCTCTACGGCCGTAATCCTCTCTATTGACAGGGTATCACGTTTATCAGACGAGAACTGATATAATGGAGCTGGTGCAAGGCACAAGCGGTGTGTGACCTACATGGAATGTAAATGCCCATGTGGTGCCCTTTCTTTCCAGCCTTACATAGCTTGGCACCCGATCTTTTATATCGGGCTCCACCTTGTAGAGAGATGATGCCCTCGAGGCTATTTATCTCTGTGTGAATAGCACAAACGTCTTGTTCGAAATAACAGTAAGCTGTTTGGTAATGATTTACCTAAGTTATTTTATAACGTAGTAAACATTGGATATTAACTTAGGTAAAGTTTTAAGACTTTAGGTATGGTCAAACATTTAACGAGATGCGTATCTCGATCATGGAGAATTGTTTGACCGTCTGTAGCATAAGTCAAAAAAGGTTCATGGTCGTAGATGTTTCGAGACAAGGATATCAAAACATCGGATAGACCATTGTGTCTTAGTCTTCACCGTTTAGCGGTGGCGATGATCTCATGATCGTTTGACTTGGCGAAGTCGAAGACGAGACACATGTGCTCATTAGAGAATGAGTTCACTGAGCGATCCACAAAGAGCTATCATATGGTTATATTGACCAATCTGTCAATGATAACTCTTAGTGATGATAGGCAAGTTGGTCTTTTGACTTGAGGTCATTTTATGAACCTGTGCGTGAACGGTGCCATTTAGATCACTGACCTAGCTTCGAGGCTAGGCCTGTCGAAAGGTCTTTGATCGGGTGTCACTTGAACGTACTAGGAGAGTAATGACCAAGAGAGAATTCGTCTCTCCCGGTCAATGGGAGTTAGTGTCGTTGAGCTAGTTCGGTCTTTAGTAAAATCTCTGATCAGAGTATGTTGGAAGAAGTCCAACATTAGTTGACTAAAAATCGATAGAAACTAACATGAGTCAAGTTTTTGGGGTTGACAATTTGACCGTACACTAGACGTGATCTACACGACATAGTTTAGACGAAGAGACTAAAACTGCAGAATTCATCACAGACACAGTCAGGGTGGTCCCGACAATACTCATGTTGATGAGTCAACCCCATAATTATGATTCTGAAGCAGGGACGACAACCACTACTCATGGTCACTGCCGTATAGGGCTTCGAGCCTAACCTGTTATAAGGGTCAGGCTGTATGGTCTCACATAGAGTGCGACCTTCGTCTAGTAATAGGTAGAAACAATTAGGGAGAATAAGCATTTGATGCAAAGTATAAAATATTGCAAAAGATGTTTGCAATTATCTCCTGCATTCGGGATAAATGATCCTGAGTGCAAGTGGGAGATGTTGGGGGATGTGCCCTCAGATCATTTGTATTTGATGCAAATGAAAATTTAAGCTTAGATATGGACTATTTTGCATTTGATGTAAACCGGATTAAAGGTGTCGTAAATAGTTTACAACAATATTTAATATAATAAATGCATGGAAAAGGTTACCTAGATGACGGGATCGTCCCGCTCTAAACGCATGCTCAAACCACGTCAAACCTCATGGAAAAGGTTACCTCTACGGCCGTAATCCTCTCTACTGACAGGGTATCATGTTTGTCAGGCGGGAACTGATATAATGGATCTGGTGCAACGCACAAGCGGTGTGTAAACTACATGGAACGTAAATGCCCATGATGTGCCCTTTATTTCCAGCCTTACGTGGCTTGGCATCCGATCTTTGACATCGGGCTCCACCTCTACGGCAGTAATCATCTCTATTGACAGGAATCATGTTTATTAGGCAGGAACTGATATAATGGTGCCAGTGCAAGGCACAAGCGGTGTGTAAACCACTTCGAACGTAAATGCCCATGATGTGCCCTTTCTTTCCAGCCTTACTTGACTTGGCACCCGTTCTTTGACATCGGGCTCCACATCTACGGCCGTAATCCTCTCTATTGACAGTGTATCATGTTTATCAGGCGGGAACTGATATAATGGAGCCGGTGCAACGCACAAGCAGTGTGTAACCCACATGGAATGTAAATGCACTTACGGTGCCCTTTCTTTCCAGCCTTACGTGGCTTGGCACCCGATCTTTTACATCGGGCTCTACCTTTACGGCAGTAATCCTCTCTATTGACAGGGATTCATGTTTATTAAGCGGGAACTGATATAATGGAGCCGATGCAAGGGACAAGCAGAGTGTAAACCACTTGGAACTTAAATGCCCATGATGTGTCCTTTCTTTCCAGCCTTACGTGGCTTGGCACCTGATCTTTGACATCGGGCTCCACCTCTACAGCCATAATCTTCTCTATTGATAAGGAATCATGTTTACCAGGTGGGAACTGATATAATGGAGTCGATGCAAGGTACAAGCGGTGTGTAACCCACATGGAACGTAAATACCCATGTGGTGCCCTTTCTTTTCAGCCTTACGTGGCTTGGCACCCGATCTTTTACATCGGGCTCCACATTTACGGCCATAATCCTCTCTATTGACCGTGAATCATGTTTATCAGGCGGGAACAGATATAATGGAGCCGGTGCAAGGCACAAGCGGGGTGTAAACCACATGGAACGTAAATTCCCATGCGGTGCCCTTTCTTTCCAGCCTTACGTGGCTTGCCACCCGATCTTTTACATCGGGGTCCACCTTGACGGCAGTAATTCTCTCTATTGACAGGGATTCATGTTTATAAGGCGGGAACTGATATAATGGAGCCGGTGCAAGGCACAAGCGGTGTGTAAACCACTTGGAACATAAATGCCCATGATGTGCCCTTTCTTTCCAGCCTTACGTGGCTTGGCACCTGTTCTTTGACATCGGGCTCCACCTCTACGGCCGTAATCCTCTCTATTGACAGGGAATCATGTTTATCAGGCACGAACTGATATAATGGAGACGGTGCAAGGCACAATCGGTGTGTAACCCACAAGGAATGTAAATTCCCATGCGGTGCCCTTTCTTTCAAGCCTTACATGGCTTGGCACCCGATCTTTTACATCGGGCTCCACCTCTGCGGGCGTAATCCTCTCTATTGACAGGGTATCATGTTTATCAGGCGGGAACTGATATAATGGAGCCGGTGCAAGACACACGCAGTGTGTAAACCACATGAAATGTAAATGCCGATGATGTACCCGTTCTTTCCAGCCTTACGTGGCTTGGCACATGAGCTATTACATCGGGGTCCACCTTGACGGCAGTAATTCTCTCTATTGACAATGATTCATGTTTATCAGGCGGAAACTGATATAATGGAGCCGGTGCAAGGCACAATCGGTTTGTAAACCACTTGGAATGTAAATGCCCATGATGTGCCCTTTCTTTCCAGCCATACATGGCTTGGCACCCGTTCTTTAACATCAGGCTCCACCTCTACGGCCGTAATCCTCTCTATTGACAGGGTATCACGTTTATCAGGCGAGAACTGATATAATGGAGCCTGTGCAAGGCACAAGCGGTGTGTGACCCACATGGAACGTAAATGCCCATGTGGTGCCCTTTCTTTCCAGCCTTACATAGCTTGGCACCCGATCTTATATATCGGGCTCCACCTTGTAGAGAGAAGATGCCCTCGAGGCTATTTATCTCTGTGTGAATAGCACAAACGGCTTGTTCGAAATAACAGTAAGCTGTTTGGTAATGATTTATCTAAGTTATTTTATAACGTAGTAAACATTGGATATTAACTTAGGTAAAGTTTTGAGACTTTATGTAAGGTCAAACATTTAACGAGATGCGTATCTCGATCATGGAGAAATGTTTGACCGTCTGTAGAATAAGTCAAAAAAGGTTCATGGTCGTAGATGCTTCGAAACAAGGATATCAAAACATCGGATAGACCATTGTGTCTTAGTCTTCACCGTTTAGCGGTGGCGATGATCTCATGATCGTTTGACTTGGCAAAGTCGAAGACGAGACACATGTGCCCATTAGAGAATGAGTTCACTGAGCGATCCACAAAGAGCTATCATATGGTTATATTGACCAATCTGTCAATGATAACTCTTAGTGATGATAGGCAAGTTGGTCTTTTGACTTGAGGTCATTTTATGAACCTGTACGTGAACGGTGCCACTTAGATCACTGACCTAGCTTCGAGGCTAGGCCTGTCGAAAGGTCTTTGATCGGGTGTCACTTGAAGCGTACGAGGAGAGTAATGACCAAGAGAGAATTCGTCTCTCCCGGTCAATGGGAGTTAGTGTCGTTGAGCTAGTTTGGTCTTTAGTAAAATCTCTGATCAGAGTATGTTGGAAGAAGTCCAACATTAGTTGACTAAAAATCGATAGAAACTAACATGAGTCAAGTTTTTGGGGTTGACAATTTGACCGTACACTAGACGTGATTTACACGACATAGTTTAGACGAAGAGACTAAAACTGCAGAATTCATCATAGACACAGTCAGGGTGGTCCCGACAATACTCATGTCGATGAGTCAACCACATAATTATGATTCTGAAGCAGGGACGACAACCACTGCTCGTGGTCACTGCCGTATAGGGCTTTGAGCCTAACCTGTTGTAAGGGTCAGGTTGTATGGTCTCACATAGAGTGCGACCTTCGTCTAGTAATAGGTAGAAACAATTAGGGAGAATAAGTAATTGATGCAAGGGATAAAATATTGCAAAAGATGTTTGCAATTATCTCCTGCAATCGGGATAAATGATCCTGAGTGCAAGTGGGAGATGTTGGGGGATATGCCCTTAGATCATTTGTATTTGATGCAAATGAAAATTTAAGCTTAGATAGGGACTATTTTGCATTTGATGTAAACCGGATTAAAGGTGTCGTAAATAGTTTACGACAATATTTATTATAATAAATGCATGGAAAAGGTTACCTAGATGACGGGATCGTCCCGCTCTAAACGCATGCTCAAACCACGTCAAACCTCATGGAAAAGGTTACCTCTACAGCCGTAATCCTCTCTATTGACAGGGTATCATGTTTGTCAGGCGGGAACTGATATAATGGATCTGGTGCAAGGCACAAGCGGTGTGTAAACTACATGGAACGTAAATGCCCATGATGTGCCCTTTATTTCCTGCCTTACGTGGCTTGGCATCTGATCTTTGACATCGGGCTCCACCTCTACGGCAGTAATCATCTCTATTGACAGGAATCATGTTTATCAGGCGGGAACTGATATAATGGAGCCAGTGCAAGGCACAAGCGGTGTGTAAACCACTTCGAACGTAAATGCCCATGATGTGCCCTTTCTTTCCAGCCTTACGTGACTTGGCACCCGTTCTTTGACATCGGGCTCTACATCTACGGCCGTAATCCTCTCTATTGACAGGGTATCATGTTTATCAGGCGGGAACTGATATAATGGAGTCGGTGCAACGGACAAGCAGTGTGTAACCCACATGGAACGTAAATGCACTTACGGTGCCCTTTCTTTCCAGCCTTACGTGGCTTGGCACCCGATCTTTTACATCGGGCTCTACCTTTACGGCAGTAATCCTCTCTATTGACAGGGATTCATGTTTATCAAGCAGGAACAGATATAATGGAGTCAAAGCAGGGCACAAGCAGAGTGTAAACCACTTGGAACGTAAATGCCCATGATGTGTTCTTTCTTTCCAGCCTTACGTGGCTTGGCACCTGATCTTTGACATCGGGCTCCACCTCTCCAGCCATAATCCTCTCTATTGATAGGGAATCATGTTTACCAGGTGGGAACTGATATAATGGAGCCGATGCAAGGTACAAGCGGTGTGTAACCCACATGGAACGTAAATACCCATGTGGTGCCCTTTCTTTTCAGCCTTACGTGGCTTGGCACCCGATCTTTTACATTGGGCTCCACATTTACGGCCATAATCCTCTCTATTGACAGTGAATCATGTTTATCAGGCGGGAACTGATATAATGGAGCCGGTGCAAGGCACAAGCGGGGTGTAAACCACATGGAACGTAAATTCCCATGCGGTGCCCTTTCTTTCCAGCCTTACGTGGCTTGCCACCCGATCTTTTACATCGGGGTCCACCTTGACGGCAGTAATTCTCTCTATTGACAGGGATTCATGTTTATAAGGCGGGAACTGATATAATGGAGCCGGTGCAAGGCACAAGCGGTGTGTAAACCACTTGGAACATAAATGCCCATGATGTGCCCTTTCTTTCCAGCCTTATTTGGCTTGGCACCCGTTCTTTGACATCGGGCTCCACCTCTACGGCCGTAATCCTCTCTATTGACAGGGAATCATGTTTATCAGGCACGAACTGATATAATGGAGACGGTGCATGGCACAATCGGTGTGTAACCCACATGGAATGTAAATGCCCATGCGGTGCCCTTTCTTTCAAGCCTTACGTGGCTTGGCACCCGATCTTTTACATCGGGCTCCACCTCTGTGGGCGTAATCCTCTCTATTGACAGGGTATCATGTTTATCAGGTGGGAACAGATATAATGGTGCCGGTGCAAGGCACAAGCAGTGTGTAACCCACATGGAACATAAATGCCCATACGGTGCCATTTCTTTCCAGCCTTACGTGGCTTGGCACCCGATCTTTTACATCGGGGTCCACCTTGACGGCAGTAATTCTCTCTATTGACAGGGATTCATGTTTATCAGGCGGGAACTGATATAATGGAGCCGGTGCCAGGCACAAGCGGGGTGTAAACCACATGGAACGTAAATGCCCATGCGGTGCCCTTTCTTTCCAGCCTTACGTGGCTTGCCACCCGATCTTTTACATCGGGGTCCACCTTGACGGTAATAATTCTCTCTATTGACAGGGATTCATGTTTATAAGGCGGGAACTGATATAATGGAGCCGGTGCAAGGCACAAGCGGTGTGTAAACCTCTTGGAACATAAATGCCCATGATGTGCCCTTTCTTTCCAGCCTTACGTGGCTTGGCACCCGTTCTTTGACATCGGGCTCCACCTCTACGGCCGTAATCCTCTCTATTGACAGGGAATCATGTTTATCAGGCATGAACTGATATAATGGAGACGGTGCAAGGCATAATCGGTGTGTAACCCACATGGAATGTAAATGCCCATGCGGTGCCCTTTCTTTCAAGCCTTACGTGGCTTGGCACCCGATCTTTTACATCGGGCTCCACCTCTATGGGCGTAATCCTCTCTATAGACAGGGTATCATATTTATCAGGGGGAACTGATATAATGGAGCCGGTGCAAGGCACAAGCAGTGTGTAACCCACATGGAACATAAATGCCCATACGGTGCCATTTCTTTCCAGCCTTACGTGGCTTGGCACCCGATCTTTTACATCGGGGTCCACCTTGACGGCAGTAATTCTCTCTATTGACAGGGATTCATGTTTATCAGGCGGGAACTGATATAATGGAGCCGGTGCCAGGCACAAGCGGTGTGTAAACCACATGGAACGTAAATGCCCATGATGTGCCCTTTCTTTCCAGCCTTACGTGGCTTGGCACTCGTTCTTTGACATTGGGCTCCACCTCTACAGGCGTAATCCTCTCTATTGACAGGGTATCATGTTTATCAAGTGAAAACTGATATAATGGAGCCGGTGCAAGGCACAAGTGGTGTGTAACCCACATGGAACGTAAATGCCCATGCGGTGCCCTTTCTTTCTAGCCTTACGTGGTTTGTCACTAGATCTTTTACATCATGGTCCACCTTGACGGCAGTAATTCTCTCTATTGACATGGATTCATGTTTATCAGGAGGGAACTGATATAATAGATCCGGTGCAAGGCACAAGCTATGTGTAAACTGTAATGCCCTGAAAGCTACTGCACAAGTACTAAGGGGGGGTGAATAGTACTTTAAAAATAACAAGGAGTATAATTCCTAATTATCGTGCAAACTACTACCAACAAATGCGGAAGCTAAAAATGACAACAACAAATATTCAATGCTAACAATTGAAATGATGGGTTCGGATCCACCCAAGTCTCCCCGACTTGTACCCGGTGATGCTACGTCCCAGAACACCCGGATCCCCTCCGGATACTTAGGTTAGAAACCCTAACCCAAGATTTCCACTATGAATACCTTGTGAAAAACCTTCACAAGATCAAATCATACAATCAATAGCAATAGTGAATCCCACAACCCGGGATCACAACCTTCTCTCACAACCGAGAGAATCAATAACAATAAAAGAGTTTATATGAAATAAACAACAACTTTCCACAAACCTTATACCTTGAGTATTCTTACCAAATAAGGGCAAGGAGGGATTTGAGGAAGGAGAAGTCACCAAGACCTAGCACCACCAATATGAGCAGCAATGGGTGCCTAGGAATGAATAGGAGACTTGAATCAAGCAATAGCTTGGATGGCTCGACAAGAACAAGGTTCTCTCAAGATGGATTCTAGATCTCAAATGAGGGAGAGAAATATTTCTTGTGAGGAAGAGAGCTTTGGAAATGAGTTTTAATCTCTAACTCTTTGAATCTGAATAAGTCTCTCAATAGCAGCTCTAACCTTGAGAGAAATGACCAAGCTTCGTATTTATAGGGTCCCACAAAATCGAGCTAGGTCATCTCCCAACGGTTGGAAATCTGGGGCAATTAGTCGGTCAAAGAACAACCACTGACCGACTAGTTCATCAACTAGTCGGTCGGTGAAACAACAAGAACCGACTAAAGGATGATCAGTGAACAGATGAATTTCAGACCTAGAAAACTAGTCGGTCCAAGAAGACTTTCCACCCGACTAATTTCTCAACTAGTCGGTCGGTCAGTTAACTTAGACCGACTAAGAGTCAAAAACTATTAGTCTGAATACAACTTGATTTAGTCGGTCTAAAAACAAATGTTGACCGACTAGATCATCAACTAGTCGGTCACCAAACGTTCTTAGACCGACTAACGATAAGCAGTAACTCAGGTGAAAAATTGGCATGTACAGTAAAGCTCAACTAGTCGGTCTAAGAAGCATCACTGACCGACTAGTTCACCAACTAGTCGGTCGGTGAGTCAACTAAGACCGACTAACTGTAAACAGTAAAGAGCTTAGAATTTGGGAGACAAACTAGTCGGTCCAAGAAGCTTTTCCGACCGACTAGATCACCATCTAGTCGGTTGGTTCTTCTTCTTGAACCAACTAACATGCACAAGAAGTCTCGATTCGAAGCACGATGCTTCGGGAAAGTTTGAATGGACTTCTACTAAGATCCTAGAGCTAAGATAGGAGCGTTATGAAGATATAAATCGTAAGACCTACTCAAGGCTTAACATTCTACGATAGAAGCTTAAAGACTATAAATAAAACTTGACAATACCGTCTTCAATAGCTTCAATCGAATCTTCATGACTTCTAAAATGGTCCAAAAGCTTCAACGAAGCTTTAGGCATATGAATACGTGCTTTGAGAAGTCTTGAGACGTCGCTTTGGATGTTCACGTGAATTTGGCGACGATCTCCATATCTGCGCTCACAAAGTGTTAGTTCACTATTTATTTATTTTTGCTCATCATCCAAAACCAAATCCGGGGAGTCCAATACACAACATTCTCCCCCTTTTTGGTGATGACAAACCAATATAAATAATAATCAAAAATAATGATTCAAATGTAAAATACTTACTCCCCCTGCATTGATGACACGTTAATTCCAAATTGAATAAATATAATACGCATCAAGCAGAATTGAGAAATATAAAACATGTTCCAAGTATTGAAATTTAGGATCGTAATCCATTTTTATATATCTTCACTCCCCCTGAATCTAACATAATAAATTAGATTCATGGACAATAGAGTTAAATTTTCATTTTACCCTTGTCATTATTACTATCTCTCCCCCTTTAGCATTATCCAAAAAGAGTGGGGGGCATACAACGACAAAAACAAGGCTAAAGAAAAATCCAACATCGGGAGTCGAAGAATACGACGATGGTCCAAAAGACACCAAGAAACAAAAATACACGAAGAAAATCAAGGTGTGCCAAATTGACCATTATCCAAAAGCGAAAATCGAAATCATCAAAATACCAAATATAATTCACTTATTGAGTAAAGGAATGTGCTCTCCAATCTCAACATTTTGGTTAAATTAGTGCATGGAAAACAATTCTATGTTTTCATAGAAATATAATCTTTTTAACCAAGTCATTATCGTCGAGCGATGAAATCGAATATCATAGACATTAAAACGAATATAAAATGTGCACAACGAAGTAAAAGAGAACAACGATGTACATATATATATATGAAGCATCATGAGTACAACCAAAAGATACATCGACTCCATAACATCAAAGGCACAAAGTACATTGCATACATCAAAATGTCACATAGTATATCAACATCAAAAAGTCACCATCCATCATCGACATCAACAGCATCAACATACATCCAAAAAGGATACAACATCGACATCAAACATCAACACATCCAAAAACATCAGAAAACACCACCAACCCTGTCCTAACCCAAAACTCTCTCTAAAAGATGAATCATGGAAGGAGCATCGGAGAGTCCTCCAAACAGACTCTCAAAAAGTAGTGGTAGGATCAGCAGTCTCCGTAGGTCCAGTCGAAGGAGTGGACTCAGGCTCTGCTAGGAGGAGTGGTGTGTCAACAGAAGGAATCGTCGGGGCAGGAGTGGAAACAGCAACAGCAGGCTCAACGGCAGAGGTATCAACAGGAACGTCAACAGGAGCAGACGTCTCTGGAGCAACAGTAAACTCATCCACTGGAGCAGAAGACTCTGGAGGACCTGAAGAAGTGGCAGCTCCAGCAACAAATGTGGTAGCAGCAGCAGGAGTGGCCTCAGCGCCACGAGCAAGAGAATCAACGAGCTCATCAATATCCTCATCATCCATCTCCTCATCCTCAGAAACTAGAGGAGGGACCTCAACACCAATAACACGAGCAATACGACACAGAATCTCCTCGGTACGAGCATACCGAGACTCGAGACGACGAACAGAACGAGCGAGATCATCAAGTGTGGTGGGAGGTCTAGGAGTAGCTGCTGCAGAAGATGTGCCATGAGAAGCTGAAGGAGTCGTCCTCTGCACGTGACGGAGTGCCGCAAGAGATTTCTTGACGGCCGTCGCGTTCAGGGGGAGGACCAAGTGGACGGTCATCGTCAGGAGGCAAAGGCACGTGGAAATGACGAAACACCAAAGTCAGCAGACAAGGATAAGGGATATGCGTAGATTTAGTGGACTTGCGAATACACTCGAAAGAGTCCATCTTATCGAGTATAATGCGAGCCCAATTAATCTCGCAACCCAAGAAAAGAGCGTAAATCAACTTGAGGAAGGGTTGGGATGGCAGAGATGATGAGCCGTACTTTGGAAGTAAGCACGACTTCAGGATAAGATTAAGCACCCAAGCATTTGGCTTAAATGACTTCGATGGGACACCAATGAAAGCAGGAGGGATCACATGGATGATATCGGCGAGAACGAACTGATCCAACGAAGAGATATCATCAATAGAAATATCAGACGGGAGGAGACCAGACGACGAACAACCAAGCAACTCCCCCAAGATTTCTACCGTGAGGACTATAGGAGTCCCCAAGACAGTAGTCTCGATGGAATGGGTCTCACCGTACTGTCCCCGGATACGGTTCGCATAGAAAAGTTTGACCAGGCGAGGATAGGGTCGAGGGTTCGCCTTAGGGTCAAAGCGAAGGTAGTCTAAGAGTCCACTATAGGAAAGAAGATCTGCTAATCTAAGGAAATCAGAGAATTTAACGAAATGCTCCAATAACAGCGGGCAATGTTCGATACGCGTGTATGCCGCTAGACACAAAGGGTCATCACGACACAACGATATATCGACACCACCTGCTGGCATCGGGGCCTTTCCCTTAGGCTGTCGAGTCCTAGGATGAGGTGGAGTAGTGGGTTCCTGACGTCTAGGCTCATCCTCGGGTCTAAACTCAGTGTCAGAATCAGATGGAGTAGCGGGGGTATGGAGTGTAGGCTTCCTAGACAGAGAACGTCTACTGGGTTTGGCGGTCGCCGTCCTCTGCTTCTTTAGAGGAGGCGAAGACAATGAAGGTTGGGCTGGTTTAGGGCGGCGTTTGGTTTTCGAAGGATCCCTAGGGTGTGGCTCAACAGTCATATGGGACGGGCCAGAGGGAGTGATCGGGATTCTCGTCCTTGCCATAAGTGTGACAAAACGAGATCAAGCAACGTAAGAACGAGATCGATGAACCCTATAAGCAAAACCCTAAAGCCGAAATCGAAATATGCTTGAAACCAAACCCTAGGAAGTGAAATCGACCTAGAATAGAACCCTAGATGCAAGAGAGGAGAGGAGGGATACCTAGGAGGAAGATCGACGGCCGTTGATGGTCGAAAAACGGCGATCGGACGGTGGAATCGACTGTGGAAGACGAAAGGGGTTCGGGGTTTTTGAGCTGGAGAGCGAGCGTCAATCGACTAGAAAGAAGAATAATCGATTAGAAACGAACTTAAGTCGGTCGAAATGCGAAAAGACACGACTGTCCCTGAGCACTTAGTGACGTGCCCCCGGTTTGCGAGCCGCAAATGGCCGGGGGACCCGCGTGAGGGTTTAGATATTCGTAACCGCAAGCGGGGTCGAACACAGGGAGGCTAGGATGTGCTTGTGTCAAGGAGGACCGAAATCACCCCGTGGGCGAGCTAGCCCAGATCGGTTGATGGTTTGTCACGGTAAAGGAATGCAAGGTATGAACAATATGAAAATAAACCCGGGACTTTGGTTTCCACTCCAACGAGCGACTCTCGCCGATACTGCCTACGGGTAGGATGTCGATCGGAATTAGAGTCTAATTGTGAGACGTTGCCTCTGAAAGTGGTACCGGCATCCCATGGGCCCGATATTCCGGTCGGTGCCCTGGATGATACACCGGACTTCCCAAGTTCGATCAGTGGGCACTCCCGTGTCCATTAACACTGATCGATTCCGGGAGCACTAAGCTCGCAACGATAACTCCCAACGTCTCATCCTGCCGCTCCCGCGCGCTAGGATTCGGCGTTTACGCTAAGGGCGTGAGCTATGGCTAGGGAGTCAACCGCCAAGTTTATTCCCCCTTGGCCCGACGGTCAAAGGTGGTCTTTTTCCCGCCGATGACAATAAAACACCATGCGTAACCGTTAGATTCCTAATCCCTAACGATTTCCTAACCCTATTGACGCATCGGGAAGAGCCCCCGAAGGGGTTTCCGCCAAAATCCCAGATTTGGGAACTACTCACAAATATTCATTAAAAAGCGATCTAAATGAAAATAAACTGTTGAAATCATAATCAGACGATAGGAATGCAAGGGTAGTAGAGCAATAAAGATAATACTAAAGTTTTACAAAGATCCGAAAACTTACAAAAACAGGAAAATTACAGCCGTCACAGAATGAAGAAAACAGTAAAAAATAACCAACTCCCGAATCTGGGAAACCTAGGGTTCTATTTATAGAAAACGGCATCACCCAATCGGTTGACAAGTCAACCGGTCGGGTGAGCCGCTTCACAAAATTACAGCGCGATGCGGGGGTTTCACCCGGTCAGTATGAACCGGTCGGTTGGATCTTGGTGCGGTCGGTTGGATCTTGGTGCGGTCGGTTGGATCTTGGTGACGACCGGTTGGATCTTGGTGCGGGCCGGGTGAGGAGACCAGTTGGAGCTTCGAGTTTTACTGTTGAAATTCAGCTACATGTGAACCGATCGGGTGAAGGTCACCCGATCGGTTGGAAATCAGCTTCGAATTTCCAGAGACTTTGAGCTTTTGACCCGGTCACTGAACCGACCGGGTGACTTCTCGGGGGCTCCAAGCTGCGTCCGGGCGGTGCACGCGTGCATCACCCGATCGGTTGGAGATGACCAACCGACCGGGTGAGGGGCTGAAAGATGTAATCTTCGTCGTTTGACCCCCTGGATCACGCGTGACTCCTCTCGTTGCTCCGGGGACACATGATATCATCGTTTTGCGTCCCAAATGCCAGTAAACTCTTGCAAAACACGGAAAATACGGAAAAGTGAAAGAAAACAAGAAAATACAAGAAAACACGAGAAAACGAATAAAAGACGACGGAAAATACGGAGAAACACGGAAGAAAACGTGCGCAAATATATGAAATATAAACACACGTCAAAATCCCCCAAGCTGAACTCTTCCTCGTCCTCGAGGAAGACGAGCGAGAGTAGAAGCTCGGAGGGAGAAAATAGAGAGAAAGAGAGAAAAAGAAAACTCTATATCCTAGATCGCACGTCAGGGCCAACAAAATCAAAAACGACACACCAAGCAAGCAAACGCCAAATCACATCACTAAACCTAGGAATACGAGTCCAAACAAGTGTCGTGGGCCCACGCGGTGAAGCGCGATTGAGTGTGGTCGTGTGCTAGCAGACGGTGTCACTATCTACGATGTGCAATAAAACTCGATATACACAGACCCAGGAAACGACCCAAATACTGATTCGAATTTGAAATTGCGGTGAATATTAGTTCAAGCATGCATGAGAAGAGTATAAGAATAGAAGCGTACCATGCGTCGGGGACTCCACAACTAGGGTTAAGGAAATCACACCACTACAGCCAAGATACTAGCTAAAAAGTTCCTAAGCCAAGTGTTTTCGAAAACGATGGGGGTTGAGATGATGTGGAGTAGATCACTCGGTGCAAATTCTCGCCTTCCCTTTATTCACGGAAATATTCACACTGGAATTTTTTTGGGTTTTGGGTATTTGTATTTTTTTTGGATTTTTGGCTACACACTTTTTTTATTCATTCATTTCTTTCTTTTTGGGTTTTTCTTTTCTTTTCTCCCTTTTTTTTGGATTTTTGGATATTGGGGTATATACATGTGTACTCCCCCAAGTGGGAGAACGGTACACGACGAGGGGGTTTGCACCAAGTAAAACAAAAAAGAAGTCGGAATCTAAACACTTGGGCAAAGGAAACTATTCTCGCTAAATAGAGCATGGGCTAAATGGGTTATCCTAGTCCGTCATTGTGGAATCCCGACTCATGCGAAATGAAGTACTTGATATATATCTAGCATGCAGAACATGGAAAATAAATACCGCATATTCAAATCGAAGCATGATAATCTATGGGTCATTCCTGGACAGGTATATAAAGTAAATCACAAAGCAGAAGCACACCACACAGCTAGGCACGACACACGACTCACAAAAAGCTAAGAGGACCCATGATGCGTGAAATGCAAGAGAACTCGAAATCCTAGGGTTAGTGAATGTGATTATCGGTGATATGCTAGGTGTGTGTGATTTTGTGGCAATTCATCATAGGGTTCATCTCTAGGAGAAAGAGATAAAAAGAAGAAAAGAAAAACTTAAAACACGATGAAAACGGCACAAAAACGAAGAAGAAAGACTCAAATGGCGCACACAATGCGACTCCCCCAAGCTGAAGCTTGCATTGCCCTCAATGCAATAAGAGTGAGTACGGGAGGGCAATGAAGATGGGGGGAATACGCACCGACACAAAAAGAAATGAAAAACGAGAAAAACACAGATACGAAACTGAAAATAAAGAAAAATAAAGATCAAACCACACGACACGAAAATAGAAATAAAACCACACGACACGACACGACACGAACAAAATACACGACATGACACGACAAAAAGTAAAAAAAACAAGCACACACACACCAAAAGAAAATAAAACATCACAACACACCCAAAATAGACTTCCCCCAAGCTAGACATGACAGTGCTAGCAAAGAAATATGAACGTGAAAGTGCAGAAATATGCAAGGGGGAGTCAAAAACAAACAAAGTGAAATCAAAAATCAGGAGAAGGCGAATCCTCGCCCTCCTCGGAAGAGGGTGTGGCTGGGTGGTCGGGGGAGGCGGGGGGTGTGCGGAGAAGTGGGGAAAGAGGTGGAGGAATAGGTGCAGCAGTGGTGTGAATGATGGGAGGAGTGTCGGTGGAGGTGGGTGGTGGTGGTAGGACGGCGATCAAGGCGGTGGTGAAAGGAATAGAAATGGGGGGAGAAGATGTGATGGTGACGGTGGTGGGTGGTGGTGGGAGAGACTTGGAGCGCACCGGCAATTTCCTCCGACGCACATATGAAGTGATGGAGGAGGAGGGAGGAGGTAGTGTGGGTGCGATGGAAGTGGTCGGGAGGGGGGAAGTGGATACCGGGATGGGTATAGATGAGGGAGGAGAAGAATGTGGTGGGGGAGGTGATGGATGTGGGGATGTGGGGAGGGTGGAGGAGAAGATCGTCGAGGTGGTGAAGGTGGAGGTGGACCGTGGATGTGAGTGAGAAGGCGAAGAATGGCGGCCACGTTCCTCTCAAGTGCGAGGAAACGTGGGTGAGTGAGAAAGGAGGATGGTGATGGGTCCGAGGAGGCAGAGGACATGGCGAGATCACGGAGGGCAGTGACCTCCCTTTCAAGACCAAGACGGGCAGAGACCTGGCGACAACCAAAGTATGTGGACTGACGTGAGGTAGAAGTGGTGCCGCCAGGTAAGGTGGAAGTGGTGCCGGCGGCGGTGGTCATGCCGACACAGGAGACAAGGCCAGAAATGGCCGCTAAGAGGTGCTCAGAAGTTATGGGGCCAGGAACAGAAACAGGGCGACTCGGGCCAGCCCCCATATCTCCCCGAGACGCAGGAATATCCTGCTCGCCTAAGTGGGCGGCAGGGGAAGGAGGTCTACGTGCGTCAGGGGGAAGGAAAGGAAGTTGCAACCCCTCAAAGAACTCAGGGTCGGGCGGAAAAGTCCAATCCGCCACGATAGCCACAATCATGCGAATGGGGTTGGGGAGAATAGTGTAGGGGCGAGGGGGGTGGCCGTAATTAAATTCGAAACGACCGTCGGGACGGGGCTTAATCATGTGAATGTGTCGCAGGACGTCAAGATCTAGACGTGAGGGTCCTGCGGCGGTGGGAAGACCACGGGGGATATGGATATTGAACGGGGGGTAAGAAACAATTATGGTGATAATGCCCCCACAGCAGATTTTGCCCTTCCCGGCCCTGCTAATCTCGAGAAGCTTGTAAACAAGCCAATCGCCAGCATGGACAGGGACAACCGGGGCCCTAAAACTAACTCCATCATCATCACGAACAAAGGGGAAAGTCATGGCCCAGAGAATAAAAAGATCGGGGATAGTCACGGTGCCTGACTCATCCCGCGGGAAAAATGCAGATGATATGATCCTATGGGCCAGACGAAATATGGGATGGATGATGGAGGAGGCCTTGGCCTTCCCCCGGGGATAGCGGCGGATTATGGTGAGGCGGAACCAGAAATTATCGACGTCAAATTCCGGGGGATATCCGTAGTGACGGATAGCGGCATTCCCTAGAATAGGGAAACCAAATATATCGCAGATTGTGTCTAGGTTTGTGCGAATGGTTTGGTTCCGCACCCGAAAAGTGACGGTCGACCCCGACTCACAAACGAGGGAGGAGAGGAATTCTAGGGTGAGTGACGGGTAAGATACCGCAGAGGCATTAAGGAAGGCCAACCAACCTAGATTAGCAAAAAGAGTCTCGACCTCGGTGAATACATCGAGGTCGACGAGTGATTGGGAGTGGGCAAACTTGGTTGATAAATGCCCCCGAGTGTCAAGTCTACGGTAGAAGTCTTTCTGCTCCTGGTTCCTAAATATGTATCCATGCGGGCCCAACATGGGGTCCACAGGGGGAATGATAGGCGGGGGAGGGGCATGTGTCAGCTCACGTGTGCGGTGAGGGGGACGTGTTTGTTTCCGTCTCTTACGAGACGGTTCCTCCTCACGCAAGATACCTTTTCCTTTATCCCTCTTTCGGGCCATGTGTGTGTGGACGATGCAAATGGGTGCAAAATACTATTAAAGTGCACACACCCGAAAACCAAGCAATTCAAATAGTAGGGTAAAAAGCGAAATTCAAGAAGTGGAACGAAGTTACCCCGTCGCAAATAGAGCTCCCTGCTTGTAGATGACCCAATGTCATGCAATTGGGGAAGTGTGGAGCCGCGACACTCTTCTTCAGCGAAAAATTCGAAGGTGGGGGTGGATGTTGGGAATTAGGGCTAGAAAATTAGGAAATAGGGGAGGGGGAGAGAGGAAGAGATGGAGAAATGCAAGGGGGAGGTGGAGAGAGAGGTTGATGGAGGGTTTGAGGTTGTGGGAGAGAGATTTTTGCAGTCGGGTGGCTGGAGGAGACGAAACGACGGCGAGTAGAGGGGGTCGGGCGAGGGTTTGTGAGCGGGTGGTCGGGGGGTTATTTATAGGTTTTAAGTCGACCCGGTCGGGTGAGTTTTCACCCGATCGGTTGACTCTAGGTCGAAAATTTGTTGTTGAAGAAGCGCTACAGGCGACCCGATCGGTTGAGAACTCAACCGATCGGTTCGCCGCTCCACAGATTTTTCTGAGAATTCAGAGTTTTTCACCCGGTCCATCAACCGGGCTCTCATCTTGCCACCCGGTCGGTTGATGAATTCTGAAATTTTTCCGAGAGTTTCCCCCAGGTCACCCGGTCAGCTCACCCGGTCTCATCATTTTCCACCCGGTCGGTTCATTTGGTGACAGATACGGCCGTAAGCTGATACATCCCAACCAATCGGGTGATGGCTCACCCGATCGGTTGAGGCCTTATTTTCTGCAAAAACCCAAAAATCGCCTAAGTTCCTTCACGGAAGTTGTTTCGGCTGGATTTATTTATAAAAATAGAGAAAAAATAAAGTAGAAAAAGTCCTAAAAAGCGAAGCAAAAGTTTAGAACATGGGTTGCCTCCCATGAAGCGCTTTTTTTAACGTCGTTAGCTCGACGCCTGTTGATGATTTTCATGGTGGGCGGTACGGGTGATGCCCAAAATCCGGCATCTCTTCAGCTCCAGAGGTTGTGGCTATCGGTGTAGTCGGCGGCTGTAAAAAGATTTGCTCGACTACCCTCCCTTTGTTGACAGGATCCGGGGGCTTCTCCCTCAAATTGGCGTCCACCGCCATCTTTTTCAGGATCCGGACCTCATCACCGGTGAGGTCCATGGGTTCTTTTCCTTTTCTCCTCATGGAAGGAGACTTAGGAAATCCGGGAGGGATCACCTGTCGCGCGACCGCCTCACTAGCGACTTCATTCTTTGGGGATCCAACTTGCTCTCCAAGGTCCCCCAAGCTATTGGGGGGATTCCTCGAGAGCACTTCCCAGGCACTCGTTTCAACAGCTCTTTCTTCTTCATTCTCCAACACATTGATACTAGGATCGTCCGGGGGGTTTGGATGTTTCATCGACAAGCCCAAGTCAAATTCGACTCTTTCTTGGCCCACATTCAGGGAAAGCTTCCCATTCTTTATGTCTATCAACACTCCGGCGGTTGCCATAAAGGGTCGTCCAAGAATAATTGGGGTATGCTTGTCTTCTGGCATGTCCATCACCACAAAATCGACTGGTACATGCACCCCTTTCACATCGACTGGGAGGTCGTCCACTACTCCCACCGGATACTTGACCGAACGGTCAGCAAGTTGTAATGTCATGCAGGTGGGCTCTAAGTCTCCCATCCCTATTCTCTTATACAACGATAGGGGCATTAAACTGACGCTCGCACCAAGATCGACGAGCGCCCTATGGATTTGCAGTTCCCCGATAGAGCAAGGGATGGAGAAACTTCCTGGATCCTTGAGCTTGGGCGGATTTGCACGCTGAATGAGTGCGCTGCACTCCGCCGTTAACACGACCTTTTCTTTTCTAGATCCCAGTGTCACCAAGTCTTTCAAGAATTTAGCATAGGAGGGGATCGTCTCTATGGCCTCGATGAAGGGGATTTGCAGACTCATATCTTTCACCATGGCAAAGAATTTGCCATACTTATCATCGATTTTGGCTTTGGCGAGCCGTTGTGGGAAAGGCACAACGGGCTTGAATACCTTCAAATTCCCTTCTTCTTTCTTCTTCTCTTCTTCGGGGGTTCCCTCCGGAGCCACAAATTTTGGCGACGGGGCACCGTCGTCGTTACCCTTCTCAATTGGCCGCTCAACGGCCAGTGGTGCTTCCGGTTCTTTGGGCGGCGCTCTAGTAGGAATTTGTGTCCCGCTCCTCAAGACGATGGCGGACACGTTCTCATGCTCATGTGTGAGCGCCAAGGTCCGATTTACCCCCCTAGGATTCACCTCAGGCTGTGGCGGTAATAAATTCTGCAGTCTCTGAAGGTTCGCCACTTGCAACCCCAGCTGGGTCACCTGATCAGTGAGCACTCTTTGTCCCATCTCCAGCTTCAGATTGATTTTCTCCTGGTTGGCTATGTATTGAGTCAAGAGGGACTCAACCGGAGAAATGGCCCTCTGTTGGCCGTATTGCTGTTGGGCGGGCTGCTGATTTCTAGGGGCATATTGTTGATACTGTGGTGGAGGTTGTTGCTGATATTGCTGCTGCTGGAACTGCTGCTGGGGCCTAGCAGGCTGATAAGTCTGCTGTTGTTGCTGAGCCGGCTGTTGGTAAGGTGCCCGTTAGCTGAGGTTCGGATGATTCCGGTTGTTGGGAGAGTAGGCCGGGTTTGAGTTGGTTCGTGGTGGAAATGGCGCATTCCCCGTAGGATTGTAAAACAATGCGCTCGCCTGATCCAACAGTGGTGAGATGTCACCACCGTCGAACTCTCCAAAAACTTCGGATTCTACCGCAGCAATCTGTTGTGAACCGGCGCCACCGGCGCCTACCATCAATGCGGAGATCTGGGTTGACAGCAAGTCAAATTTGCTTGACAATTTGTCGACGTCTTCCACTCTATGGATGCCCCCAGACCTTGGTGTGGCTCTCTCGTCACACCATCGTTCATTGTTGGATGCCATATTTTCCAAAATTTGCCCGGCATCTTCTTCGCTTCTTGACATGAAGGACCCTCCAGCCGCGGCGTCCATGGAAGACTTTAAATCGTCCCTCAGCCCATTATAAAACAGATTTATAATCTGCCACTTGGGGAGCTCATGGTGTGGACATCTTCTCTGCATCTCCTTGTATCTTGTCCAAGCCTCATGCAAGGACTCGTGGCTGGCCTGGGAGAAGGAGGAGATCTCACTCCTCAGCTTCATGGTCTTCCCCGGAGGAAAGAACTTCGTCAGAACAGCATTGGAGAGCTTCTCCCAGGTGTTGAATGTGTTGGGGTCCTTCCCCCTAAGCCACAGCTTGGCCTTGTCTCGCAAGGAGAAGGGGAACAGCTTCAGTCGGATCGCCTCAGTTGTAACACCGTTAATCCGGAAGGTGTCACATTTCTCCAAAAAGGAGTCTAGATGCTCGATCGGGCTCTCCATGGGTGCACCCGAAAACTGATCCTACTGGATCCACGTCACCAAAGATGGCTTAAGCTCGAAGCTTTGGGCCGTAATAGCTGGAGGACGGATGGCGGACGTGGACTCGATGGAAGGCATCGAGTACTCCAGCAGGGACTTGTGAGGCGGGGTGTTCTCCCCCATGGCTTCAGGATCCTCTCTTCTTCGCTTCTCGGCGGCCAAACGCCTAAAGGTGGCGTTAATCTCTGAATCAACGGGGATCAAGTCGTCGAGACTTCTTGAACTCCTGCGCATGGAAAACAACAAACACCCGTGAAGCGACAAGTGGGAAAGAAACAGATAAAGTTAGAAATAAAAATAAAAATAGAAATAAGAATGAGAAAATAAAAAGGAAAAGGGAAGAATGCGAAAATTATCGCGAGGTAGGGATAAGAGCTAGACACTAGGGTTCATGAGATCCTAAAATAACAAGCACATTGCCTCCCCGGCAACGGCGCCATAAACTGGACGTGCCCCCGGTTTGCGAGCCGTAAATGGCCGGGGGACCCGCGTGAGGGTTTAGATATTTGTAACCGCAAGCGCACGGTGTTGTAGTGTGGCTTGGGGGTCGAACACAGGGAGGCTAGGATGTGCTTGTGTCAAGGAGGACCGAAATCACCGCGTGGGTGAGCTAGCCCAGATCGGTTGATGGTTTGTCACGGTAAAGGAATGCAAGGTATGAACAATATGAAAATAAACCCGGGACTTTGGTTTCCACTCCAACGAGCGACTCTCGCCGATACGGCCTACGGGTAGGATGTCGATCGGAATTAGAGTCTAATTGTGAGACGTTGCCTCTGAAAGTGGTACCGGCATCCCATGGGCCCGATATTCCGGTCGGTGCCCAGGATGATACACCGGACTTCCCGGGTTCGATCAGTGGGCACTCCCGTGTCCATTAACACTGATCGATTCCGGGAGCACTAAGCTTGCAACGATAACTCCCAACGTCTCATCCTGCCGCTCCCGCGCGCTAGGATTCGGCGTCTACGCTAAGGGCGTGAGCTATGGCTAGGGAGTCAACCGCCAAGTTTATTCCCCCTTGGCCCGACGGTCAAAGGCGGTCTTTTTCCCGCCGATGACAATAAAACACCTCGCGTAACCCTTAGATTCCTAATCCCTAACGATTTCCTAACCCTATGGATGCATCGGGAAGAGCCCCCGAAGGGGTTTCCGCCAAAATCCCAGATTTGGGAACTACTCACAAATATTCATTAAAAAGAGATCTAAATGAAAATAAACCGTTGAAATCATAATCAGACGATAGGAATGCAAGGGTAGTAGAGCAATAAAGATAATACTAAAGTTTTACAAAGATCCGAAAACTTACAAAAACAGGAAAATTACAGCCGTCACAAAATGAAGAAAACAGTAAAAAATAACCAACTCCCGAATCTGAGAAACCTAGGGTTCTATTTATAGAAAACAGCATCACCCGATCGGTTGACAAGTCAACCGGTCGGGTGAGCCGCTTCACAAAATTACAGCGCGATGCGGGGGTTTCACCCGGTCAGTATGAACCGGTCGGTTGGATCTTGGTGCGGTCGGTTGGATCTTGGTGCGGGCCGGGTGAGGAGACCGGTTGGAGCTTCGAGTTTTGCTGTTGAAATTCAGCTACAGGTGAACCGATAGGGTGAAGGTCACCCGATCGGTTGGAAATCAGCTTCGAATTTCCAGAGACTTTGAGCTTTTGACCCGGTCACTGAACCGACCGGGTGACTTCTCGGGGGCTCCAAGCTGCGTCCGGGTGGTGCACGCGTGCATCACCCGATCGGTTGGAGATGACCAATCGACCGGGTGAGGGGCTGAAAGATGTAATCTTCGTCGTTTGACCCCCTGGATCACGCGTGACTCCTCCCGTTGCTCCGAGGACACAAGATATCATCGTTTTGCGTCCCAAATGCCAGTAAATTCCTGTAAAACACGGAAAATACGGAAAAGTGAAAGAAAACAAGAAAATACAAGAAAACACGAGAAAACGAATAAAAGACGGCGGAAAATACGGAGAAACACGGAAGAAAACGTGCGCAAATATATGAAATATAAACGCACGTCACTTAGTCGGTCACAGTTCAAGCACTGACAGACTAGATGACGATCTAGTCGGTCGGTCAAGGAGCTTGAACCGACTAAGTCGAAACAGCTGACAGACAAAAAATTTAGGGCTAGAGTTAGTCGGTCTAAGTTCAAGTACTGACCGACTAGTTTTCATTCTAGTCGGTCGGTAAGTGAACGTGGACCGACTAAATGAAGTCAGTAGCAAAGGAAAATTATAAGCTTGAGCTAGTCGGTTTGAGTTCATTAGCTGACCGACTAGATATGCATCTAGTCAGTTGGTTGATGAACTGAGACCGACTAGATGAGTCCAAACATAGATAAATGAGTTCTCTCCTAAATGTACTTGGACGAAACATCGTTCAACTCTCAAAAATCATCAAACTACCCCATTAATCATCGAAAAACTTAAATACGACGTTCAAGAGTAAATTCGAGCATAAATTCCAAAAATTCACCAAAATCCCGAAAGAATCCAATAAGTCTAGCATGAACAAATATAGCGAAATAGAATAGCATGCAAGATTATTGAATAAAAATGAATCCTATATCTCGGATTCACCCATAATCCCCCATTCTCGACGCAACCGCACAAAGGAGTTCTCCTTTAGGGGTTTCGTGAAAATATCGGCGATTTGCTTCTGGGTTTCAACGTACACTAATATGATGTCCTTTTTAGCAACATGATAATCTAAGAAATGGTGTCGGACATCTATGTGTTTAGAACGGGAATGGTGCACCGGATTCTTTGAAAGACAAATGGCACTTTGGTTGTCCACCATGATAGGGCTAGTATCACAATGTATGCCAAAATCCTTAAGTGTGTGTCTCATCCAAAGAACCTGGGCACATGCAGCACCGGCGGCAATGTATTCCGTCTCGGTGGTAGAAAGTGATACAGAATTTTGCTTCTTGGAAAACCAAGAGACAAGAGAATTTCCTATAAAATGGCAAGTGCCACTAGTACTCTTCCTGTCGGATTTGCATCCCGCATAATTAGCGTCACTATATGAGACTAACTCATACGTGCTAGATTTTGGATAAAGTAATCCAAAGTCTAAAGTGTAACTTAAATAGCAAAAAATACGTTTTACCGATACTAAGTGAGAATCCTTAGGTTGAGACTGATAACGAGCACAAATACATACGGTAAACATAATATCGGGCATACTAACGGTAAGATAAAGTAAACTACCTATCATACCTCGATATAGACGAATGTCTACATCTTTTCCGCCCGTATCTTTATCAAGATGCGTAGTAGTGCTCATTGGAGTCTTTTTCCCGGAGGCACTCTCCATTCTAAATCGCTTTAGCAACTCCACCGTGTACTTCGTTTGGTGGATGAAGATTCCATCGTTCATTTGGCGAATTTGGAGACCTAAGAAATATTTGAGCTCACCCATGTGGCTCATCTCAAATTGTTCCTTCATAACATTAGAAAACTCTTCGCAAAGAGCGAAGTTAGTAGCACCGAAAATGATATCATCAACATAAATTTGAACTAAAAGTATATCATTATTCAAATGCTTAACAAAAAGTGTAGAGTCGGCTTCTCCCATTTTAAAATTCAAATCCAAAAGAAAATTCTTTAGGCGATCATACCAAGCTCGAGGAGCTTGTCTCAAACCGTAATGTGCTTTCTTTAGTTTAAAAACATGGTTTTAAAATTTTTCATTAATAAAGCCCGGAGGTTGAGAAACATAAACTTCCTCAACGACATCTCTGTTTAAAAATGCACTTTTTACATCCATTTGAAATAGTTTGAAATTTTTATGGCATGCAAAAGATAACAATAATCTAATAGATTCTAATATAGCTACCGGAGCGAAGGATTCTTCGAAATCGATACCTTCCTCTTGTCGATAGCCTTGAGCTACTAACCGAGCCTTGTTCCGGACGACGATTTGGTTCTCGTCGGTTTTGTTCTTGAAGATCCACTTCGTTCCTATAACGGTGTGGTTCTTCGAAGGCAATGGAACAAGCTCCCATACCTTATTCCTCTCGAATTGAATGAGTTCCTCCTCCATGGCAAGGATCCAAGCACTATCTTTGCACGCTTCATTTATATTCTTTGGCTCAATCGAGGAGACAAAGGCACAATTGGCGAAGTGGTGGACTTGCGATCTCGTCTTGACTCTATCATGAATATTGCCAATGACTTGCTCATGGGGATGATCACGGACCGTATGAAGCCGTTTGGGAATTCCCTGATCACTAGGAACATTCTCAACAATCTCATTAGTCGGGTTAGTATTAATAAAATCAATAGAATCAATAGACTTCGAATTATCAATAGAATCACATAAAACGTCCATTGAATCATCATCATTTGAAATTCTAGAAGGAATAAAATTTTCATTAAAAGAGACATGTAGTGATTCCTCGATCGTCGAGGATCTTTTGTTGTATATTCGGTAGGCTTTGCTACGTGAGGAATACCCAACAAATATCCCCTCATCCGATCTCGGATCAAACTTGTCCAAATTTTCATAAGTGTTTTTAATAAAACATTTCGCACCAAAAACATGAAAATGTTTAACTTGAGGCAATCTACCAAACAACAATTCATAACAAGTTTGTTTGGTGCCGGGCCTCAAAAGTATTCTATTAAACACATAGCAAGCGGTGTGTACCGCTTCCGCCCAAAATTGATGGCCAAGTTGGCTATCATCGAGCATTGTGCGAGCACACTCCACAAGCGTTCTATTCTTTCTCTCAACAACACCATTTTGAGGGGGTGCGCGAGGGAAGGAAAACGTGTGTGTAATTCCAAGATCATCACAAAAAGTTGAGAAAGACTCATTCTCAAATTCACCTCCATGATCACTACGAATAGTGACAATGGTGGTTCCGATGAGATTTTGTACTTTCTTCACAAATGTTGTGAAGTTTTCAAAAGCTTCATTTTTATTACATAAGAAAAATACCCATGTAAATCTCAAAAAATCATCTACGATGACAAGCCCATATCTAGCATTTCCTAAAGAAGCAACTCTAGTTGGCCCAAATAAATCTAGATGTAATAGCTCTAGAGGCCGTTTAGTAGAAATGCTTTTCTTAGGTTTAAATGAAGATTTAGGAAGCTTGCCTCGTTGACATGAGTCAAAAAAACGTTTCTTTTCAAAAACAAGCTTAGGAAAACCTTTAATGGAATTTAATTTTGAAAGCTTAAAAATTGTTCCAAAGTTCACATGACCAAAGCGTCGATGCCATAAGTGTTGTTCACTTGTGTTGGCAACGAGACATTGTTCATATGACTTAGGAAAATCCAAAATATAAATATCTTTATGGCGTGTGTCGGAAAATAATAAATCATTATTAACATTATTAAAAATGTGACACAATCCTTTGGCAAATCTAACTTTGTAACCTTTGTCACAAAGTTGGCTTATTGAAATAAGATTGTGGTTTAAACCATTAACAAGATAGACATCACTAATTAAGGGTTTAGATGGGTTACCCACTTTACCAACACCGACGATGGTTCCGCTCTCGTTGCCTCCAAAGATTACCCGGTTCCCATTAGCAATGGGCACCACTCCGGAAAGCAATTGAGCATCGCCCGTCATGTGTTTTGAACACCCGCTATCGAGTATCCACCCATCCTTGGAGCCAAATTTGACTTTGTTGATCCGTTTGTTTTTCTTGAGTACCTAAAGATGATTATATCATTTCATGGTACCCAAGATCATTGGGTCCTCAAAGGTTAGACCTTTGGAAGCCAAGTCCAATTGGACTTAGACTTCCCAATATAATTAATATTATCCACTACATTCAAAAAATAATCATTCATGTAGATTTGTTTTTCATCCATACTTGTGTCCATTGGGCTCCAAATTGAGAATATTTTGGGAGCCTTAATCCTATTGGGAGCATGCATGCTTTGTTGATTTCTACGTGATGCATGTCGTGGATAGGTAAAAGGAACATGATGAAATGGTGCATGTGGATAATTATTCATATGACGATGTGGGTGAACATATGCATGTGAGGGAATACGTGCGTGAGGGTGTCTCACATGTTGTGCACGTGCCCGTGAATGTGTAGCATAGAAATCATCATATGAGTGAGCCGGTGGAGTAGGACGTGTGTTCCTACGTGGCATAGTATTGGTGTACATGTAGGCATGGCCCTTCTTTGGAGGTCCACCCAAAGTGGGTTTCTTTCCGAAAGAGGGTGTGGACGAGGTGGAAGCACCATTGGTAGATGAACTACCAATAGAGTGTTTGCTACCACTCGTCGAAGCACCGGTAGTTGGCCTAACAAAAGTAGTGGCCGATTTGGATGAAGTTCCCATCGTATACCCCAAGCCAATGTGGTGATTGGCCAGAAGTAAGTCACTTAGGATTTTATCCAAATGGTCCTTACCTTTATTGAATTTATTAATTCGGCCTAATGTGTTCTCATATTTCTCGGTGAGAGAACGCATAGAAGCATCCAAAGTGGATACTTGCGATATGAGCACATAAACACAAGATTTAAGATTCTCATTCTCAATACTCAAAGTCGAGTTTTGAGAAGTCAAATCCGCTATCTTGTGTTCCTCCGGATCCTCAATACTAACATGTTCAAGTTGAGTCTTGAGATTAACTATCTCATTCTTCAACCCTTCAACAACGGTGTCGTTGTTGGTGATGATAGTTTTAGGTGAGGTTTGGATGCTAACTAGCTCATCTTTAGTCTTATTATATCGTTCAACTAATTTAGCATATCTATTCCATATTTGCTCATTAGCTAGTCTAAGGTCATCCATAGTTACCTCATCGCTTTCATCCTCGCTATCATCGGAGGCGGGTTCTTGAACATTTTCCTAGTTAGCCATGAAACATACGTGCACTTGCTCCACTTTCACATCATCCGACTCCCCGCTTGAAGAGTCATCTTCGGAATCGGTGAAACCGACAAATCCTTTCTTGTAGCCTTTCTTATACTTCTTCGATTTGTCGTACTTCGGCGCCTTTCACTTTTCCTTTTGCTTGTTTTGTGGACAATCCGCTTTGATGTGTCCTGGCTTATTGCATTTAAAGCACAAAGGAGGAGAGGCGTTAGTAGAAGTAAATTTAGATTTGCCTTTGAAGTTACCTTTTCGGAAGAAGCGATTGAACTTCTTTGCCATGAGGGCAATGGATTCCATGTCCATTTCGTCTTCTGAGTCCTCGTCATCGGTAGAGGTGGATGGAGCCGCCTTGAACGCAATCGCCTTTTTATTAGGCACGTCTTGGTTCAAGTAAGACTTCATCTTCTCTTGTAACTTCACCTTGCTATCCTTGCGTACCTCGTAAGACATTAAAGTACCCATTAATTGAACTACGGTATACTTGTTCATATCGTTACCTTCCTCGATGGCGAAGGTACGCTTTTCCCAACTAGAAGGAAGTCCTTCTATAAGCTTCGAACATTTCTCCTTTTGGGTGTAGGTTTTACCGAGAGCCTCTAACTCGTTTATGGTGTCGACGAAGCGAGCATAATACTCCTTCATCTTCTCACCCTGTAGTATATGAAACATCTCGTAATCTTTATTAACTACAACGAGTTTAGAGTCCCTTACCCTACTCGTCCCTTCATGTAAGATGAGGAGGGAGTTCCAAATTTGATATGCACTCTTACATGTGCATATCTTATTGAAGTCCTCGGGCTCCAATGCGCATTGCAAGGCGTTCATTGCCTTGGCATTGCTTACCTCTGCGGCGACCTCCGCGGGAGTCCACTTCTCGAAATCTTCTTCGGTGGGCTCGACATACTCCTTCATTGTGGTCCTCCATAGTGAAGCACTCCGGAAGAAAGTTTCCATCCGGCATTTCCAGTACCTGTAGTTGGTACCGTTGAAGAATGGAGGCCTCGTTGAGGAATGTCCTTCCATTACCGAAGAAGCTCCTTCACGGTTCTTGAAGGTGCTATAATCTGGAGGTGGACGCACGGTCTTGTTGTCGTTGGCAGACATAGCTTAGTATCTGGCTTTGATACCAAATGTAATGCCCTGAAAGCTACTGCACAAGTACTAGAGGGGGGTGAATAGTACTTTAAAAATAACAAGGAGTATAATTCCTAATTATCGTGCAAACTACTACCAACAAATGCGGAAGCTAAAAATGACAACAACAAATATTCAATGCTAACAATTGAAATGATGGGTTCAGATCCACCCAAGTCTTCCCAACTTGTACCCGGTGATCCTACATCCCAGAACACCCGGATCCCCTCCGGATACTTAGGTTAGAAACCCTAACCCAAGATTTCCACTATGAATACCTTGTGAAAAACCTTCACAAGATCAAATCATACAATCAATAGCAAAGTGAATCCCACAACCCGGGATCACAACCTTCTCTCACAACCGAGAGAATCAATAGCAATAAAAGAGTTTATATAAAATAAACAACAACTTACCACAAACCCTATACCTTGAGTATTCTTACCAAATAAGGGCAAGGAGGGATTTGAGGAAGGAGAAGTCACCAAGACTTAGCACCACCAATATGAGCAGCAATGGGTGCCTAGGAATCAATAGGAGACTTGAATCAAGCAATATCTTGGATGGCTCAACAAGAACAAGGTTCTCTCAAGATGGATTCTAGATCTCAAATGAGGGAGAGAAAGATTTCTTGTGAGGAAGAGAGCTTTGGAAATGAGTTTTAATCTCTAACTCTTTCAATCTGAATAAGTCTCTCAATAGCAGCTCTAACCTTGAGAGAAATGACTAAGCTTCGTATTTATAGGGTCCCACAAAATCGAGCTAGGTCATCTCCCAACGGTTGGAAATCTGGGGCAATTAGTCGGTCAAAGAACAACCACTGACCGACTAGTTCATCAACTAGTCGGTCGGTGAAATAACATGAACCGACTAAAGGATGAACAGTGAACAGATGAAATTTCAGAACTAGAAAACTAGTCGGTCCAAGAAGACTTTCCGACCGACTAATTTCTCAACTAGTCGGTCGGTCAGTTAACTTAGACCGACTAAGAGTCAAAAACTATTAGTCTGAATACAACTTGATTTAGTCGGTCCAAGAACAAATGTTGACCGACTAGATCATCAACTAGTCGGTCACCAAACGTTCTTAGACCGACTAACGATAAACAGTAACTCAGGTGAAAAATTGGCATGTACATTAAAGCTCAACTAGTCGGTCTAAGAAGCATCACCGACCGACTAGTTCACCAACTAGTCGGTCGGTGAGTCAACTAAGACCGACTAACTGTAAACAGTAAAGAGCTTAGAATTTGGGAGACAAACTAGTCGGTCCAAGAAGCTTTTCCGACCGACTAGATCACCATCTAGTCGGTTGGTTCTTCTTCTTGAACCAACTAACATGCACAAGAAGTCCCGATTCGAAGCGCGATGCTTCGGGAAAGTTTGAATGGACTTCTACTAAGATCCTAGAGCTAAGATAGGATTGTTATGAAGATATAAATCGTAAGACCTACTCAATGCTTAACATTCTACGATAGAAGCTTAAAGACTATAAATAAAACTTGACGATACCGTCTTCAATAGCTTCAATCGAATCTTCATAACTTCTAAAATGGTCCAAAAGCTTCAACGAAGCTTTAGGCATATGAATACGTGCTTTGAGAAGTCTTGAGACGTCGCTTTGGATGTTCACGTGAATTTGGCGATGATCTCCATATCTACGCTCACAAAGTGTTAGTTCACTATTTATTTATGTTTGCTCATCATCCAAAACCAAATCTGGGGAGTTCAATACTCAACATAAACCACTTGAAACGTAAATGCCCATGATGTGCCCTTTCTTTCCGGCCTTACGTGGCTTGGCACCCATTCTTTGACATCGGACTCCACCTCAACGGCCGTAATCCTCTCCATTGACAGGGTATCATGTTTATCAGGCGGGAACTGATATAATGGAGCCGGTGCAAGGCACAAGTGGTGTGTAACCCACATGGAACATAAATTCCCATGATGTGCCCTTTCTTTCCAGCCTTACGTGGCTTGGCACCCGATCTTTTACATCGGGGTCCACCTTGATGGCCGTAATTCTCTCTATTGACAGGGATTCATGTTTATCAGGCGGGAGCTGATATAATGGAGCCGATGCAAGGCACAAGCGGTGTGTAAACCACTTGGAACGTAAATTCCCATGATGTGCCCTTTCTTTCCAGCCTTACGTGGCTTGGCACCTGTTCTTTGACATCGGGCTCCACCTCTACGGCCGTAATCCTCTCTATTGACAGGGCATCATGTTTATCAGGCAGGAACTGATATAATTGAGCCGGTGCCAGGCACAAGTGGTGTGTAACCCACTTGGAACGTAAATGCCCATGCGATACGCTTTCTTTCCAGTCTTACGTGGCTTGGCACTCGATCTTTTACATCGGGGTCCACCTTGACGGCAGTAATTCTCTCTATTGACAGAGATTCATGTTTATTAGGTGGGAACAGATATAATGGAGCCGGTGCAATGCACAGGCGGTGTGTAAACCACTTGGAACGTAAATGCCCATGATGTGCCCTTTCTTTCCAGCCTTACGTGGCTTGGCACCCATTCTTTGACATCGGGCTCCACCTCTGCGGTCGTAATCCCCTCTATTGACAGGGTATCATGTTTATCGGGCGGGAACTAATATAATGGAGGTGGTGCAAGGCACAAACGGTGTGTAACTCACATGAAACGGAAATGCCCATGCGGTGCCCTTTCTTTCCAGTCTTACGTGGCTTGGCACCCGATCTTTTACATCGGGGTCCACCTTGACGGTAGTAATTCTCTATATTGACATGGATTCATGTTTATCAGGCGGGAACTGATATAATGGAGCCGATGCAAGGTATAAGCGGTGTGTAAACCACTTGGAATGTATATTCCCATGATGTGCCCTTTCTTTCCAGCCTTACATGGCTTGGCACCTGTTCTTTGACATCAGGCTCCACCTCTACTGCCGTAATCCTCTCTAATGTCAGGGTATCATGTTTATCAGGCAGGAACTGATATAATGGATCTGGTGCAAGGCACAAGTAGTGTGTAACCCACATGGAACATAAATGCCCATGCGGTGCCCTTTCTTTTCAGCCTTACGTGGCTTAGCATTCGATCTTTTACATCGGGCTCCACCTTTACGGTAGTAATCCTCTTTATTAACAGGGTATCACGTTTATCAGGCGGCAACTGATATAATGGATCCGATGCAAGGGACACGCGGTGTGTAAACCACATGGAACGTAAATACCCATGAGGTGCCCGTTCTTTCCAGCCTTATGTGGCTTGGCAGCCGATCTTTTACATCGGGCTCCACCTTTACGGCAGTAATCCTCTCTATTGACAGGGTATCATGTTTATCAGGCGGCAACTAATATAATTGATCCGGTGCAAGGCACAAGCAGTGTGTAAACCACTTGGAACGTAAATGCCCATGATGTACCCTTTCTTTCTAGCCTTATGTGGCTTGGCACCCGTTCTTTGACATCGGGCTCCACCTCTACGGCCGTAATCCTCTCTATTGACAGGGTATCACGTTTATCAGGCAGGAACTGATATAATGGATCTGGTGCAAGGCACAAGCGGTGTGTAACCCACATGGAACGTAAATGCCCATGCGGTGCACTTTCTTTCCAGCCTTACGTGGCTTGGCACCCGATCTTTTACATCGGGCTCCACCTTTACGACAATAATCCTCTCTATCAGGCGGAAACTGATATAATGGATCATGTGCCGGGCACACGTGGTGTGTAAACCACATGGAACGTAAATGCCTATGAGGTGCCCGTTCTTTCCATCCTTACGTGGCTTGGCACCCGATCTTTTACATCGGGCTCCACCTTTACGATAGTAATCCTCTCTATTGACAGGGTATCATGTTTATCAGGCGGCAACTGATATAATGGATCCGGTGTAAGGCACAATCGGTGTGTGACCCACATGGAACGTAAATGCCCATGAGGTGCCCGTTCTTTCCATCCTTACGTGGCTTGGCACCCGATCTTTTACATCGGGCTCCACCTTTACGACAGTAATCCTCTCTATTGACATGTTATCTTGTTTAACAGTGATGGTATATGGATGAATGAAGTATTTTGTTCGGTTTGATGCACATGGTGATGTGCATGCTTTCTTTACCCATGTGATCTTATATATATATACTAGTCATACCACGTGTCCGCGGGCACGGTTCAATTAAGATTTTCCCCCGCAAAATCTTTGTTCCCTAAAAAATTATTTCCACAGTCAAAATTGCGCGGAACAACAAATTAGCGTAAAAATATTTAGCGACACGGATGCATTCGGTGTGGAACAACGAAATCGGCGCATGCACCTTCAGCGCGGAACAACACATTCGGCGCGGACGCCTTAGGTGCAGAACAACAAATTAGTTAAAAAAATTAGCGGGCGCCTTCGGCGCGGTTCATTTACGATTCCACCTCAAAATCTTAGATCACCCCTAATTTAGCTCATCCCAAGAAATTTCAATCATTTTGAAATTATTCACCTGTGATCAATATTAATCGAGTCGCATCGTCTAATCCGTCCTGATCAAGAGATCGCTCATCGTCTTCTCTACACGAACCACCATCCATGTAACCAGCAGATCATACACCTCACGTCAAGTTTTAACTATAGACATGCATATTGTAACACCCAAAACTACATCAAATCAAAAAAAAATTCTCTAGGTGTCAACATTAAGACAATATATTTCATCATAATTCCTTAAAATTCACTTCACACAATTCAAATACCACGTCGTCATCTACTCTCAAATTACAACGTCAATAATTTGACATCAACGATTGGTATTTCACATTTAAAAACAATAAAATCCTTGCTCTATAAACCAAAATGAACAGAATTGCCAAATAAAACAACCCAAAATTTAAAGTTCTCCATAAAAACCTAAACAAAGCATCAAGAATTTGATTTCAATCATTTGGAAATTATTCACCAGTTATCAGTATCGATCGAGTTGTAGATATCCATGTTCAAATAATTATATTGAAAAAATAGGCATTCTAAAGCATTTGTAACAAACACAGATTAAAAGAATTAGAATAAGAAAAAAGAACACATATTTCATGATTTTAAGCCTATGATACAATGATGAGAAATAGTCAGAAAAAGATTTAGTGATATGGCATCGAAAAAAACCAGATCCTGGAATCATACAGCCATTGGAGCGATCCCTAGTTAGCTAGTAGTTCGCTGAGTACCGAAGCAACTGAATCGAGATATACCAAGGAACCAGCTATAACGAAATGATTAATGCATAAAAGAGAATTTTTCTAGCCCATGATAACTCATCTGTAACATTATAATGTCTAATTGGCATATGAACTAATTCTAATGTCCAATAATCTAAACAAAAAATCATAATTTAATCTATTAATGGCATCTGTAACATACACATGATAAGAAAAAGAACACATTTCATGATTTTAAAATCAGACAGAACATTTCTCCATTAAATTAGAAATTTTTATAGCCAATGATACAATGTTGAGAAATTGGCAGACAAATTGTTTTCTAATATTAATTATGACATGGACTCTTTGTAAATCTCCACATTTTAAACCATGGAGAAGGAAACCAACATTATCGTTAGCCAACAGAAACATAATCAAATGTTAAAAACAAAAAATGAGCTAAAGCAGGTCTAAAAGTTAATTCATAGTATTTATACATCTCCATAGTCAAACAATATCAGTGACCCGCTTTAGTTAAAAAGGGGAGCAAATTCAAACAACATTCACCCCAAAATTGAGACTTCATGATTCACATGTTCTGTTCATTTATCTAAAGCATATGATAGACAACGGGATGAAGAGAGTGCTGTTTGGCTGAAGCTGGCAAAGATTTTTTTGGTTTCCTTTTCAGCTTTCTGGCTATGCTTGTGGGCTAAGTACATCGACTTATAATATCACACAACCTAAACTATATGCTAAAAGAAAAAACCTTAACTATGAACAAAAAATATACACAAAAATACATTTTGGATTGAACCATGCAGTCCAACTTCAAAAACACCATCTCTCACCATCTCTCACACCGGCATTTAAAACCAACAAAATTTACATATGAAGCTAGTGACGTGTGTCCTGAAAATAAAAAATAAAATCATAGATTAGAATAGAAAAATTAGAAACGAAGATATATCTAATTACTTTGTACAACTCACTTTTATTACCTTCAACATGTTTAAGTAGAAAACCTTTTCATCATCACATTATAAAAAGATGGCGTGTCAAGCTCAATCCAAAGTGGAGAGGTAATAGGATGAGCAATAACCTAGATAAATTAAGAACATAAATTTCTTAGAAAAATTAATATATATTTGATAATATGGAAAATTTTAAATTTATACATTTATTTACCTTTTTTCGTTGGAGTGGTGGATGGCGTGCTTTCTGGAACCAAGCAAGCTCGGCAATAACCATCTTCCACTTCTATAACAAAAAAGGTATTTGGATGGTCAATGAACATGATATTTTGAAAAACAAAATCTAAGATTTTTATATTACCTCGGAAAAGAAGATTGCTTTGTCTTCAATGTGACTCGTCGCCGTTGCTTGTAAAGTTCTTTTAGCAATTTACTGGAAATAATAATAATAAACAGTCACTAATTTTTAATTTCAAAATGGGAATGTTTGTAACGGTCTGCATACCTTATCAAACCAAAATCCGATATAACCCCGTAGCCTGACATTTATGTGATTGTTTTGAAGTAACAGAACCTGTGAGAAGAAAAATGTTAATGCAAACATAGTAGATTAAAAATATAATGTAGAATTATGATAAGAAACTTACCGTTTTTGCCAAATCTGCATCATCATCTATCTATATAAAAATACAAACCAATATATTTTATCAAACAATGCATACCGAAAACTATTAAGTCATGCAATGAAATGTAGTAAAGGAAAAAATTTCTTACCCTGCCATATATTGTAATGTGGGTCCACATTTTAAAGCTTGGTAACGTATGATAATGATATACCTGCATGTTAGACAACAATCGATAATAATTTTTTAAAAGATCATTTAAACAAATAATATAAATAAAACAATGTAAAGAAAGAAAGTTAAAAAACTTACATACAATTTTTATCATACATTGGGAATCATAGCAGAACTTCTGGGTAAACGATGTTTACTGTGTTATTTATGTTGGGCTGAAGAAGGACACATACACGATCAAAAGATGTGCACCTTGAAAGTGCAACATAAAGATGTCCATGACTGAAAACTGGGGTCCGCAAATCAACTCCAACGAATTTTACAGATTGTCCTTGGGATTTATTAATCGTCATAGCATATGTCACACAGACAGGAAACTGCCTTCTTGTCATATGAAAAGGTAATTCTGTAGCCGATGGTGACAAAGATATTCTTGGAATAAACACAAAACAACTGGCTTTATCCCCATTTAAAATTTGAGCTTCAATGACACGTGATGCACATCTGACAACCATCAATCGAGTGCCATTGCAGAGCCCGTCTTTAGGTGCAATATTTCGTAATAAAATAATAGGACAACCAACCTTAAGCTCAAGTGTAAATTGTGGCAACCCAGAAGGATCCAAAGAGTTTATGTACTCAGTTGGATATCTATTCATAATGGTTGGATCGGTTTCATCATTTTCAGAAAAACTGTCTGCAGCTTGATACGTAATCTTCTGTCCCGGAAAAATGTTTAATGCAGCAACATTTATAAAAGTAACATCATCATTCCGTGCAGAAAGAATTATTCGTCCAGTAAGGTATGCCGGAGTCACGGTGTTGGATATGGATGACGTTTGTACACCCTTGTGGGGGATGTACGAGGGAATACGGACCTCGAACGTCGCGTACACGAAGTCGTGTGCAAAGGGAATCTGTTCCCTTGCGGAGAGGATCTCTAGATTAGTGGGAAAGTCGCATTATATGTGCATAAGTGCATGCGACATATGGCTAATAAAGGGGGAATATCTTAAGCGTATGTTGTACCATGCATATGGTACAACTTAAGCTTATAATGTGCCATGTATGATGGTACACTTTAGTTAAATTGTTCCAAAGGAACAATTACTCCTAAAATAACTACCTTGGGGGCTATAAATAAGACCCAAGGCTTAGCCATTTCCTTACACTTTTGCATGGCATTCTTGCCTTGCATTTCATTCTAGCGAAGCTCTGCCGAAATCCTTCCTCTCTCTTTATCCAAGTTCTTAATCTAAAAGTAGAGATTTAGATTGTGGATTTAGTAGCCTTACTCCGTTCGTGAGAAGACTCGATCCGTCGTGGCGAATCCGAAGGCGAAGTTCCGAGACTACCGTGCCGCATACGCAAGCGTAAGTCTCAACTCCATTTATCGATCCTAACGCTGTTTTGACAGGATCCTACATTGGTATCAGAGCCATACGGGTTCACCCCGATCAAACCGCCGCCCCGTCGAACCGATGAATGAGGCGTTGTCTTTTTCACGAATGGGTATCCTACCATTACGGATATGGTAGGAACGCTTCGATAGATTCTAAGAACTTTATACATATTCGGATATGGTAGAATTTATGCATAAAGTTTCGATCCAAGGAACTTATCAAGTGTTTAAAGAATCGAAACTTTATGCATAGAATTTTGATCGTGTTGTTCATTTTCTTTGCAGTTTTTTGATTCGAATATGTCTACCGCTTCTAAGAACATTGTCGCCGAGCTTAACAAAGGTGAGAAGCTCAACGGCGACAATTATAAACTTTGGTCAATAAAAATCCAATATGTTTTGGAGGAGCAAGATGTGCTTGAAACACTCCAAAACGTAATGGAAGAACCTGAGTTGGGCAATAGGGCCCAACACAAGAGGGACCGAGAAGCTTATGAGACTTGGACTCGAAAGAACAAAATAGCACGTATTACGTTAGTGTCCGCAATGGACAATGACATAATGCGTCTATTTCAGGAATTCGACCTAGCCAAAGACATTTGGTCTGGGCTAGAAGTAAAGTTTGGTGGAACTTCGGTCACCAAACTCTGCTCCTTAAATATTCAATTTGATTCGTACAAAATGCGGCGAGATCAATCTATGAAAAAGCATCTCCGCCACATGGCGAATCTCATAGCTGAATTAAAGGATGCTGGTCTTACGTTGTCTGACGAACAGCAGATCCAAGCAGTCATTCGTTCACTCCCAGATAGCTGGGATAACATGAAAATGCACCTCACTCATAATGAGTGCATTAAAACTTTAAGCGATGTATCCAAACACCTCGAACTCAAGGAAGAGCGTATTCAAGCCGCAAAACCTAGTGCCGAAGTGCACATGGCCGCTAGTTCCTCACATGGAGGAAAGAAGCGGACGGATAAACGCTTAAGGTTTATGAACGAACGAAAGCAAGAACCGGAAACCTCAAAGAAGACTAAGAACAAAAAGTGGCAAAAGAATGTGCACTCAAAGAAGAAAAACTTGAAGAAGATCAAGTGCTTTAAGTGCAACAAGTACGGTCACTTCGCCCGTACGTGTACGGATGGAAGTGATAAGGTAACTTGTAGGGCTAGTTACATATGTGTTTCTAGTTCCATGTTTCTTGCTGAATCTAACTATTTTTGGTTGATTGATTCAGGGGCCACAGACCACGTAGCGAAGGACAGAAGGTTCTTCGTAGAGTATCGAAGGATAACTCAAGGAACAAAGTGGATATACGTCGACAACAACACTCGTGTTGAAGTCAAGGGCGTCGGAACATGCAAGCTAGTTCTCAACAACGGCCGGACTCTATTATTGCACAACGTCCTCTTTGCTCCAGATATTCGAAGGAATATCGTATCGGTGGTCATGTTAATGTCTTTAGGTTATGAATGGAGGTTCTATGAACAAAATGTTGACCTTGTTTGTAATAGTTTTTTAGTTGGGTCGGGTAATGTTTGTAATGGATTGATTGTTTTAAACACTATGTATGATGATTCTTCTTCTATTAATGAAAGTTTCCATTTGACAAATGCTTCTAATTCTGAATCTGAGATCATTTGTTGGCATGCAAGACTTGGTCACATTGGACCAACTAGAATGGATAGACTTGCCAAAAGTGGCTTGCTATCTAATGTTTCAAAAGTTGAAATGTCAACTTGCGAACATTGTCTTGTAGGGAAAACTTGTCGCAAGCCGTTTGGAACTGGCATAAGGGCCGAAGTTCCATTACAGCTTATCCATTCGGACATTTGCGGTCCAATGAATGTTAAGACAAGACACGGAAAGTCCTATTTCATCACCTTCATTGATGACTTCACCCGTTTCGGTCACATTTATTTGATTTCCCACAAACATGAAGCTTTATCTTGCTTCAAAAACTATATGAGTTTAGTGGAAAATCAACTAGATCGTAAGATAAAGGTCTTGCGAACCGATCGGGGTGGAGAATATCAATCAACGATTTTTAAGGAACTCTGTGATGAAAAAGGCATAGTTCATCAAATAACTATGCCTTATACTCCGTAACAAAACGGTGTTGCGGAAAGAAGAAATAGGACATTGATGGAAATGGTCCGATCAATGATGTCTCAGGCAAATTTGCCCATCACCTTTTGGGGTGATGCATTATTGACGGCAGCATTCATCTTAAACCGTGTACCCTCGAAGTCGGTAAGTTCTACTCCTTATGAGTTGTGGAACAATAGAACTCCAGACTTAAGCATTCTAAAACCTTGGGGTTGTGCCTCTTACGCACATTTATCCTCTCACAAATATGGCAAACTTGGGCCACGTGGGAGGAAGTGTATCTTCATCCGATACGCTGAAAACTCCAAAGGATATGTTTTTGTCGGTCAAGAGGACAATGGGGGTCTAATAGAATTTGAATCGAGGAATGTTGTCTTCTTAGAAAACGAGTTTCCAAGACAGGGTGAGATAAGTCAAGACTTATCCTTGTTTGAGACTTGGGATCAAGAAGGATCGGAACGTTCGAGTGGGAGAATTCTTGGTGAAGAGGAAAATGACCCGCATACTTCACCTATGGATGATACGAATGATACCAATCCTATTCCGAGTGGGAGTGATGTTATTCCAAGTGGGAGTGATGTCATTCCAAGTGGGAGTGATCAAACTCAAGCAAGACGTAGTAATCGAACGAGGCTAACACCTCTGAGATTTGAGGATGAATTTCCTCAAACATTCCTGACATTACTACAAGATGATGACGAACCTGCAAATTTCAAACAGGCCGTCACATGCCCTGCTAAAGATAAATGGATAGCGGCGATGGAAGAAGAACTTCAATCCATGAAAACAAACCAAGTCTGGGACTTGGTTGATTTACCTAAGGGATGTAGAGCCATTGGGAACAAGTGGGTTCTCAAAATAAAGCATAAGGCTGATGGCTCCATCGAGAAATATAAAGCTCGCCTTGTTGCGAAAGGTTTCACGCAACAGGAAGGAATAGACTACGAAGAGACTTTCTCTCCTGTCGTGCGTTTTACCTCCATTCGCTTAATTCTGGCAATGTTGGCTTGTTTGGACCTCGAGTTACATCAGATGGATGTAAAGACTGCTTTTCTTAACGGGGAACTAGATGAGGAGATCTACATGGAACAACCAAACGGGTTCGTACAAGAAGAAAATAAACATAAGGTTTGTAAACTTCGTAAATCCATATATGGTCTTAAACAATCCTCAAGGCAGTGGTATATGCGCTTTCAAGAAGTCGTTTTGTCGTATGGTTTCTCCATGCTCGACGAAGACAACTGCGTATACATTAAGAGGATTAAGAACAAGTATGTAATTATGTCTCTTTATGTAGATGACATACTTATAGCCGGAAATGATAAGCGTCTTATCATGGATATCAAAGCTTGGCTTTCATCCGTCTTTGAGATGAAAGACATGGGTGAAGCTGCATATATCCTTGGGGTTAAGATCTCAAGGAATCGTTCCAAGAAACTTCTTTCTCTCTCTCAAGAACCTATATAAAGAAAGTTTTAGAACGGTTTAATATGCAGGACTGCAAGCCAATTGATACTCCAATAAGCAAAGGCGAGGGTCTATGTTTGGAAATGTGTCCCAAAGATCCAAAAGAAAAGAAAGCTATGGAAAAGGTTCCATACTCCAGTGCTGTCGGGAGTCTGATGTACGCCATGATGTGTACCAGACCGGACATTTGCTATGCTGTTGGTATGGTAAGTCGTTACCAATCCAACCCAGGACAGGCAAACTGGAAAGCGGTGAAGAGGATATTAAGGTACCTCAAAGGGACTGCGGACTATGTGTTGTGCTATCAAGGCAATACCTTGAGACTCGAAGGCTATACCGATGCTGATTGGGCAGGTGATCTCGACGAGCGAAGATCTACCTCAGGCTTTGTTTTATTGCTCGGGAATGGTGCAATATCCTGGAGCAGCAAGAAGCAAACCTGCATCGCCCTATCAACCATGGAAGCCGAATTTGTAGCATTCAGCATGGCGGTCCAAGAAGCTGTTTGGCTTAGGAAATTCTTAGACAGGCTGACGGATGCCACTGACTCGAGCACTGTTCCTATATACAGTGATAGTCAAGCTTCGATTGCCTATGTCAAAGATCCTAAATTTCATTGTAAGACCAAACACATTGATATTCGATTCAAGTTTGCGAAGGACTATGACAAACGGAAGGAAGTAGACATAGGATACATATCCACGCATAAGATGATAGTGGATCCCCTTACGAAGGCGATCCCCAGAGATGTGTTCTTCAAACACTTATCATCTATGGGAATGCGTAGGTGCTGAGCTGTATCATGTAATATTTCCCATGTCTATAGAAGATCAAAGTTTAATTTGCATACAAGTTTCTTACAAATGATTTTATATACATTTGTGTTTAAGTCTCAGCTATTTTATTGTGTGTATGTCGGACAATTAAGGTTGGCTCTCTCACATGAGCAACCGCCTTATCTTATCAGATGGATAAGATAGAGATGAGACTAGTTTAAAGTCAAAATCATTAGACAAATGATTTAGAGTCGTGACTTAAACAAGATAGTCGAATGAAAGATCTGCATCATATGGATGCTTACAAAAGATCTGAGATCTGTATCACAAGGATATTTAAAAGAGATCTCATAGGATTTTTTAAATCCTATCTGCCTTATGCAGGATGAGAGTCCGGGAATATTTCATGGGTAGTAATGGGACTCAAAAGATAGGCGCTGTGGTGTCTGATCTTTCATCCGTACAACATCATTAAGACATACTCTCCCTGGGAAAGGAGTGATTTTGTAATACGTGTTCATACCACGTATGCATTTCGACCACTGAGTTAGTAGCAATAGTGTTTGCTATTATGTGAGACTCAAAGGCCATATGGGTCTTAAATCTTACCCTCAAGGACTCCAATTGGTTCCTTTAGATTTGACGAGATGATCGCTATCTTAGCGTGTTGCTAATGGGCTATGATAATTCGGCTCGGCGGGGCACGTTAGAAAAGCGAATCAAGTCAAGATCAGAAGGTTCGCAAGAAGAGGAAGATTGATTTCACATTCGCATTTGGGCTTTAATGATTCAAAGCTGGCCAGCCAATTGTGATCCAGATGGGATTCAATTGTTGAATATAAAGTATAAGAAATGTGAAGAAATAATCTAGGGTAAAGCATGCGTTGAACTACTCAACTTTGCACCTTCGAGGTCGTTGTGTATCTCTAACAAGTGCACAATAACAGACTCTACGCGCATGACGGTCGCACGGTCTATTTCTCGGTATGATAGATGAAAGAACTAAGAGAAAGACGTTCTCTTACAATCCCCTCAAGTGTGAGTGGGAGATGTTGGATATGGATGACGTTTGTACACCCTTGTGGGGGATGTACGAGGGAATACGGACCTCGAACGTCACGTACACGAAGTCGTGTGCGAAGGGAATCTGTTCCCTTGCGGAGAGGATCTCTAGATTAGTGGGAAAGTCGCATTATATGTGCATAAGTGCATGCGACATATGGCTAATAAAGGGAGAATATCTTAAGCTTATGTTGTACCATGCATATGGTACAACTTAAGCTTATAATGTGCCATGTATGATGGTACACTTTAGTTAAATTGTTCCAAAGGAACAATTACTCCTAAAATAACTACCTTGGGGGCTATAAATAAGACCCAAGGCTTAGCCATTTCCTTACACTTTTGCATGGCATTCTTGCATTGCATTTCATTCTAGCGAAGCTCTGCCGAAATCCTTCCTCTCTTTTTATCCAAGTTCTTAATCTAAAAGTAGAGATTTAGATTGTGGATTTAGTAGCCTTACTCCGTTCGTGAGAAGACTCGATCCGTCGTGGCGAATCCGAAGGCAAAGTTCCGAGACTACCGTGCCGCATACGCAAGCGTAAGTCTCAACTTCATTTATCGATCCTAACGCTGTTTTGACAGGATCCTACACACGGCACCCTCAATATCAAGCTGCGGATAAATTCGAAGTATTAACTCGTTTAAATCCTTGCACCTGAATATGTTAGAAGGAAGTTCTACAACTTCTGTAGGATTTGTCCCAACCTAATACACATAGATATAATTTTACTGAAGGAATGGCTAAGATAAAAATAGTAAGTAAAATTAAATTATGCATGAAATAAAATACCTCCAAAATAAATTTTGCAAAATTTGCATTCTCAACAGATGAGTTATTTAACCGCATATTTTGATCCAAGATCAAAACTTGTACAGAGCACCATAATACAGATCGTCTCAATGAGGCACCAACAATTTCTTCTCGAACCCCCTTTGGTATGACGGGAAAGATTTGTCGGAAATCCCCACCAAGAACAACAGTAATACCACCAAATGCTCTGGGGTTATCACACATATCTTGTAACGATCGATCCACTGCATCAACACAATGCCGATGTTGCATAGGTACTTCATCCCATATTATAAGTTTTGCTTTTCTGAATAATTGAGCTTGCATGGATTGCTTGCTAAAATTACAAATTGAAGTATCATGCACATCTAACGGGATACGAAATGTGGAATGCGCAGTCCGACCTCCTCTAAGTAGCAATGATGCAATACCGGAAGACGCGACGGTGATAACTATATTTACAAGACTACGCAACATTGTTGCTATTGCATTGTACAAAAAAGTCTTTCCAGTTCCAGCACCGCCGCTCAAAAAGAATGTAGTACCTTTATTTTCAAATACTGATGAAGTAATTGCTGAATAAGCATTGCGTTGTGCATCATTGAGGCAATCAATGTCTTTTTGTGCATCCAATTGTTTCTCTTTATTTATAAGTTCCTGATGTTCATGCAACAATCTATTGCCAACAATTGAATTCCAATCTCCAGCAGGAAGTGGCATTGGTGGAAAGTCGGATAGACACTTACCGTACTCCTCAAGCAATTCATTGATAAGGAATAATCCATAATCTTCAAGTTGGCCTTGAGTTGGGGTAGAAATTGCAAATAAAGTTTGTAATTTATGTAGAAGATCATCGTAAATGTGCATTGAAAATTCATTCCATAATGCAAGGGGGTCGATCGGCACACATTCGATAAGAATAATACAAAACAGTCTTCGTAATTGATATCCTGTTTTCATAATTGAAGCCTCTGAAAGACATTGTCTCCACTCGGAATCATCTTTAAGAAGACCTCTTGCAATACATGTTGCTTTGAATGTAGGGTACTCGATAGAATTGAATGTTGATCACTCCATATTTTACACCTTTTTTCCGTGGATTTGCATGCCATTTAGATCGCCCAAATCATGTTTTTCACGATATATCGACGATATTGCGATGCTTTTCACGATTTGTTGTTTTTGTCGCATTTCAGGTGATTTGGCGCGATTTGGAGTGATCTCGAGACGCGCTTACTCTACACAGCCACCGACGACCTCCCCGAGGGATATTTTGCTGTTGGAGAGGAGCGGAAGAAGAATGGATGTCGCAGGAGCGACGAGGAGGCGAAAATAATCAGATTGGGCATTTTTTGTGTCCCACTCGGCCGAGTGGAGGAGCCACTCGGCCGACCAGCGAGACACTGCTCGGCCGACCCGTTCAGACACGTTTTCCATGTGTACTCGGCCGAGCGACGGAGACCACATCGGCCGAGTGACGATACCGCATCCGCCCGAGTGGCGCCCAGACGAAGGCCCTCAAAAATATCGAAGTTACTGTTTTTCGGCCACCTGAGATTCAGAAGACCCACTCGGCCGAGTGGTAAACCGCGTCCGCCCGAGTGCAGTAAAGCCATCGGCCGAGTGACGACAACTCACTCGGCCGAGCCGCCTCCGAACTGAAGACCCTTGAAGCCCCCGACTTACTGGAAAATGACAGGGTTTTCACTCGGCCGAGCGACTTTTGTCACTCGGCCGAGTGCGATGCGCTGCCTGTAGCGAAATTTGCGGAAAACAGGCTGTGCAGGGGCGTTTTGGTCAGAATTTTTGGACGATTTTTGGGGCTATTTAAGCCCTGTTTTTACCCTAGTTTTAGGAGCCATCTCTTAGATTTTTTGCAGCCTTTTTTGAGATTACTTTTTAGCTTTATTATTTGTGATTGGAGAAGAGAAAAACTTGGATTTTTGTTGGATTAATTGAAGAACTACTTTGGTTTGCATCTCTCTTCCCCAAAAACTCTATTTTTATTGTTTATATCATTGTTGTGATGAATTCCATTGTCTATTTCATTGATTATTTTTGTGCTATTGCTATGATTTGTGAGTAGTCTCCACGTCTTGGGGCGTGGGGATGAACCCTACAAGCCCAATTTCGTATTTGTGACGAATTGGTAGAAATTGTGCTAGAATCAATAATTAGATATTAGATTGGGATCGAATTACTACGGATAGCTAGGTATTCATATCAATTGGGATTTGCAAGAGATTAGATCCCAATTTGATAGGAAGCCCTAGAAATCCGAATTGGGTTGGAGTCGGATTTTCGAAGTATCGGTTTGCAAGAGATTGGACCGATACTAGGATCTCCGGTTGCAATTCCGTGCCGATACCCGTTTGCAAGAGATTGGACGGGTAGGAACTATCCTAATTTAGATTGTGGACCGAGTTTGCAAGAGATTGGGCTCGGTGCGTAATTGGACGATGATGTTGACCCTAATGCTAGCTTTCCTAGGCTAGGGTTTGCAAGAGATTGGACCCGACCCTAGGATAGCTATAGACCGGTGACAGCGCGAGAGCGTGAGCTTGGTTCCACATTTAGTTGCAACTAGTTCATCCAAATTCTCATTCTAGCAATTTTAATACCGACGAACCACATTTATGAAATACGGTGAGTAGCGGGGATTCCCCATTCCCTAGACGTTCTTTATTTGATTTGATATTTCGCACATTTGTCTGACGATTGTGACAGGATCGCCCAAGGCAACTCTCTCTATTCTTGAATAGCCAGGTTGATTAGGAGCAAGCACGGTCATTCGTCCTCCCTGTGTTCGATACCCGCTCGCCGCTATACCGTGCGCTTGCGGTAAAACTACAACCGTTCTTTGGGTGTATGTCCCGGAGCGAGCAAGTTTTTGGCGCCGTTGCCGGGGAGGCGATTGCGTTTGATTCTTTTTCACCCTAGCTATTTCTTTCTTTTATTTTTATTTTTTTTATTACCATTATTATTTCCCCTACTATTCTTACCTAACCCTTCCACGGTACTAATCATCTCTTTGAAACTCTGTTTTCCCTGTGCATGTACACGAGATCTACGGCGGACCCCGAAGCCTTATTATTCGATCCCGAGATCGAACGTACCGCGCGGAGACTTAGAGCGGAAAGGAGACAATATCCGGAAGGGCGGTTTATGACCAACCCGGAAACTCCCGAAGAATTGGCGGCGAGGATGGCGAGAATAATTTCTATTCGCGATAGGCTTCGGCCTAAGACCTCTTCTACTACGTCATCCATTGCCGTGCCGGAGTTGGCGGCCGACAAGAACTTCGAGCTAAAGACGGGATTGGTGGTTTTGATGCAACAAGACCCATTTCATGGGAACGCTCATGAGAACCCCCATTACCACATCCAATCATTCTTGTCAAAGTGCGCCACATTCCAAATGCCGGGGGTCCCCATCGATGCCATCAGACTACGCCTCTTCCCCTTCACGCTAAAGGACAAAGCACTCTATTGGCTGAGGATGCAAGCTGACGGAGTTTTCACCTCTTGGGACGGGTTGGCGGATGCATTCATTGACAAATTCTATCCACCATCCAAGACGGTGAAGATCCGGAGCGCTCTCATGTCCTTCAAGCAAGGACCACATGAGACGCTCTATGAAGCTTGGGAGCGATTTAAGGATTTGCAGCACCAATGCCCGCACCACAGTATAGAGGATTGGGAGCTAGTTCATAGCTTCTACAACGGTCTCCAACCGGGGACCAAACAAATTATTGATGCTGCGACGAATGGTGCAATCTTGTCAAAGACTCCCGAGGAAGCTACGGCCCTAATTGAGGAGATGGCCTCAAATAACCAACAATGGGGCGATGAGCGAGGACACTCCACATCCTCCTTAAAGCCAACTAGCATCTACGAGGCAAAGGCCGTAGCGGAGCTCACGAGCAAATTCGATTCTCTCCACAAGGTGGTGGAGAGATTGGAGAAATTTATCACGGAGCCCCAAGGAAGCCCATCCACCTCCGCCTCCACCAACCAAATGTGTGATTGGCAAGACCAATCTCAAGTCATGTACTCGGGAGGAGAGCAAGGAGAAGGATCCTTGGAGCAAGTACAATATGTTGCGGGGAACCAAGGGTATTGGTCCAATCCGGCCGCAAGAAATCATCCGGGATTCTCCTACGCCAACAATGAAGGAGCCTTGAACCCGCCACAACCACCGCCTCAACAAGCTCGACCACCACCACCCCAACAACAAAACTATCCACCGAGGGGGCCTACTCAACAAAACTTTCAACCAAGGCAACAAGTTCCACCATATAGGCCTCCCGGATTCAACCAAGGGTGGAGGAATCAAAATCAAAACCCTCCACAAACTCCACAACGATCCGACTTCGAAACTAGAGTGGAGGCGTTCATGGTCGAGCAAAATAAGGTGAATGCTACTTTGAAGGCGGGGCAAGAATATCTTAATACCGTAGTGGCTCAAATATCAGAGCAATTGGCGTTGCTCAATCGGAACACTCAAAGATTGCCGGCGCAACCGGAGCAAAACCCACGGGGCAACACGGGCCACATCAATGCCGTAGTTGCCGTTACTACTAGAGGCGGGAAGGACACCACCCCCGCTATGATTCCTACCGAGGAGGCCGTGGAGGAAAGCTTGGAGCCGGTTGAGCCGGTAGTTGAGATTGAAAAGGAGAAGGAGCCACAAGACAAGGAGAAATCTAGGGCGGAGCTATTAATTAAGGAGAGGCGCTTCATGCCACCGGTCCCATTCCCCCAAAGACTAGCGAAAGCGAAAATGGAGAAAAGGCTAGCGAAATTCCTCGAGTATCTAAGAGGAGTTAGCCTAAATATTCCCTTCCTTGACGCCATCATCGAGATCCCCACATATGCCAAATTCTTGAAGGACTTGATTTCGGGGAGAAAGAGGAAGGAGAAGATCATGCTAGCCGAGGAGGGCTCTTGGTTCACCAAGAGAGAAAAGGAGCCGGTAAAATTTAAAGATCCGGGGAGTTTTCGGATTCCTTGCACTTTGGGCGGCGTGCCTCTTCAAAAGGCGTTGGTCGATCTTGGGGCTAGTGTGAGTCTCATGCCCCTCTCTATGTTCTTAAAGCTTAACACCGGGACAAAGTTGAAACCCACCGACATGCGCATTCAATTAGCCGATGGCCGGATAACAAGGCCGGTGGGGATTGCCGAAGACATCCCACTTCAAGTCCCGGGTGGAATATGCTTGCCATGTGACTTCGTCATCATGGACGTTAAGGAAGAGGGAGACACCTCATTGATACTTGGACGCCCATTCCTCGCCACCGCCGGAGTCATCGTCGACGTGCGCGAAGGTACCTTAACCTTAAACGTCGGAAACATCGAGGTGGAGCTCCACATTCCTAAGGCAATGAAGCACATGCCTTACCACGAGGAGCTTGATTACATGGACCTCCTCGATGAGGTGATAGAGGAGACGATTCCTCACTCAATTGGCGCTCCTTTTGATGAAGAATTTGAAGAAGGCCCGGATTTAGGCCATGAAGACAATAATGATGATTCCCCCGACTTCTCCGCTGATGAAGATGAAGGCGACGCTGATGTCGCAAGGATTCGAGAGCTCTGCAAGCTCTCGAAATTAAAGTCTCAAAAGAAAGCTCCGCCGGTACGGAAATCGGCATCGCCGGTTAAGCCGTTGACCGGGGCAAATGCTAGCTTGGGGGAGCCTCCCCCCAACACTATTCGAGACAAGAGACCTCCGAGGGAGAACGCTACGCCGCCACGTCCAAATCCAAGCGCGCTCCCCGGGAAGTTTGACGGGTGCATCTCATATGCACCAAACATCCCGCATTGATTGAAAATTATAGGGGGTCGAGCTCACGACCTAAAACGAGCGCTTGTCAGGAGGCAACCCGACGGTTTTTGCTTTATTGTTACTTTTTCTTTATTTTCGTTTTAGAGATTTTTAGTGTTTTGAGTCATTCGACCAAAAATTTTGTGATAACGGGTCCTATTTTTCTTGACAGGAGAGGAGATAGGTAGATCCATCATGAGGAGGATGAACGAGACGACGAGGAGCGCCCCAAGAAGGCGTTCGACGCTTAGGAGGAGCATGAAATCGACTGGAGGAAGAAAGACGGAGTTTAGAGTCCAAACGAAGACAAACAGCAGAACACAAGGCTCACTCGGCCGAGTATACTAGTCACTCGGCCGAGTACACAAGTTCGTCCGGCCGAGCCGCTCACGAACGAGGGAAGTCTGCTGTACCCAACTCTCTGTTTAATTTCTCGATTTCAGTATAACTGCTACTCGGCCGAGTCTACATTTTCACTCGGCCGAGTAAAACGGATACCCTCCTAGGGCGAGTCATGCCGAGTAGCTTGAGTCACTCGGCCGAATGGACTTACTCCACTCGGCCGAGGCTGGCAAAGCCACTCGGCCGAAGCGATATCGGGGAGAAATTTTTATTTGCCACGCTCGGCCGAGTGAGAACGTCACTCGGCCGAGTCGTAACTTTTTTATATATAAGCGGCGAGGGGGGCGCGGAATTCGAAAACGCAAATCCCCAATTCTCGCCCGCGCCCCTTCAGCTCCCACGCCCGATTCCCCCTCGCTCGACCCTCACTCACCCGACCGCCGCTGCCCCGCTGCCGCTCGGCCCGCCACCGCCGGCCGAACCTGCCGACGCCTCGCCCGAGTCGCCGGCGGCGGCGCACCGCCCAGTCACCTCCGGTTCGCTTGTTTTCACCATTTTCTCCTCTTTTTGCGTAGTTTTTGAGGATCCGTGTATTAATCGAACCCCTAACCCGAATCAATTCCCATATCTATCTGTTATACCCCTATTGCTCCATACATTTTGATTATTACTCGCTGATATCGCTTTTCCATGCGCAGGTTGCTTTTTGGAGCTTAGGGGAGCTCATGGGAGCTTCTACGGGCTGCTCAAGACTTCGTGGAGGCGCGGACTTCGCACGCTTCCACTGCTTAGCACTCGCGGCGTGTTTGGGTACACTCTTTCCATTCTTTGTGCACACGTCGCACTTTTCACTTTTCGGCACGCGCTCGGGGCCGATATGCCGCCCCGGACACGGCCGCGGTCGAAGAGAGCTTCCGCCAAGCGGAAGCGGTCGGATGATGCCGGCCCCTCCCACGAGTTGGAGGACTCTCCTCCGCCTTCCCCCACACACGCCGTCCACCCAGCACAGCCTACAGGCCCCGCACACCCCGCACAGCCTGCAGTGCATCCACAGCCTGCACAGCCTCTCCCAGCCGATCCACAGCCACCACCACCGGCTCCACTGGTCGGGCCGCTCGGGATTACGTTCCGAGACGACGCACACCGCGCCGTCTTCGAGCGTATCTCCCAGCGCTCGATCGTACCCTCCAGGTTTGCACACCTCGCTGACCTAGGACGCCTGGGGGTACTTGAGGGGATGCTCACGTTGTACGACAACGTGGGCTGGCGAGATTTTTTCCAGGTGTCGGCGGATACTTTTACCCGCCCGACACTTGAGGTTTTGAGTTCGATCGCCCGGACCGATGAGGGATGCTCATTTAGGTTCATGGATCGAGAGTGCCAGGTCACTCTCGATATGATGAGAGCGTTCTTCTCATGGCCCGCAGTCCCCTGAGCCGATCGCGGTTACGGCCCTACCCACATCCCCCCACCTTCTTTCGACGCCCGTGCCTTCTGGGCACGGATCACAGGCCACCACGCCGCCTTTGACCCTAGTAGGGCCAAGGCCTCGGCCATCGTCCACCCCTGCCTACGTATTGCCCAGCGCCTTATGGCGACCACCTTCTTGGCCAGATATGAGCCGGGCACGATGTCTACGCCAGAGCTCTACATGCTCTATGCGATGACACGTCCCAGAGCTCTATCTAGGGATGGAGACGAGCTTGTCCCCGCCGTCGTGATCGACATTGCGGCTTGGTTTTTAGACCGTATCATTATGTCGGTGGGCGCTCGCTCACCGATATGCTGTGGCGGTCTGATCACCCTGCTGACCATGATGACCGGCGAGGACCTACCTGACGACCTGCGACGCGTTCCGGGCCCCACTTCCTTGTCGATAGACGTTATGGCCCGGATGAAGATGTTGCGTCCGCATGGTGAGCGTCACTGGGTCTGGTTGCACGGCCCTTTCGGTGCCGACTACATGATTCTCCCGAGCCCAGCTCGGACCCAGATTGCACCGGCCCACGTTGACTGGCTCCCAGCGATGGATGTCCTCATCCCCGCTGCGTACGTGCTCGAGGCCGAGGAGGCCGAGCAGGCCCACGCTGCCCAGGCTGCTCCCGCAGACCCTGCTGCACACCCTACCGAGCCTGCTGCCGACCCCGTAGACCCTGTGGCCCCTCAGCCTGTTCCTGACGTTTCCACTGCTCCTGACACTTCTGTCCCCACCTCTGTCAGTGTCGAGAGTACTTTTGCTGAGCCCACTTCCACCACTGTCACCACTTCCGAGGCTATCCCCACCACTCCCGCTGCCACCTCTGGCCCTCTGTCCGTGGAGCCTCTTTGTTCCGCACTCCCCGAGCGCCCGCCGACCTTTGTCGAGAGTGGAGCGCCCTCGTTTGCCGCGGTCGTGGAGACCATGGCTATCATGATCTCCGCTGGGATTGCGCCTTTTGGTCCACACAGTTCCGCCCCAGCGGTCGAGTCCTCTGTCTCCACAGCCGCCGTATTCTCCGAGAGCGTCGTGGCGTCTGTCCACACTTCTGGGCCACTGACCTCTCTTGCCACTTCGTTGCCACTTTTGCACGCTTCCTTTGCTGCCGCTGCCTCTACTTCTCACCAGCCGGTGTCCCGGCCTCACACTGAGGCCAGGCCCACATTTGCTGGCGCGGCACCTTTTGTCCCCTTCCCTGCTGAGCCCGTTACATACTCCACTCGCGTACGCCAGCCCCGCCCTGCGCAGCCTAGACCGGTGCGTCCCTCTGCACCACCCCCGCCCGACACTGTACTGCAGAGCATACGTGCTCTTGAGTTGGCGGTGAGCGGTCTTAGAGGTGACCTTAGGACCATGTCCTCCACCGTCTCTACGATGGCTGGACGCTTTGACCTGATCCCTCAGATCCACTACTGACTGACACAGATCTTAGAGCGTCTTCCGCGCGTACCCCCACCCACCCAGCAGGTTCCCGCACACACTTCCACACACACTAGACCTGCTTCCACTTCCACGCCCACCCCAGCTCAGCAGCCTACACCACCACCACCTCCTCCTCCGCCTCAGGACGGAGACGGCGCAGCACCACCTTCCTAGGCACCCTTGATGCCATCGATTCCTTTTGCCGTTGTGCTGCCCGTTTCTGTTGGGTCCTGATGCCTTTTTGTCCACCCCCCCTCCCCTCACTTTTTTGTGATTCTCATTTGCCGTATCTTTATATATCTTTTTTGGGAGAGAGGGAGAGCTTTTGGTGACCCATTTATACTCGTATCACTCATATCTGTGCATGCATCATATCCGCATCATATTTTCATTTCTTTATTTTTCGTTTTATTATCTTTTTTCTTTCCATCATACATGCATCCTCACTTGCCCCTCTCATTACTTGTCTCTCTGTGTGCCACACTTTGCACATTGAGGACACTATGCACTTTAGCTTGGGGGAGTGAGTTCTCACGTTCTTTTTCGATTTGCCACCTTTATTTTTAGTTTTTCACACCGTTTCTTTTCACTTTTGCACTCATTTTTCTTTATTTTCTTTCATTTTGCCATGCATCACGTTTTTCTTATTTCTCTGTGTGCCGCATTGCATAGTTTTATTTTTCTTATCTTTATTTCTTTCCTTTTTCATCTCATGCTAGAGATGAATTTTCTGTGATGATGTCTACGTGGAGTTAGCTTATTCTATATGCATGCTATATTTGTCATGTCTTAGATTTTATTTCTGATATCATATGCTATGACTTGCTTTGCATCTAGAATAGTAACCCACACTTTCTCCGCATGAAAATGGATGAAGTTTTATTATTAACTGAGCCTGAATATTCATATGTATGCTATCACAGAAAACACACCAAGATTCACGCATTGAATGCCTATATCTGGAGTACCGATTTCTTTTCCTATATCACTTCTATATGCATGAATTGTACACTTCACTTCGGGATGATTGAATGATGTTAGCTATGATATATCTGGATTAGTTAGCTTTTTTGTGATCGAAACTGAGTAGATTAGATTACCCTGCTGAAGTTGTCGTGCATGTCTTATAGAGTGAACCGAGAGTTATATATATTTCTTTTTCCACAAATCTTGAACATCATTTCTCTACTTTTAAAAATCATTGGTGGATCTCCCCTTAGTGATTCTATTTTATGGCATTTCCCCCGCTATTAATTCCTAGCTCCAAATCCCTTCTTCTAAAAAAAATAAATAAATATATAAAGAGAGAAAAACATTCTTGTATATCATTATCTCTCTCTGAGTTGGGATCATTGTGTATATATTGCTTAGAAAAAAAAAGAGAGAGAAAAAGAAAAAAAAAGAGAAAAGAGGAAAAATCCTCAATAAAAGATCCCATCTCACTTTCTTTCTTTCTTCTTTCTCTTCTTTGCTTTTGGAGCTATATAAAAATGGGGATGTAAATATTTTTGTGCCACCACGCTTATAGATAAGCTTGGGGGAGGGGACCCATTGATGTGTGAGAGAGTGACTACTTGACATTGCACGACAACCTAGGCTAAGTAATATTCTATACTCGGTGAGATTGTTTCTAGCTTCACGAAATCCAGAAATCTAAGCCTAGCGTTCATTTCATGAAATCCAAACTTTTCTATTCTCTCTATTCTATAGTGTGATACTCTTATACTCCAGATAGAAAGCGTTCAATTGAAAAGTGTGTGATCTGTGATTTGTATACCGCTTTAAATGATTCAGGCAATGTTAATTTTAAAATCATTCCGTTCTTCATGATTATATCATTGTTCGTGGGTTTTCTATTTCTATTTGCACTATTATACTATGATATCAAAATAAGATTCTTTGACATGTATTTCTCATTCGGTGCATGCTATAAGAGTAAGTGAAACCCACGTCCTGAGAAAATGATCTAGCACCCTACCTCTTCGCTTCTTTCTTTCGTCTTTATTTTCATTTGATTTTCATTCTTCTTCGTTTTTCTTTTTTTCGTTTTTTCGCAGTTTTTGTTTTCCGAATCCACCGGGTTCGCCTTTTACTTATCTTCCTCGAGGACGAGTAAGAGGCAAGCTTGGGGGATTTTGATCACTCCATATTTTACACCTTTTTTCCGTGGATTTGCATGCCATTTAGATCGCCCAAATCATGTTTTTCACGATATATAGACGATATTGTGATGCTTTTCACGATTTGTTGTTTTTGTCGCATTTCAGGTGATTTGGCGCGATTTGGAGTGATCTCGAGACGCGCTTACTCTACACGGCCACCGACGACCTCCCCGAGGGATATTTTGCTGTTGGAGAGGAGCGGAAGAAGAATGGATGTCGCAGGAGCGACGAGGAGGCGAAAACAATCAGATTGGGCATTTTTTGTGTCCCACTCGGCCGAGTGGAGGAGCCACTCGGCCGACCAGCGAGACACTGCTCGGCCGACCCGTTCAGACACGTTTTCCATGTGTACTCGGCCGAGCGACGGAGACCACATCGGCCGAGTGACGATACCGCGTCCGCCCGAGTGGCGCCCAGACGAAGGCCCTCAAAAATATCGAAGTTACTGTTTTTCGGCCACCTGAGCTTCAGAAGACCCACTCGGCCGAGTGGTAAACCGCGTCCGCCCGAGTGCAGTAAAGCCATCGGCCGAGTGACGACAACTCACTCGGCCGAGCCGCCTCCGAACTGAAGACCCTTGAAGCCCCCGACTTACTGGAAAATGACAGGGTTTTCACTCGGCCGAGCGACTTTTGTCACTCGGCCGAGTGCGATGCGCTGCCTGTAGCGAAATTTGCGGAAAACAGGCTGTGCAGGGGCGTTTTGGTCAGAATTTTTGGACGATTTTTGGGGCTATTTAAGCCCTGTTTTTACCCTAGTTTTAGGAGCCATCTCTTAGATTTTTTGCAGCCTTTTTTGAGATTACTTTTTAGCTTTATTATTTGTGATTGGAGAAGAGAAAAACTTGGATTTTTGTTGGATTAATTGAAGAACTACTTTGGTTTGCATCTCTCTTCCCCAAAAACTCTATTTTTATTGTTTATATCATTGTTGTGATGAATTCCATTGTCTATTTCATTGATTATTTTTGTGCTATTGCTATGATTTGTGAGTAGTCTCCACGTCTTGGGGCGTGGGGATGAACCCTACAAGCCCAATTTCGTATTTGTGACGAATTGGTAGAAATTGTGCTAGAATCAATAATTAGAGATTAGATTGGGATCGAATTACTACGGATAGCTAGGTATTCATATCAATTGGGATTTGCAAGAGATTGGATCCCAATTTGATAGGAAGCCCTAGAAATCCGAATTGGGTTGGAGTCGGATTTTCGAAGTATCGGTTTGCAAGAGATTGGACCGATACTAGGATCTCCGGTTGCAATTCCGTGCCGATACCCGTTTGCAAGAGATTGGACGGGTAGGAACTATCCTAATTTAGATTGTGGACCGAGTTTGCAAGAGATTGGGCTCGGTGCACAATTGGACGATGATGTTGACCCTAATGCTAGCTTTCCTAGGCTAGGGTTCGCAAGAGATTGGACCCGACCCTAGGATAGCTATAGACCGGCGACAGCGCGAGAGCGTGAGCTTGGTTCCACATTTAGTTGCAACTAGTTCATCCAAATTCTCATTCTAGCAATTTTAATACCGACGAACCACATTTATGAAATACGGTGAGTAGCGGGGATTCCCCATTCCCTAGACGTTCTTTATTTGATTTGATATTTCGCACATTTGTCTGACGATTGTGACAGGATCGCCCAAGGCAACTCTCTCTATTCTTGAATAGCCAGGTTGATTAGGAGCAAGCACGGTCATTCGTCCTCCCTGTGTTCGATACCCGCTCGCCGCTATACCGTGCGCTTGCGGTAAAACTACAACCGTTCTTTGGGTGTATGTCCCGGAGCGACCAAATGTGCGTAAATTTTCCCACGATGTTGGCCCTTTAACAACTGTTAGTACCAACCGTAGATAAAATCTCTCACCAGAATTAGGGGAGGCAAAATACATTCTGCCAATTGCATATCCAGATTGTCTTGGAGTCCAGACCTTTGTTGACGAATGCCACACAAACTTTTGAGGAAATTCTTGATATGTGAGATCATGTGCAGACTCATGTAAAGCGCAACATGTAAAAAATTCAGTCAAAGTTGTCTTATCATTTTCAGCCCTAGACCTTATTGCATCTACATCTTCATCTGGATCAAAAATAACACGGTGTTGCCCTGGTAAATGAAGTATCAATCTTTGAACTGACGGAATCTCTTGATGCAAAGGATGCTCAAATATTCGCCAGGCAGCCTCAGGTGGTCCAATATATCTTGCATCAAGGTATTGTTGGATCTCATTTACTGCGCAGAATACCATTGTGGTCCGATCATGACCTTTATAAATATACTTATGAATGTACTTCACACATCTTACCCCAGCACAAACTTCGACATTAATGTGACAGTTAAAGCGCCTTGAGAGATACCTGTTATGCGGCACAACATCTCGGTTATCAACCTGATGCCCCCTTACAGTATATAGAAGCCCATTACTACGACGACGGTAAATAGGATATCCATCACGATCCAAGGTTGTTGCATCTGCATAATTTAGAGGGTATTTCTTAGTACACTTACCATTTTCCATACATGAATCATTTGGATTCCGAGCACCACATGGTCCATGTACCATACATTTTGACACAGTATCGAATAATGCAGGATCTTGAGCAGGATCAGGAAATTCAGCACATACAATTCTATCCACTTGATCACATGTATGAATCTTATCGGGTCCACGAAGAAAGTAAAGAGCATGCATATGTGGAAGACCCCGTTTCTGAAATTCAATTGTAAATACATGTGCTACTTTCTTTCCAAATACATTATTGCCATCAATCTCCTTCATCAAAGCCTTTCTTTTTAACTCAAATACACGTGCGACTAAATCTGGATGGTCGGTAGCCTTTTGATTGGGCAGTAGAGCAGAAGTAATTTCTGGCCACTTTGGATTTGCGGTCATGGTAAGAAAAATATCCGGGTGCTGGTTATAACGTGTGATAGCCATCGAGTCTTGAAATATTTCAAACATGTGACGTGCACTGCCAGTGAAAGATGAAGGAAGTATCATGCGCTGTCCAATTTGGTCGCATCTGGCATATGCATCGATATCTGCAAGACCCTGATAGAGCTCTGAGCGGAGTTTTCGTTGATTAAGTTTGATGAATGTCAAACGATGTTGCTCAATTGCTGCCCAAGCATCAACTATGAACTCCTGGAATAACTTTTCAGCTCTCAAAATTGAAGAATACTCGTTCTGTCTTTCAAACAGACGGTAGCTATAAAACACACACATGGTCAGGCGTCTACTTGAGTATATGTTTTGAACTGGATCCCACTGCTTCAACTCAGGTTCCCATCCAAGCTGACCATCAGGAAATAATAAGACGTAGTGTAATGGTAAGTATGCAGGATGAGTCTCATTGATTTGCATTAATTGATGATTTCCTCGAAGATGTAAAACTATATCTCGCATCCCGGAAGGTCGATAGCCATCGCCAGGCAAAATAACCGCAATCTCATCTACGGTTGGGAGGTTATAACGGCGACGATCCTTGGTTGAATTGTAATGCAGATATACAGGAAGATCATGACCACATGAATCTTCTTGAGATAAAACAGAATACGCCTGACAATATAGTTTGATGAATGGATTTATGCCCGATAAATAATTTTGAATAATTTGTAAGACAGCCTTGCTCAAATGTGGATTTCTACCACTTCGGAACTCCATAGTAGAATCCGGATCATATATGTAAAGTTGACAATAACTTGCTGTTTGATCCGATTGGGGCAGAAGTGATCCTGTTCGATGGCGTAATTCTCCATGAATAGTAAATATGTTCGGGCCTCTGCCAGCAATCAATCTTTGCTCCATTATCACACCAAGGCTGGTAAATGCATTAGCTGCATTATACTCCCGAGTATACATTCGAAATGATTTTGATGCCTCACTATCACCATCATATAATTCTCGAAGTGCTGGAGGGGGTTCATTAAGTTTCGGTAATTTTACTTTTCCTTACAAACAACATGTTCCAAAAAGATGTGTTCTCAAAGTTGACTTCGACAACTGTTCATCCAACCAGTGTAAGGCTGAACAATGAGGGCATGGAATGTTCATTAATCCAAGATAGTACCGACCAAAATCAACCTGAGTTGGTGGACCAGAGCCATGCTGAGTTGACCGACATCGGAAGATCGAGGATGAGCCAGCGTCTTCTTGTTCAACTGGAGAAGTTATTAATCCAGGTGTTATTTGAGGTATACAGATAGGAGTCATATATCGAGATATGTTTCGTTGAGCTTTTTCTCGTTCTCTCCTTTGACATTGAGCTAAACACCTAGCCAAAATAAAACCATAATAATAATTAAATAAAATTAAGTTACATTAAAGCAGAGTAGCTTTTATGAATAATAACCTGACAGATGGTTCATCATCTTCAGCACATATCGTATCGTTGTGCGAGGCTGAGACCTCATCTTCATGTTCAACGAAAGAAGTTGGTACTGCATATGTGCTTTGAGGCATATCGAGAACACTGGTAAGAGTCATATATCGAGATGTGTTTGCTTGTATTTGTTCTCGTTCTCTCCTTTTGCGTTGAGCTAAAGCCCTATCCAAATTTAAACACAAAAATAAACACAACTAAAATAAATGGGAGGAGAAAATATTTTATGTACAGGCGGGTTGATAATGACCTGACAGATGGTCCAGGAACTTGTCCAGAAATCATATCGTTACGCAAGGCTGAGACAGCATCTTCTTGTTCAACCGGAGAAGTTGTCACGGCTGTGGTTATTTGAGATATATCAAGTACACCGTCAGAAGTCAGAGCGTGAGATATGTTTCATTGTTCTTGTTCTCATTCTCGCCTTTTGCGTTGAGCTAAAGCCCTATCCAAATTTAAACACAAAAATAAACACAACTAAAATAAATGGGAGGAGAAAATATTTTATGTACAGGCGGGTTGATAATGACCTGACAGATGGTCCAGGAACTTGTCCGGAAATCATATCGTTACGTGAGGCTGAGACAGCATCTTCGTGTTCAACCGGAGAAGTTGTCACGGTTGGTGTTATTTGAGGTATATCAAGTACACCGTCAGAAGTAAAAGCGTGAGATATGTTTCGTTGTTCTTGTTCTCGTTCTCTCCTTTTACGTTGGGCTAAAGCCCTATCCAAATTTAAACACAAAAATAAACACACCTAAAATAAATGGGAGGAGAAAAGATTTTATGTACAGGCGGGTTGATAATGACCTGACAGATGGTCCAGGAACTTGTCCGGAAATCATATCGTTACGCGAGGCTGAGACAGAATCTTCTTGTTCAACCGGAGAAGTTGTCACGGATGGTGTTATTTGAGGTATATCAAGTACACCGTCAGAAGTCAGAGCGTGAGATATGTTTCGTTGTTCTTGTTCTTGTTCTCTCCTTTTGCGTTGGGCTAAAGCCCTATCCAAATTTAAACACAAAAATAAACACAACTAAAATACATGGGAGGAGAAAAAGATTTTATGTACAGGCGGGTTGATAATGACCTGACAGATGGTCCAGGAACTTGTCCGGAAATCATATCGTTACGCGAGGCTGAGATAGCATCTTCGTGTTCAACCGGAGAAGTTGTCACGGCTGGTGTTATTTGAGGTATATCAAGGACACCGTCAGAAGTCAGAGCATGAGATATGTTACGTTGTTGTTGTTCTCGTTCTCTACTTTTGCGTTGGGCTAAAGCCCTATCCAAATTTAAACACAAAAATAAAAACACCTAAAATACATAGGAGGAGAAAAGATTTTATGTACAGGCGGGATGATAATGACCTGACAGATGGTCCAGGATCTTGGCCGGAAATCATATCGTTACGCGAGGCTGAGACAGAATCTTCTTGTTCAACCGGAGAAGTTGTCACTGCTGGTGTTATTTGAGGTATATCAAGTACACCGTCAAAAGTCAGAGCGTGAGATATGTTTCGTTGTTCTTGTTCTCGTTCTCTCCTACTGTGTTGAGCTGAAGCCCTATCCAAATTAAACCCAAACTAAGTACAATTAAAATACATTATTAGCGTATATTAGATGTTTGGCACAGTCAAGTGGATAATAACCTGGCTGATGGTTCATCATCTTGTTCAAAAATTGTGTCATTATGATTCCTTTTATGTTGCCATTGTCGCAAGGGTGAAATTTGATATTCTTGATATAATTTGAAATTCTTGATATAATTTGATATTACTTTTATCTCAAACATCACTCTATGCAAACTATATACTGTTGAGTTTATATAAATTTGTTCAAACATCGTGTTCAAACATCACTCAATATCTTTGGAAGCCAATATCTTTGTATAATAAGCCAAAATAATTCCAAACATAACTTGATTAATATCATCCCAAATCATGTTCAAACTGGGATATTCAAAAAATTTTAAGTACTCAACTTTTCAGCAATCTTCCTCTCATCCGTTTCAACAATACACATTTTTTGAATGTCATCCCAATTTGATATCTCAAACTCTGAGTCATAGCTTAACAGCACACTGTTACTATGACTGCACACATCTCTTTCATCACTTCTTAACAGGACAATGATAAAGTAGACTGAATAACCAATATGATTGAGCTTCATCACTTCCTCTCAATTGCAAGTTCATGTCCTGTTAAGCTCATCCATTCTCAAAATTCCTATTCAACATCAGCAAACATCAGCAATTTCAGTTTTTTTTCATATCATTGTCCTGTTAATATTGGTTGCAAATATTTTCAGTCTTCTTTCAGCAATTTCAAACTCAATTGCAAACTCAAGCTCAATTTTTTCAGCATTCTTGGAATCTTGAAATAAAAGCTCTATAATCTAGGATTAAAAGCTCACGAATGCTCTCAAACTGATCAAGGGGTGAGGGTTGAAAATTACACCCAATTACACATGAAAGCTTAATGAAAATTACACCCAACTGAAATTTAAATTTCTCAAGTTCTCAAGTTTACAAAAATGTTATTAGAAAATGAAGTCACAGCTTGAAGATTAGACTTGAAATTTTAAATCATTCTGAGTGACTTGAGATATGTTTGAGTGAGTGATATTACTCAGAAATATCACTTAGAAATAGGATTTGTTTGAGTGACTTGAGATATTAAATTTCTCAAGTCACTCATATATCATGTTCATATATCATGTTTATATAAACACCATCAGTCTTCATCAAGCTCAGCCATTCATATATCCTGTTGAAAGAGCTTGCTATTTTGTTGAGCTTCCAATTCAACAAGATAAAATTTTGCAAGCTCATCCATTGCAAAATAGCAAGCTCATTCCTATTTACATCTCTATGCATTCATAACCAATTATCGCAAACTCAATCAAGTGAATGTATTGGCACATGGACAAAAATTTATAACCAATTCTCTAAATTCATAACCAAGTCATAACCAATTCTCTCAAACCAATTCATAACCAATTCTCTAAAGCGTTGTCCATGTTTTTTTGCAAACATCTCTATTCAGTAGCACATGGACAGAAATTTATATATTCTCAACTATTATTTAAAAACATCTAGAAATTTTATACATAGGTGAGAATACTACACATGCTTACAATTTGTATTATCCATGCATACACAGGTGAGAAAATTAAACATGTAATGCAAATTTATCCATGTATTGCAAATATTTATCTATGCACAATCCAGGCAAGAGTACACAAACAGGACATTGCACATCAAGGTTTTCAAACTTAAGTCATGTTATCCAATTTCAAAACTTACATCCAGGCAAGAGTACACAAAAATGACACTGAAATTTTGAGAATTTTGAGAATGTTGAGAAGGAAATTGGATTTCAAGTGTAACCTGGATTTCATGTATAGCCTTCCAATTTCAGTTTGAAAACCTTAAAAACCTTGATATGCTTACAATCCATGCACTATATCCTTCAATGAAAATTGCATGCCAGTGTCCTGTAAAAATGAGATGAAATTTTAAGAATGAAATTTCAGTGTCTTATCAAAAAATGATATGAAATTTTTAGAATGAAATTTAACTCTCTGACCCAAAAATTTCAGAGATATAAAATGAAATCTCATAACCATATACAAAAGAGTATACACATATATCTACTCTGGAGTGGCCAGATATTCAATAAAATAGGGTATACACATATATACAACATATCTTATGCCAAAAAAGAGTAGATATATGTGTATACTCTGGAGTAGATATATGTGTATTCAGTTTCTACAAAGTTCTGGACTGCAAAATTTGTACATGCCAAAAAAGAGTATACACATATATCTACTCTGGAGAACATGCCAAATTTCCAGTCCTATCTTATATGTAGAAGAGATAAATGCCAAAAAAGAGTATACCCATGATAACATCCCTATCTTATACACATCTTGAAATTAAATACACATGGTAGAAATTGAATGTGAATACACATTCAATTTATAAAAAAATTGCATGAGCAATGCCAGCAAAATTTGTGAATACACATTGAAATTGAATACACATTGGAGAAAAATTGCATGAGCAATGCCAGCAAAATTTGTAGAAATTGAATGTGTATTCACATCTTGAAAGTCTTCTATAAATACAATTTTCCAGTCTCAAGAAAATTAAGTATATCCACATCTTGAAATATGAGCATCATCAGTTGCAAGCATTACAAAAAAATGTCCAGGAATATTTGTGATGCATGAACCTGCTCCTGGCATTAATCCTCTCAAGATAACTGAATACACATCTCAATTTTTTGTAATAGATTTGTATGTGACATAACCCTGGACATTTTTTTGGACATTTTCTCATATGACAACCCAATTTCTCAAGATATCCTGCTCATATGACATAACCCAATTTGGATAACATTTTCTCATATGAGTTATGGAGGAATAGACATAATCAATATGATGAATAGACATAACCCAATTTGGATAACATTTTCTCAAGATATCCTGCTCAATATGAGAAAATTTGGCTATCTGACCAAAACCATGTCTAATACAGGATTCACTGATAAGTCCACATGTCCAGTACACAGGATTCACTATGCAATTGTATACAGGATTCACTGACCAAATTCAATTTTTCTGTATACAGGATTCCTGTACAACCAAATTCAATATGCAATACAGGAGTGGCAATTTGGCATATGAGAAATTGCAATGAAATTTTTAAATTTGAAGTGGCAATACAGGAGTGGCAAGTTGATCAAACTTCATTGCAACTTCAAATTTCATTGCAACTTCAAATTTCATCACATCTCTAACCAAAAACAAAAACATGCCCAATACAAAATTACACATTCAATCAATTTTTCTCCATACCTGAAAAACCAAACTCACAACACCAAGCTGTGATGAAGCTCTAACCAAGGGTTGAGGTTTAGGTTGCTAACCAAAGTGATGAAGCTCTCACCGAGAGATTGATCTGCAAGGGGAGTGTGGGTACATGATAATACATATCAATTTGTATTCAATGTGTATTCAGATTGACTGTAAGCAATGTGTATTCAATGTGTATTGGACATCATTGAGCTTGCAATTCAACAGGATAAAATTTGCAGTTCTATAAAATACACAATGCATATCAATTTAGCCAGATTGACTGTAAGCAATGTGTATTGTGGCTTGCATATCATAGGAATGGACTGTCATATACACAATGCATATCATTGAGCTTGCATACCAATTCTACAAAATACACATTGATGATGCCATATACACAATGCATATCAATTTAGCCATTCTATAATCCTCAATGCTCCAGTTTTAGGATTGTTGTGATATAGCTGTTTTACTCAACACTGGAATATTAGGATTTTCAAATGTTAAATAACTGTTATATTGTCAATCCCTTTTCAAATGTTTTACGAATGTAACAGTTCTAAAATCATCAATCTTCAATCCTCAAAACACACAAACATTGAATGCTAAAATCCTCAACATTTGATGAACAGTGGAGGAACATAATTTCAGTTTGATGAACACTGCATTTACAAACTGAATGCTAAATTGGTATGGCATTGTAAGGATGGCATTGAGCACTACAGAGCAACTGCAAACTGAACCAAATTACACATATAGAATGAAATTTTGAATAAGCACACCCAATTGGTAATTTTAAATAAGAACATATAGAATGAAATCTTGAAACTTGACAGTAATTTGGTAATTTTGAAACTAATTTCACCAATGAATTTTTAAACCATTCAATGTAAATTTGCAACTATCAGTGAATTCTCACCAATGATATCATCCATTCCTATGATATAAAATTTCAGTGTCCTGTAAATATAGCCTTCAGTTAATATTAAAATTCATTCGCAAAATTTCATTCTCAAAAATTCATTCTCAAATTTCAGTGTTGCTTGCATATCAATGTCTTGTTAAATAGGAAATCAATTCTAGCATAAATATGGGCTCATTTTTGGGATTTTTCATAGAATTAATACTCAATATCAAATTGGAACATTCATTTAACTTAACATAAAATTGAGTGTAATTGAAAATGGGATATGAACTGAATATGAATTCATTGTTGAGGTCATGGCATTCAGATTGAGTTCAAAATTATCAATTCATATTATATGCCATTTAACTGAATCTAATGGAATGAATTTGAATTCAAAATTATCAGGATATCCTAAAACTTGAGAATCAAAAAATTTGAACTCAATAGGCTGACAATTTCTTTCAAAAATTTTGAACTCAATTTGCATATTGGAATATCCTGAGAATTTTTTATATTCATATTAACAATTTCACTAAATTTTGAACTCATTTTGAACTCATATTAACTCAATATCCTGTTCAATTGCCAGTTCAATTTTAAACTCAAATTTTTATATTCATATTAACTCAATTTTGAACTCAATTTTTGATATTCATATTAACAGTTCAATTGACTCATTTTGAACTTAATTTTTTGATATTCATATTAACAATTTTGAACAGGATAGTGAAATTAATTTGCATATTGAAATATCCTGAGAATTTCTCAGGATTTTATGGGATATTTATATTAACAATTTATTTCAATATCCTGAGAATAAAAAATTAATAACTCAATAAGCTGTCAATATCCTGTCAAAGTTGTAATAACACTCAAAAATGATTCAAAAATTCATTCACATAACACTCAATCAATTTTAAAGTGTTATTATCTTGGAATACTTCAAAGTATGTATTCAGTATAAGCTTGGAATAAAAGCTCACCAATCTGCATATGAAGAACTATCAGTGAAGTGAGTTATATGTGAAGAGTAGCATTATGAAGAGTAGCCACCAATTTGCATATGAAGAGCTACCAAGTTGCATATGAAGAGCTCACCAATTGTCCTGTTATTAGCAATGCATATGAAGATTAGCATTATGAAGCTAACAGGACATCAAGAATATCAAGAATATCATTTAGAATAGCTAACAGGACAATGCATATGAAGTACATGTGTGTGTAATTAATATTGACTGAAATATCAAGAATATCAAGAATATCTTTCAATTGCAAACATTGCATATGAAGTAAATGTGTGTGTAATTGATAAACCCAACCGGCAAAAAACTGAGCTTGAGAGTGAAAATTGATATATTGACAAAACTGAGCTCATTTAACTTATGAAAAAAAACCAGTTGCTATCCCAAACTTGCAAAATTAATTGGATATCTAATTTGTATTAACAATTGCTATCCCATATCCCAAACAGGATATCCCAAACTTGTAGATATCCCATATCCTGTTTGTAGATATGAATTCAGTTTGGGATATCCCATATCCAAATTGGGTCTTTGGTTTGGGATATCCCATATCCCATATCCAAATTACTATCCAATTGCTATCCATATCCAAATGTAGATATCCCATATCCAAATTGGGAGTGGCAAAAAAACCTGTTTATATTAACAATTTGCAAGCTCAATTGAAAACCAGTTTATATTAACAATTGCTCATGATAAAGTAAATGAATTCAGTATCTTAGTTCTTTGAGTCTTTGGTTTAGTTTGAAAATCATGAGCAATTGAAAATCATGTTTGGGATATCTACAAATTGGATATTTCATAAGTTAATTTGCACTCTCAAGCTCAGTTTTTTGCACTCTCAAGCTTAGTTGCTATCCCAAACAGGATATTAACAAAATTGGTTTATATAAACAATTTCTCAGCATCTTGAGTTCATATTGAGTGATAGTGCAAATTGGATATGAATTTTTGATATAAGCAGCTTGAATTTCCAACTTGAATGAATGTTCATTTCAGTTTGGAACATTCATTTAATATCAAGATTGAGCTTGAGAGTGAAAATTGATATATTGACAAAACTGAGCTCATTTAACTTATAAAAAAACCAGTTGCTATCCCAAACTTGCAAAATTAATTGGATATCTAATTTGTATTAACAATTGCTATCCCATATCCCAAACAGGATATCCCAAACTTGTAGATATCCCATATCCAAATTGGGTCTTTGGTTTGGGATATCCCATATCCCATATCCAAATTGCTATCCAATTGCTATCCATATCCAAATGTAGATATCCCATATCCAAATTGGGAGTGGCAAAAAACCTGTTTATATTAACAATTTGCAAGCTCAATTGAAAACCAGTTTATATTAACAATTGCTCATGATAAAGTAAATGAATTCAGTATCTTAGTTCTTTGAGTCTTTGGTTTAGTTTGAAAATCATGAGCAATTGAAAATCATGTTTGGAATATCTACAAATTGGATATTTCATAAGTTTAGTTGCTATCCCAAACAGGATATTAACCCATCTTGAGTTCATATTGAGTGATATGAATTTTTGAAATAAGCAGCTTGAATTTTCCAACTTGAATGAATGTTGATCATTTAATATCAGTTGCTCATTTCAGTTGAGAGTTCACATTTAATATCAGTTGCACATTGCTCATTTAATTTTCCAACTTGAGTGCAAATTGGACATTCATTTAATATCAGTTGCTCATTTCAGTTTGCAAAAAAACATGGAGAAATCAGTTTGGGATAGCTAATTGATATCCTGATTGGGTTAATAAAAAAACTGAATTGAATATATTGTCTAAAAACTGAGCTTGAGAGTTCACATAAAGTTTAAATTGGGATATGAAGATCAGGATATAAGCATCTTGAGTTCACATGGAGAAATCAGTTTGGGATATCTACAAATATACTCCCTAGCATTTCAAACAGTTGATGAACACTGTAATATTGAGTTAATATTGAGTGATAGTGCAAAATCCTCAACAGTTGATGAACACTGGAATTTTCAAACTAAACCAAAATAAACCTCAAAATACACATATTTCAAACTAAACCAAACTGAAATAAGAAAGTACACATATTTCAAAGTGAGCAAAATGCAAAAACATGATTTTCAATTGCTCATGATTTTCAAACTAAACCAAAGACTCAAAGATTTCAGTTGCTCACCAAAGATTCACCAATTCTCTCAAACTCACCAAGTGTTGAGGTGAGAGGACGTGATGAAGATAGAAGCACTGCAATGTGAGGATAAAGTAAAAGAAAAAAAATATGAGGGTGACATAAATTAAAAGAAAAAGAATTGAGGAGAAGAGGAAGAGCTCACCAATCCTCGTGATGTGCTTGCTCTTCTTGATGTTCTTCGTAGAAGCTGGAGAGGTAGAAGAGGGTGCTTCTTGTTGTTTTTCGTAGAAGCTGGAGGAGGGTGCTCTACCTTGCGCTGCTTGCTCATGCCACGAAAAATAAGCTGCAGCGAAACCCTCAAATACAGATGAAAATGTGATGGGATCAAAATTTCCATTTCCCTCTCAATGTGATGTGATCTAATCCCCTTTCCCTCCAAATGCGATCAGCTGCAAAAGAAAATTTTGAATTTCAAAATTTAAAATACAAATTGATTTGATTTCTTATCTTATCCAATATCTCATATCTCAATTTATCATACCCCATATACAAAAGCTTCTATATAAACAACACACCCAATTACACATAACCAAATTCTCTTATCCATTATCTCTTATCCATTATCTCTTATCCAAAATCTCTTATACAACAATACACATATCCACAGACAACAATACACATAACCAAAATCTCTTATCCAATTTCTCTTATCCAAAAACCCATGATAACATCCATGTTTTATTTTATATATATATATATATATATATGAATTATGTATGTATGTATATATAATATAAAGATGAGTTCCGCAATTCCCGGAGCTGCGACCTCAGGTGATCCGGGCAGAGGTGATCGGGTTTCCGGTAGGGGAGATCGTGTGTCGGGCGGTCCGGGCGGAGGAGATCGGGTTGCCGGTAGGGGAGATCGTGTGTCGGGCGGTTCGGGCGAAGGAGATCGGGTTTTCGGTAGGGGAGATCGTGTGACGGGCGATCCGGGCGGAGGAGATCGGGTTGCAGGTGGGGGAGATCGTGTTTCGGGCGGAGTAGATCGGGTGCCTGGTGGCGGAGGCTGGGCTTCTGGAGTCGTGAACGAACCTGTGGGAGGCGGTGATAAGAGAGGCGGCGGAGATCGGGTACCTACCAACGGAGTTCGGGGGCCTGGTGAACGGGGCCTGGGCGGTGGAAAGGAGCTCAGTCAGCGCAATGGCAACATTACTAGTGAGGATGGCTGGCAGGTTGTTAACAGATCTCAGAGTAAGGGCATCAATGGCACTGGATTGGGAGGCACCGGGAGGGTTCAAGGGCACAAGCATATGCCCTATTGGCCCAAGGATGATCAGAGGCATGGGATTCCACCAAGAAGATTTCCCTCTCATCTTCGAGGAAAAGGCATACCCGATGGTCGGAGGGTGTTTGACAAAATGCCACATAGGGCTGTTGGAGAGTTTAAAATTGACACTTCAGGTGTGAAGCACTCCTGGGCTGAGGTCTGTTCCAAGATTAGGAGCTATGATCTTAACACTGGCATGACCTTTGTCTCTCCCCACATCCAGGCGGATGGAACAGTCATGGCAATGGTGGAGAAATCTGCTTTGGCTAGGGGAGCGGAGCAGTGGAAGAATACCTTGGTTGGTTACGTTATGGGCGAAGTACCCTTCTACGGCCAGATCTGTGCCTGGGTAGAAAGGCTGTGGAATGTTAAGAAAGGGGTGAAAATTTATTCCCGAGAAAATGGATTCTTTTGCTTCAAATTTGAGGACGAAGGTGAGTGCGAAAGAATTTTGCACGGCGGGCCTTGGATGTTTGATGGCAGGCTTGTTGTCCTTCAACGTTGGAGTTCTGGCCTCAAACTCGAAAGGGATATTCTATCTTCCGTCCCCGTCTGGGTTCAGCTTAGGGGGGTTCCTTTGGGAATGTGGTCCTTGGAAATTCTTAATTGTATCGCATCGGTAATTGGTAACCCTATTTGCCTGGATAAACTCACTGCAAAGAAAGAAAGACTCTCGTATGCAAGATGCTTGGTTGAGGTCCATGCTTCGAAGACTATTCCACATGAGGTGATGGTTGGCACCGAGGATGGTCCCTCCTTAATGATTGGTGTAAAGATTGAAGGTGAACCCCCGAGATGCTCTAAATGTATATGTTTTGGTCATTTTGACAAGCAATTCCCTGAGGCCATGGAGCACCCTTCAATCCAAGACGATACGATGACATCTGCTGATCATCTGGTCAGCTCGGCCCTGGAATATGAAGTTATAGGTGAGGGGGAAGCCTCAATACCTTCAGACATTATTACAAATGTTGGAGCCTCAATACGTGCTGCTCATGTTGAACAGCCGGATGCTATTGGAAGTGAGCCTAAGGTCACTGTGCTAAACCCTCAAGTGGGAGGGGTACTGAGTGGCAGTATGGGAGAACAGGGAGGTGTTCCTGTCTTGGGACCCCCTGCATTGGATTGTTCAGCGGGGAGCAAGCCTACAAGTAGCTTGGCGATAAAGTCTGGAAGCGGCCTCTCATCGGGGGATGCTTCTAACGTCCCTGCGGTTGCAATGCACATGAAGCCCAAACCTGGGAGTGCAGCGGATGCTGATGCCACGCTGAACAGTGCGGAGGAAGACATAACCCAGTCAACAAACATTGCTGTGGATAATTTAAAAAAGAAGCAGCGGCCTCTCCCATCATTAGTCGAGGAATTTGAATGCCCAGAAATTGAACATCTCCCGGCTGAAATTGCTGCGGACAACCCGGAGTGGGAATTTGAGGTTGTGGAGCTAGTCAGGCAAGCTGAATCTGGCAAGCCAACAAGGAAAAAGGTGGAAGGGGCGCCACTGGTTAGTTCACGGAAGAGCTCTCGCCTCCAGGAGAGCGGGCAAGGAAGGAAACCAACTGCTGAACTATGACAGTCTTGCTATGGAATACAAGGGGGCTAAATAGTTTAGTGCAGAGGAGAGATTTGCGATTCTTATTCAAGAAAATTGACCCGTCTGTGCTCATTCTTGTGGAAACTAAGCTGAAGTCAGTTGTCGTTGCTGAGAAGCTAGTGATCCCTAAGGATTGGGTGTTATACAATAATTTTGAACTTATGGCAGGAGGCCGAATCCTGATGGCTTTTAATCCTACCATTTGGAAAACTGATCCCTTGTCATGCTCGGGTCAGCATGTCTCGGTGTCTTGCAGCAATATTGGTGGGTTCTCTTGTGTGATCACTGGTGTATATGCAAGCAATACTATGGGGGAGAGGAAAGATCTGTGGCATAGTCTTGAGGCTGACTCCCGCATCTTGGGTAACGTTCCTTGGCTATTGGGAGGGGACTTCAATAGTGTTTTATACACCCGCGACAAGATTGGGGGAAGGAGGCTCGAAGAGTGCATGGTCCGGGACTTCCTCGACTGTGTAAGTGGGTGCTCTCTTCGGGAGTTAAAATACACTGGGAATCCTCTCAGTTGGAGTAATCACAGGGTTGGCGAATGACGTATCAGTGCTTGACTTGATAGAGTATTTGGAAATGCGGCATGGATAAATAAACTTCCGGATTCCTATCTTGTCTATCTAGAGGCCTCAACTAGTGACCATTCTCCCATGGCAGTGCACTTCCACATCCAGGTACCATCCGCCCCTAAACCATTCAAATTCTTTAACTATTGGTCCAAATGCTCAGGGTTCAATGAGATTCTCTCCTCCTGCTGGGAGGGAAATAGAGAGGGTACCCCTATGTTTACTCTTGTGCAGAAGCTTAGGCAGCTCAAGGATACACTTAGATGCTGGTCCAAGTCCTACCTTGCAGACAAATTGGTGGTCAAATACAGGTCTATGTTGGAGGAGGTCAGGAATAATCCTTGCATTCATGTTGACCACTCCCTCCAGGAGAGTGAGTCTCGTCTTCTAAAGGAGTTGGCCCATGCTTTGAAGTTAGAAGAGGACATGTTCAGACAAAAAAGCAGGCAAGACTGGCTTACCCTTGGCGACAGGAATACTAAATTCTTTTTCAATGCGATGAAATCAAGGTACTGTCGCAACAATCTGAGTCACCTGGTTGATGCTGAAGGGGTCCAAAACAGGGTGAGCGAAGATCTGAAAATGGAGGCGCCAAGGTATTATAATCAATTGTATAATCAAAACCATTATTTGACTTCATTTACCAAGCTTGCCCCTAAGCGGATTTTGACTGGGGATGCTGCCAAGTGGCTTATTAGAAGGGTCTCCAATGAGGAGATTAAGGTGGCAGTTTTTCAGATTGGTGCAGACAAGGCCCCTGGGCCTGATGGATATAACAGATTCTTTTATCAGCAAAACTGGGGTCTAGTGGGAGATGATGTAACCACTGCAATAAAATCTTTTTTCAGATTCGGCTCCCTCCTAAAGCAGGTAAATCACACATTCCTCACCCTCGTGCCCAAGAATTCAGGTGCTTCAGAGTTAGGAGACTACAGGCCCATATCCTGCTGCAATGTTCTCTATAAGTTCATCAGCAAAATAATTTGCAACAGGGTCAAAGAGGTGATTCATGAGCTGATTTCCCCCAATCAAGCCGCTTTCCTAAAGGGAAGACTTCTCTCTGATTGCACACTCATTGCACATGAGCAGATCAAGGACTTCAGTAATCCTATGGGGGGAAGAGCTTGTTTAAAGCTGGACTTAAGGAAGGCTTTTGATAGTGTGAACCGCGATTTCATCTTCTACTTCCTGCGGCAGTTTGGTTTCCCAGACATCTTCATCTCCTGGATTAAAGAATGCATATGCACACCAACTTTCTCGGTTATGGTTAATGGAGCCCCCTATGGATATTTTGGTAGCAACAGAGGTTTGCGACAAGGTGACCCCCTTTCACCTTATTTATTTGTCCTTATTATGGAAACCTTTTCTATCCTTGTAGATAAGGCCATTATCTCTCAAAAGATCAACCCTATGAAGAGATCAGGAGGAATCTCTCATCTTCTGTTTGCTGATGATCTTCTGGTCTTTTGCCGTGCTAATAGAACCTCCTTCCTGGGGCTCAAATCTTTACTACAAGTCTTCTCCAATTATACGGGTCTGCAGGTAAATTGGGCTAAGAGTGCGGGACTCTTTAGCAAGGGCGCTAAGCATAAGAATGACCTTGCTGATTTACTGGGCATTAGAGTTTCATCCACCATCACTACTTATTTGGGGCTCCCGCTCTCTGTGAAATATCCAACTTCTACTAATTACAAGAAGCTAGTTTACAAGTGCAAAAAAAGAATGAGTGACTGGACTTCCTCGGTTTTGTCTATTTCAGGGCGAATTGAACTTGTCAGGTCAGTAATTTATGGGATGGTGGCCTTCTGGATGCAAGTCTTTCACATCCCAATGAGCGTATTGAGGACTATCACGGCAACATGCAGGAGATTCATTATGGGAGGATCCAAGGCATGGGCATGGGAGGACATTTGCAAGCCAAAATCAGAAGGAGGTGTGGGTATTCGATTGTTAGAGGAGCTGAATATTGCTGCAGGGGTACGGCTTTCTTGGAGATATCTCAACAGTGATGGTATATGGGCGAAACTGATGCACAAAAAGTACTGTCGTCCCGAGGGGTTCTTTGCGGCCAGTCCGGTTGCGATGCAAACAGGCACATGGAAGCGACTACTGAAATGCAGAACCTGGTCGCGTAAGCTGATCTCGCGGGTTGTGGTAGACGGGAATGCGACGCTATTCTGGGTAGACACATGGCTTGAATGTGGGCCCCTAATGGACATCTTCTCGGTTCTGCCTGGATGCGCAGGCCGCCTGTTCTCTGACTACTGGGGCGTGAACGGGTGGATCCAAGATCCCGCCCTTGATCCCTTTCGACACTTGCTGCAGAAGATCTCGCTCAGGCCGGGAGTTGATGGTTGGAGATGGGTTCCCAGTGAGAAGTTCAGCTTTAAAGAAGCATGGGAGGGAGTCCGTACTCGAGCACAACCTTTCCCACTTCATAAATTAATCTGGTATCCTCACTACATCCCTAAAATGTCATTGACACTCCTTAGAGCTTTGATGGGTAAATTACTTACTAGGGACAAATACTGCCGTTGGAACCAACTGGCTTCTTCCTCTTGCTTATTATGTAATGAAGATATCGAGGAAAACGTGGATCACCTATTCTTTATTTGCAGATACAGTGGGTATATTTTGCGCAGATCTTTGCTGAAACTGAAAGCCCCTATGTTGACCGATCTTACCATACGGGAGGTGGGGAAATATTTCCTATCCAGATATGGGGATAAGGGAAGTTTGAGTTTGTTGGCTAGAACTTGTCTTTCATCTATGGTGTGGCACTTATGTAGGGAAAGGAATAGGAGGGTGTTTGAGAATGAAATGAGATGCCAGACAACGCTCTTTGAGGAGATGGCAGCGGATGTGAGGGTGGCCCTGTACCACCAGGACCCCACTTCGGCAGAGGAGTCTGAAATCTTTGGTAACTGGGGTTTCATAGACAACGGCTAGTTGGCATTATTCTGGTGTATTTTGTAAATTTAATTCTGAGTATGGTTGGAAAGGCCACTGGTTGGGAGTGAAGGCGCTTGTGCCCTATCCTCTCTCTAGTTGGCCCACCCTCCCATATGAAGGATGTTGTATTTTGTGTAGTATCAATAAGATTCCAATGCTTACTTTTCAAAAAATATATATATATATGAACTTGCAGTTTCTTTGTTCGGTTTCACACATTCTATACTTGTTGATCATAAATGTGTGAATTTTGTGATATGGTCTCCATGTATGCTGTATTCTATATGTGTTGTGATTTGAGACGTTAGTTTTCCTTCGTTTAACTCAAAGTTGATATTGGACTCTCATTCCTCTTATCACCTAAGTTTACAATGTGGTTTTATGATTTTTTTTATTTATATATCTTTAGACACTTATTCGGCACGATTGTTGTTATTTTACTCCTGCCTTTTGAATAATGCCATAGGGGAGAGAAATAAACAAACAGATTCATAATGAATGTGCTAAGTATAGTCTAATAAACAGACATACAAGAACTGGATGTAAGTTGCTACACTTTTTTTATACATCGGAGGTTGCTACATTGACTCTCCAAATTTGGATGGCACTGTAGCAAACCGGCAAAATGTTACCAGTTTTGCAGGCTGTTGATGGAGGGAAAATGCCATATTTGGTGTGTTGTTTAACCGGCCATTCGGTTTAGACTTGTATGGAGTCGTCGAATATGGCGTAATTAGACGTTAACTAAATATGGAAAAAAATACCTAATTAACTGTCATATCATCTACCATATTTAGTTAAAATATCCCCTACCAACTAGATTCAATGGGGTTGGATAGTGGGGTCGAGAATATCTTGTGGGGCCCGCTAAACTATATGTGTACCTTCACGTTGGAATGTTGTTAACTAGGCAAGTGCATTAGGTTTCACGTCTTTCGACTGTGCGTTGAAAAATTCTATCTTTATTCATCTGTGGGGTCCACTTTCACATGTTGCCATTAATAAGATGAAAATAAATAATTAATTAAAATGGCAATTGAGTTATTGATTTGACGTGATGGATGAGGTGAGATGTTGGTGGGACAACAAACCAGAATTCGACGGGTCATCAACTCATCCATCTGCCGAATTTGCTGTTAATGTGTTTGCGAAATTTTTTTCTCGTAAGCGCCATTTCAGTGAATATTTGTATCCATTGTGACAAGTAAAACATTTATTCGTATAATAAATCACCTCATACAACTGTATACGGTAATGCCATTTGTGCGCGATGAGTAAAATTCGTATAATAAATCAAAATCGGTCACCGCGCACAACTATCCAAATTTACGCACATAATGCGTGTGACTAAATTATGTTTGCTCACCGCGCACAACGGTTCAAATTTTGGCCCGTTGTGCGCATAGAGTAATTAAATCTCCGTTTATTTTTACTTGCAATAACAAACGGTAGAGCGAGAGAGATGGCCACACAAAATGCCAGACCCGGCAAAAAATTTGAGTTGCTGCCAAATTCGGAGTATTACTGTAGCAGACGCAAAAAACCCCTCGAAGGCCCCAGAAAACCCTGCCATGTGTCCGGTCAAGTGGGGGATATATATCCTGGCAAATTTGGGGATATATCACCATTAGTGTTGATTTGTGCCTTCACTGCAGATATGGCTGAGAAATCGTGTCAGTGGGACGAATAAACTTTACAAGGTCAGTCTTCAGAGGGAAGAAGAGACGGTGACGTAGATGTTAACCGTTCCCTTCATGACATGGGGGATGTGCGGCCACAGTTGCCTGAGACTCCTCTAAGGGATACATGGCCATGGGGAGGTCTCGTTCCAGCAGGCTTTATCCCCCCGGCGTACGAGGGGGCATTGCTGTTGAATCCGCCCACTGACGTTCCATCGGAAAGTACTATGGGAACCGTCACCGACCCTTCTTCCATGTTTGGGACGACGAATCTGCATTGGTCGATAGGGGGTGGCCAGTCGGCTGGTGGAGAACTCCATCCTTCCCACTGACCAAAGTGTCCTGGGTCAAATTGACATTGAAAGGCTCACTAACTCAGTCGTTTATGGCAGTTACCAAGTTAACTACTAATGTCGTCTCTTTGTGCTGTTGCCTTACTCTTACTTATCCATGATTCCCTCCAGACATCATTGATCGGGGCAGAATTGCGTCGCAGAGTGGTACAATTGTTGGTTGCCGAGCGGAAAAAGTCGGTTTCATTCGAATCTCAATTTAAGGATTTGAAGGAGCAGCTGATGAAAGAGAGGGACCGCAGATCTCAGGCGGAGTGGGAGGCTGCGAAAGCTAAAGATCGGGCGGCCTCAATGTCAGTGGTTCGGAAGAGCTCCGAAGAGCGATGGTACGTAGAGAAGAGCAGTCTCCTGGCTCGTATAGCCGAGTTGGAGAGAAACTCGTTTCCTCCAAACTCGATTGAAGACGTGAGGCATGAGGCAGAGGCGAGGAAGCGTCAGCGATCTGGTCGGGAGTCCAGTGGAGGATCGACCCAAAAGTAGGACGGTTTGGCTACCAACGAGCTCTCCAGCGAGGCGTCTGTGTGAAGCGTGGCATCTTATCGGGAGTCCGGTGAGGATCGGCCGAAACATAGTACACCAAATGTTTTTGGTAGTTTTATATTTTTGAGAGGTGAACATGTGATGGTGTATGTGTTCGTAATGAACCCCGAACATTCAATTGGTAATGAACACCGTCTGGTGCAGTCTTTTACCGCTTGTTAGTATAAATATCTGTTTGCCAACCATTAGCGATCTTCGTACACTGATTGCTTAATTTTGTGTGTCAATTAAAACTATTAGCTTACATCCATCACAGAAATGGACATGGATGGTGTGAAATATCGAAGTTGCCCGGGAATATACTTAATGCACGTGAAGTGCGTTGGAATTGAGCTTAGCATCACATTGTATCAGATATACAATTTTTTCTCATTGCGCACACCGGTCACACCTTTTACCTGATGTGTTGGATGAATCTTATTTGTCAGTGTGTTTCATTGGAGTCATTTTCTACAGCATTCATATAGCCTCTACATGCATCGACATTGTTACGTATAGAGTTTTCCTTTAAACGAACTTGGGTAATTGGACTTATGCCATAAATTCAAGAACAATCGTCAAGGAGACCAAGATTCAAGATACGAAGAGGTGGAAATCACTTCATGCAACATAAATACCACCTTTAATGTAGTATACCGTAGGTCTTCATCATCAATAACATACCAAAGCACACAATTATTCAACCAACTCTTAGCATTCTCCTTTATGGCCTTTGTGCGCAGTGAGCAAATTTTTAATGCTGTAACATAAATTGCTCAAAGCGCACATCTGACAAAATTACGTCAGTCGTGCGAATTTAGCAATTTTGTATCCCATAACATAAATGTTCAAGGCACACAACAAGCAAAGCCATTATGGCGTGTTGAGTTCCCGTTGTGCAGAAATCCCATAAATTTTGTACACAAATCCCAAAAATTTCAGTATATACTTTCATTATGAACTCGGACACTACATTAGCACAAAATTATACATTCAATCACTTGATGATATAGTAAGTACAGTGTGATATTTGCCTACATCTTTACCGATTAATTTCTCGAATTGTCGCATCCTCTCTTCAAGGCCTTCCACCCATCCTTTGGCCGCAGGCAGGTGGTTAGCCTTCCAATGCCATATTACCGGTGGGACCGGGCTTCTATCTTTAAGTTGAATCTTTACAAAGTGATTATTATTTACAAAACCTATGGTGAAGGGACCACATTTCGTACCGTGGTCTGGTCCTGATCTTAATGGAAAAAAATGAATGACATTGTTGCATTGACAGCAGATGTATTACACAGTTATAACAACTTGAGATTATATGTCCAACTTCTGGGAATGTCATCCAATATTGCTTCGTGGGGTGGTCATCCATATAGTTAATTGACTCTTTCTGTTCTTGTGCAATTTCCTCACCCATCACCTTTCTGTACACATCATAGTGTTCACACAGCTCTTCAAGCAACTCTCTTCTGACCACCATCCACTGGTCCTCTCCCATGCCTAGATGTGAAGATAAAGCCCTGTAACCACAGTTTCCATCTGCCTTCACATCTGTGACGTTCGATATATATTTGGTGATTGCAGCGGGGAATTGCTCAATATAAGGTATGCCTCCTTGAACGGCTCTAGCGTCCTTAGCTGCATAATTTGCTGCTGCAAATGAAGCTGTAGCAGAAACGACAGAAATACTGTTAGATGGCACGGATATGACAGTTGGTTTCTTTCTAGCACGTTGAGGAGGAATTGGTGTAGCAGACATATTTTTGATCCTTTGGGACCGTCTCGGCTGGACATGGCCAACGCTTTCTTGTTTCGATGAGACTTCAATTGGAATTGGAGTAGAGCAACTAACCGCATCGGCTAAGACATGATCAAAATGAGCTGGATCAATGTGGGTGGCTGTATCTACAGTTTTCAAATTATTATCCATTTTTCTTCTTCCATTGAACAGGACAGTAACTTGTGGCTCTGTAATCAGATTTGTAGCCGGGGTAGCTAGCTCCTTCAACTTAATTAACAACTCCTGGTTCCTCGTCCCATCAAGTTGAACATAGAGCTTGTGTATGCGCTCTAATTCAGCATGTATAAGCCCATCTTCTTCAGACATCAATTCTGTATTAGCCTCCATGTCTAGCTGCTTCCAATGAGCATTTACGGCATCTAAGGGAATGTGACGATTTTCCCTTGTGAATTCGCCAATCTTATTGGCACATGGTACACCAGAAATCATTCTTACTAGACAATCACTTGCGCATTGGTCCGTTCCTATAGAGTCAGTTTTATCAGCTTCCACAGACATTATCTTCAACGCCACAGCGGATGTAAATCCTATCAGCTCCCTGAACAAGAACCCATGCACATTATGTTGCAACATGATCTTAGATTTCTCGAATGATGCCTTGATCTCGATATGCTGCCCCTCTAATGATTAATGTATGGTTGGCCAAGAAGCGGATAAACTGCAGACCGATGAACACAATGCCTTTTAAGCTTAGATTGTTCAGTCTGGGCTTTTTTGGTCTGCGCTCTGTTGGTACTGACATTTCCAAAGTGCAGATTGCCATCTGTCCATACAGAAATAAACTTCTCCTTGTACTTGTCCAGCCAAGATGTCTTCACATAGCTCACGGCCCTTGTGTAATCTTTGTACTCTGTCTCCAATGCCTTCAGTTTAGCAACATACTCCTCCTCCTTGCGTGCCTCCACCAATAAATTCCAGCTAGAGATGAAACCTAACCATTTTTCTTGATCTTCAAAAGAGGGCTGGCAATTTTTGGCAATATTTTTGGATATGTGCATTCTACATAATTGGTGCACCGTAGATGGAAATACATGGCCAATGGTATTCATAAGTGATCCATGGCCCACAAGTAGTTATCCTCACGTACGAACTCCGTGTAACAAAATGCAGCTGCGAACTGAATATCTGTGGACGTCACCCCATACATCTCCATCAATGGTGGCCTGTTGCGGTTGGTCTTCAACGCGCAGTCCATAACCAAAATCTCTGGAAATTTTCGTAATAAATCAACCGACTGCGGATGTGCCCAAAATATATTCATCACTGCATTTGTCTCTTCGTCCACTTCATGATACACAATGTAATTACCATGTGTCACTAGATTAATGAGTAGCTGCATTTCTGCTCTCCAGGCCATTTTCGCTGCCTTCATCCTCTGTCTGGATTTATAAATAGTGTTGATTGTGGTAGAGGTTGTGTTATCATTTTCCTTCAGGTATTTCAAGATTTCCCTTGGCCTAAGCAATCTATTTGACATGTCTCTCACTGTGGCCATCTCCTCCCTCCTAACCTCCTCTCATCTGGATGTTGCTCAATGTACATTGCGGGTTTATGGTTGTGATTGCCATGTACAACTGTCAAAATCCACTTATCTGTTGCCACACCATTAGTGACGGATCCTATCAAAACAAGGACGTTAGGATCGAATAATAAAGTAGAGACTTACGCTTGCGTACGCGGCACCGTAATCTCGGAACTTCGCCCTCGGATTCGCCACAACGGTCAGTACTTCGTCACGGAGGATCGAAGCAGAGTTTCACCGCCTAAATCTCTATTTAGAAGAGGATTTTAATGGAAGGGAGAAGAAGAACACAAGTTTCCTTATGCAAACTTATGGCATGTTTAGATTAGTGTAAAAGGCATACCCTTGGATCCTATTTATAGGCTTTAGGGGTAGTTATTGTAGGAAATAACCAATTATAAGCTTATTAGCCTATATTAGCCATTTTACTTATCCTCTTCTTCATTCACTTATCGAGTGCCTTTATGCACTTATAAAGTGACTTTTTCCACTTATCGAGTGGTCCTTTTCACACGAGAAAAGGTTCCCTTCGTGCACGCTTTCGTGCACGCGACATCTGAGGTCCGTATACCCTCATACATCCCCTCATGGGTGTATTCATGTCGTCCATATCCAACATATCCCACTCACACTTGAGGGGATTGTAAGGAAACATCTTTCCTTTAACTCTTCTGTTTATCATACCGAGAAATAGGCTGTGTGACCGTCATGCGCATAGAGTCCGCTGTTGTGCACTTGTTAGAGATACACAACACCCCTCGAGGTGCAAAGTTGAGTAGATCAATGCATGCTTTACCCTAGATTATTTATTCACATTTCTTATACTTTATATTCAACAATTGAATCCCATCTGGATTACAATTGGCTGGCCAGCTTTGAATCTCTAAAGTCGAAATGTGAATATGAAATTAATCTTCCTCTTCTTGCGATCCTTTCGATCTTGACTTGACTTGCTTTTCTAACATGCCCCCCCGGACCGAATTGACTATAGTCCATAAGCAACATGCTAAGATAGCAATCACCCAGTCAAATCTAAAGGAACCAATTAGAGTCCATAAGGGTAACTAGTTAAGACCCATGTGGTCTTTGGGTCTCACATAATAGTAAACACAATTACTATTCTAACCCAATGGTCAAAATGCATACGTAGTATTAATACGTATTACAACATCACTCCTTTCCCAGGGAGCGTATGTCTTAATGATGTTGTAAGGATGATGATCAGACACCACAATGTCTGACTTTGAGTCCCTTTTACTACTCAAATGATCTTCTGGACCCACATCCCACATTAGACAGATAGGATTTAAGAATCCTCTTAGATCTTTTGTAAGTATCCATATGATGCAGATCTTTCATATGACCATTTTGTTTAAGTCATGACTCTAAATCATCCGTCTGACGATTTTGACTTTAAACAGGTCCCATCTTTATTTTATCCGTCCGATATAATAAAGGCGGTTGCTCATGTGAGAGAGCCAACCTCAATTTGTCCGACATACTAAAAAAACAGCTGAGATTTAAAATGTACACAAACATTTTCAAGAAAGTCATATGCAATGTTGAAAAGAACTTATTCTTTTATTAAATTTGATCTTTTACAGACATGGGAATTTACATTGGTACAACTCAGCTCTTACGCAATCCTTGAGATGATAAGTGTTTGTAAAACACATCTCTGGGGATCGCCTTCGTAAGCGGATCCGCTATCATCTCATGCGTAGATATATACCTTATGTCTACCTTCTTGGTCTTATCATAGTATTTTGCAAATTTGTAGCGAATATCAATGTGTTTGGTCTTACAATGGAATTTAGGATCTTTGACATAGGCTATAGATGCTTGACTGTCACTGTGAATTGGTACATCACCTGAGTCACTTGCATCAATTAGCCTGTCTAAGAACTTCCTAAGCCAAACAGCCTCTTGGACTGCCATGCTAAATGCTACAAACTCGGCTTCCATAGTTGAAAGTGCGATGCAGGATTGTTTCTTGCTACTCTAGGATATTGCACCAGATCCGAGTAGAAAAACATATCCTGAGGTCGATCGTCGCTCATCGAGATCACCCGCCCAATCCACATCAGTGTAGCCTTCGAGCCTCAAGGCATCTCCTTGATAGCATAAAGCATAGTCCGCAGTTCCTTTAAGATACCGCATTATCCTCTTAACCACTTTCCAGTGTACTTGCCCTGGGTTGGATTGGTAACGACTTACCATTCCAACGGCAAAACAGATGTCCGGTCTTGTACACATCATAGCGTACATAAGACTACCAACTGCACTGGAATATGGAACTTTTTCCATAATTTCCTTTTCCTTTTGGTTCTTTGGACATGATTTCAGACATAAATTATCGCATTTGCTTATAGGAGTATCAATGGACTTGCAGTCCTGCATATTAAAACGTTCTAAAACCTTCTTTATATAAGTCTCTTGTGAAAGAGAAAGAAGTTTCTTCGAACGATTCCTTGAAATCTTAACTCCAAGGATATATGCGGCTTCTCCCATGTCTTTCATCTCAAAAACTGATGAAAGCCAAGCCTTAATATCCATCACAAAGCCCTTGTCATTTCCGGCTATTAAAATGGCATCTACATATAGAGACATAATGACGTACTTGCTCTTAATCCTCTTGATATATACACAGTTATCTTCATCAAGCATGAAAAAACCATTTGATAAGACAACTTCTTGAAATCGTATATACCATTGCCTCGAGGATTGTTTAAGACCATATATGGACTTACGAAGTTTACAAACCTTATGTTCGTTTCCTTCTTTTACAAACCCTGTTGGTTGTTACAGATCTCCTCGTCCAATTCTTCATTGAGAAAGGCAGTCTTTACATCCATCTAATGAAATTCGAGGTCTAAGCAAGCTACCATAGCCAGAATCAGGCGAATTGAGGTAAAACAGACAACAGGTGAGAAGGTCTCTTCGTAGTCTATCCCTTCCTGTTGCGTAAAACCTTTCGTGACAAGGCGAGCTTTATATCTGTCTATAGAGCCATTAGCCTTATGCTTGATCTTGAGAACCCATTTGTTCCCAATAGCTCTACGTCCTTTGGGTAAGTCAACTAAGTCCCAGACTTGGTTAACTTTCATGGATTCCAACTCCTCCTTCATCGCTTCCATCTATTTGTCTTTCGCAGGGCATGATACGGCCTGTTTGAAAGTAGCAGTCTCGTCATCATCTTGTAGTAAAGTCATAAAGGTTTGCGGAAATTCATCCTCAAATCTTAGAGGAGCCAACCTCGTACGACTACTACGTCGTATTTGAGATTCTTTAAGTCCTTGTTGACTCGAATTTAGATCAATTCTAATATCACTCCCACTTGGAATGTCGTTAGAAATGCTCCCACTTGGATCATTATTCCCGTATGGAATAGGATTCGCGTCATTCGTATCATCCATTGGTGAAGTTTGAAACGTATTTTCGTCTTCACCAAGAATTCTCCCACTCGAATGAGGTAATCCTTCTTGATCATTAATCTCAAATAGAGATAAGTCCTGACTTATCTCGCCCTGTCTTGGAAACTCGTTTTCCAAGAAAGTGACATCCCTCGACTCAAATTCAATTAGGCCTACATTGTATTCCTGACCAATGAAAACATAACCTTTGGAGTTTTCTGCGTAGCGTATAAAGATACATTTCCTTCCCCGTGGCCTAAGTTTGCCATACTTATGGGAGGAAATATGTGCGTAGGATGCACACCCCCAAGGTTTCAAAATGTTTAAGTCAGGAGACCTTTGGTTCCACAACTCGTAAGGAGTGGATCTAACTGATTTCGAGGGTACGCGGTTCAAGATGAAAGCGGCCGTCAATAATGCATCACCCCAAAAGGTGATTGGCAAGTTAGCTTGCGCCATCATTGAACGGACCATTTCCATTAAAGTCCTATTCCTCCTTTCTGCAACACCATTTTGTTGCGGAGTATAAGGCATAGTTACCTGATGAACTATGCCTTTTTCATCACAAAGTTCCTTAAAACTTGCCGATTGATATTCACCGCCTCTATCGGTTCGCAAGACCTTAATCTTGCGATCTAATTGATTTTCCACTAAACTCATATAGTTTTTAATGCAGATTAATGCTTCACTTTTGTGGGATATCAAATAGATATGACCGAATCGGGTGAAGTCATCAATAAAAGTGATGAAATAGGACTTTCCGCGTCTTGTCTTGACATTCATCGGACCACATATGTCCGAATGGATGAGCTGTAATGGAACCTCGGCCCTTGTGCCGGTTCCAAACGGCTTGCGACAAGATTTCCCTACAAGGCAATGTTCGCAGGTTGACATATCGACCTTTGAAACATTGGATAGAAGGCCACGTTTGGCAAGTCTATCCATACGCGTTGGTCCAATGTGACCAAGCCTTGCGTGCCAACAAATTATATCTGACTCATAAGTCGAAGAATTTGTAACAAGGAAATTTTCATTACAAAATGAGGAGTCATACATTGTATTTAATACAATAAATCCTTTGAATACATACCCAGTACCAATTAAGGAATTATTACAAAACAAGTCCACTTTACAATCATGAAAAAACCAGCTAGAACCAAGACCCATTAATACGACCACAGATATAATATTCCTTCGAATATCTGGAGCGAAGAGGACATCATATAGTAAGATAGTGCGGCCGTTGTCCAAGACTAGCTTGCAAGTCCCAACGCCTTTCACTTCAACACGTGTGTTGTTTCCTACATAAATCCACTTTGTTCCTTGGGGTATCCGGTGATACTCCACGAAGGACCGTCTGTCCCTTGCTATGTGGTCGGTGGCACCTGAATCAATTATCCAAAATGGATTAGATTCCACAAGAAATATTGAACTAGAAACACATATGTAACTATCATTACAAGTTACCTTGTCACCTTCATCCGTACAAGAACGGGCATAGTGACCTAACTTGTTGCACTTGAAGCACTTGATCCTCTTCAAGTCTTTCTTCTTGTGCCATTTCTTGTGTCCACCCTTATGTTTGGGTTTCTTGGTAGACTCAGGTTGCTTATTACGTTCATTAGTAGACTTCGAACGATCTTTCCGTTTCTTTCCCCCGTGTGAGGAACTAGCAACCATGTGCATTTCTGCACTTGGCTTGGCAGCCGCAAGCTGCTCTTCCTCTAACTCGAGGTGCTTAGAAACATCGCTGAAGGTCTTGATGCTCTCATTATGAGTAAGATGCATCTTCATCTGGTCCCACCCATTTGGTAGGGAACGTATGACTGCTTGGATTTGTTGCTCATCAGTGAGCACATGACCTGCATCTTTTAACTCTGAGATTAGATTCGCCATATGTCGCAGATGTTTCCCCATGGAATGATCTGGACGTTTCTTGTATGAATCAAATCTTATAGTTAAACAACGAAGTTTGGACACCGATGTGCCACCAAACTTCTCCTCAAGATTGGACCATATGTCCATGGTTATGTCATGCTCTCGGAAGTTGCGCATTATGTCATCGGCCATACTGGACAATAACGTAATGCGAGCTATCTTGTTCTTCCGAGACCAAGCATCAAAAGCTTCCTTGTCTCGTTTGTGTTGGGCCGTAGTGCCCAACTCGGGTTCAATCATTACGTTCTTTAGAGTTTCGAGCACTTCTTGCTCCTCTAGAACATATTGTATTTTGATGGACCATAGTTTGTAATTATCGCCGTTGAGTTTTTCACCTCTGTTTAACTCAGCGACGATGTTCTTTGAAGCGGAAGACATTTTAACTTTAAAATGCTGCAAAAGACACAAAACGAAGGTTCGATCAAAAATCATTGCATAAAATTCTTATACATAGATATCACTCCCACTTGGAATATCCCACTTGGAATGATATTATTATATTTGATAAGTTACTTTCGAAAAATATTGAAGATGTTGCTCTAGAATCGGAAAGGTCTCTACGATTCCAATCACCATCGAGAACAACATTCAATATTTCCCCCTCACTTATCAAACGATAGTACTCTTATAGTATTTTGCAGCGGAAAAGCGTTTTTTGAAAACGTATTTTTCAAAAACAAATGTAATATATCAACCTAGTACCCTTATGATACTAGTGAAATATACGACAATCCCAGGCCATTGCCGGGATTGGGCCGTAGTCGTGCCAAGGCCGGATCCCCACTGAGGGGATTTTTCTGCAAGCCACCGTCGTCGGCTCCCGTATGGATCCAGGCGCATCCCCCCCTACAGGAGAATTTTGCCGCAGATGACTGCCGTCGGCCCTGTATGGGCTGGCCATGCATGTCCCATTCATGCAAGCCCCCCCAAAAAAACAGGGTCAACCGGGGCTCGGCACTGGCCGAGACCGGGGCCGGCAGTGGCCTGGCACCGGCCTCGGCCAGGGCCGGCAGTGGCCCTGGGTAGGCCTCGGCCTGGCCCCGGCCACTGCCGGGGCCGGCCGTGGCCCTGGCAGAGGCCAGGGCCGGCCAGGGCGCCGGCCCTGGCCTCTGCCAGGGCCGGCCAGGCCCCTGGCGGGGCCCTGGCCCCCGGCCAGGGCCGGCCAGGCCGGCCCCTGGCCATGGTCTGGCCTCGGCCCGGCCTGGCCCTGGCCACGGCCAGAGCCCCCTGGCCCTGGTCAAGGCCGGCCAGAGCCGGCTTGGCCATGGCCGGCCTTGGCCCATATGGCCATGGCCGGCCTCCCCTTGCATGGGTTGGCCGCACACCCCCCACCGGAGGGGTGGCCATGGAATTTATTGGCCGTAGCCAACCCCCTTCACATAGGGAGGGGGGATGCATTGCCTCCATAGACCACATGGCCATGGCGATCATGCACCAAAAATTTCATCTTCTCCGTTGAGAATAACTACCATCGTCTTCTCCGATGAAGCACCCGTTCGTCGAGAAAACGGTTTTGCTTCAATGGCCATGTGCCAAAAAATGTAGATAACGCATTTTCAAGGCGGCAAACTTCACCCTCTACATGAAGAGAGTTCACATTCTCAATTGAATAGAGACTCAGCATCCATGAGGATCGCGAGTTTGGCGAGATGAACGGTAAGTTCTTCCCGTCACGGAGAGTTCCTGCCATATCCGTAATGACAGAAGACCCTAACGTGAAAAGAACAACTACTGCGATTCTCTCCGTCACGATGCGTTCCTACCATATCCATAATGGAAGGAGACTCATTCGTGAAAGAGACAACGCCTCGTTCATCATTTAGACCGGGTCGACGGTTAGACCGGGGCGAACCCGTATGGCTCTGATACCAATGACGGATCCTATCAAAACAAGGACGTTAGGATCGAATAATAAAGTAGAGACTTACGCTTCCGTACGCGGCACCGTAATCTCGGAACTTCGCCCTCGGATTCGCCACAACGGTCAGTACTTCGTCACGGAGGATCGAAGCAGAGTTTCACCGCCTAAATCTCTATTTAGAAGAGGATTTTAATGGAAGGGAGAAGAAGAACACAAGTTGCCTTATGCAAACTTATGGCATGTTTAGATTAGTGTAAAAGGCATACCCTTGGGTCCTATTTATAGGCTTTAGGGGTAGTTATTGTAGGAAATAACCAATTATAAGCTTATTAGCCTATATTAGCCCTTTTACTTATCCTCTTCTTCATTCACTTATCGAGTGCCTTTATGCACTTATAAAGTGACTTTTTCCACTTATCGAGTGGTCCTTTTCACACGAGAAAAGGTTCCCTTCGTGCACGCTTTCGTGCACACGACATCTGAGGTCAGTATACCCTCATACATCCCCTCATGGGTGTATTCATGTCGTCCATATCCAACAATTAGCCCTCAAGTAGAAGGGACATGAACACTTCTTGCTTCGAGTTGATTTTTTGGCCGATATATCCGGCCTGTGTGGCCGATATGTCCCACTTCTTTCACAACAAAAATAATAAGTTGGGACCCTATTGCCCTTTGTACTCATATTCGATGATTTTGTAACAACTATATTCCCGGTTTTCACACTGACCGCTTTTACCCATTTACCAAGCTTTTCTATGCTGGGGAAAATTTTATTTATTGTGAACTGATTTGTATAATCTTCATTAACCTCTGATCCTTTGACAATACGCTGAATTAAGTACCACATACCAACATAGTTACTAAATGTTTTCCTTTATTTTCTAGTAAATTTGTCAATTAACAAAGCGAAATAATTTCTAACCTTTGCTTCTTTGTCCGCTTCATCACAGATCCCCTCAATGTGTATCGAGTCCATCTCAATCTTCGTAATTTCTACGCAATCATGTACCAAATGTACATTGCAGCAATAAATTTCTGAAATTATTACTAAATACCAAATTAATTAGCATCAATTAATGATTTACCAACTTTACGATGCAATGCGTCCGCAGTCGACTATTTTACGGCACCCCAACCCAATGACACAAATCTTTTGCTCTGCCTTAAGTATCTTCGTTTGATATAAGCAGGAACTCTTATAGTCTATATAGATCAGCGAATTAGAATAATTTCTATTGATCAAACCCTATCTCGTTAGCTTTTCCTACCTTAGGTCACAACACTGTTTGCATATGGAAGCTGTTATGATGCCTTTGTATATACGGATGCGTAAAAATATTGGTTCATATTGTAAATTACTCATCGCAAACAATGGGATGGCAAAATTGTAAAAGTTCTCCTCTATGAACCGTCTAGATGTTTGCTCACTGCACACAACCACATAAAACTCAGAATTGCTCACCGCACACAACTACGCAAAACTCAGAATTGCTCACCGCCAACAACCACGCAAAACTCGGAATTGCTCACCGCACACAACCACGCAAAACTCCGAATTGCTCACCCCACACAACCACGCAAAACTCGGAATTGCTCACCGTACACAACCACCCAAAACTCGGAATTTCTCACCGCACACAACCACTCAAAACTCGGAATTGCTCACCGCACACAACCCCCCAAAACTCAGAATTGCTCACCGCACAAGCGCACACAACCATGCAAAACTCTGAATTACTCACCGCACACCACCACTCAAAACTCGAAATTGCTCACCGCATACAACCACTCAAAACTCGAAATTGCTCACCGCACACAACCACTCAAAGCTCAGAATTGCCACCGCCCACAACCACTCAAAATTCAGAATTGCTCACCACACATAACCATTTTGATCAAGTCCACGTGCACATGTGGACGGGTTATTTGGTTGTAATATTTCAAACTAGACTTGTTTACTCAACCAGTACAACGGGTAAATTATTGTAGACCCGATAGGACCCGAAATTGGCCCGCGATACCTTCTGCTTGCAGAGAATTGACAGACAATTCCACAGATTGCTCATGGCGGAATATCAAACGACAAGTTTTTCAAAGATTGCTCAAGTCGCCCAGACCGAATTCCAAAAGATTTGATTTTTATTTCATGGCTCGAATGATACATCACTTAGTCAACTGCTGTGATCAAACAAAGAGTTGAATCGAGAGCAATCGATTTAGGGGTTTTTGACCTAATTTTTTTGAAATCGACTCTTTGGTAAGTCTATACTTTTAAGTACAGTTTATTTTCCTTTCTTATTTTGATTTTACATGCATTCATCTATGGTTGAGATTGATGGAGGTGGTACAAAAATCCAAGGTAATATTGATTAATCTTCTCGACAATAATGCATTAAATCTTTGAGGATCAGGTTATGAATTGTTTGGTACATGATAATATGGATTTTACAAACGACTTTACCACCAATCAACTGTTCAAGGATAGAAAAGAGCTGTTTCAGTGGATACAAAACGTCGGGTTAAGACATGGGCATGTGATTGTTACACGTTCGGGGAGATTAAGTAAAACGGCCAAAGGGCATCATACTGTGTACTTTGCATGCGAAAGAAGTGGTGAGTATAGGGGACACCGAAAGCTAAAAAAGACCAACAGGCCTGTTAAAACCAAGAAGTGTTCATGTCCGTTCTCATTGCGTGGTTATATGGTGGGCGTGGGCGTTGAGGAGTGGAAGTTAACAGTCGTTTGTGGCAGGCACAACCATGAAGCAGCTAAATATGTCGATGGCCATCCGATGAAGGTACGTTGCAGGGAATGGAGATGGAAACAGTGCGTGACTTGGCAAATAGCAAGGTTCGGCCAGCTGAAATTTTGAAAGTGCTGAATGAAAATAAAAACTTCAGTGCAACCTCAATCAAAGCAATTTATAATGCACGAAACCGGTTACAACGGGAGAAGAAGGTTGGTATTGTAAAACAGTTGAAGGAGTTAGCATCAGTTGATAAAATTGTGGGTGATAAGCATGTGAAGGCTGTGAATAATGAGGTGGAGGATCAAAAGGTGGGGGAGGATCAGAAGGTGGGGGAGGCATTTTCGGAGAATGCAGTGCCTGCTGAGATGCATGAGGAGGATCATACTGGGAAGATGGGTGGGGAGGATGATAAGGTGGATCGTAACGAGGCGGAGCAGATTGCTGAGAAGGAGGATGATGAGAATGCAGTGGCTAAGGCCTTTGAGAAGGAGCATGAGGTTCTACGTCTGCAAAGTTCTACCCTGGTAGCGGAGATTGCTAAGCAGCATGCTGAGATGACAGATACGTCTACATTGAAGTGTAAGCCAGGTAAGGGAAGAAGTAGACCGTTGTGGAAACGTACAATAAAGAAGCCAAAACAATCAATTCCACATGATGATAGTGAGGAGGACTTGGCTGCCGGCATAATAATACCTTATTGGAACGCTTTTCCTGAGTGTCTATGACCCCTTATAGTGCACGTCGTAGATGTGAAAGCAGATGGAAACTGTGGGTATATGGCTATGGCAGCTCAATTAGGCCTGGGTGAGGACGAATGGAGGCAGGTCAAATATGACTTACGAGAAGAGATGCAGAACCACAACGGCTTGTACCATCAACTTATGGGTGTCATGGTATTTAACAAGAATGTAGTGGCACTGGGCCATTTGTTAGACCGTCCAAAAGCTAAATGGTGGATGCAGATGGCAGAAATGGCACATGTCATTGCCTCATGCTACAACTGTGTAGTACATATTCTTGCACCTCATCAGTGTGTGACATATTTTCCTCTAAGAACTCCTCCAGTACCCCTATCATTCAGACTCCACATAACGTCGGGTCATGTGAACAATAATCACTTCGTTATTGTTAAACTTTCCCCAGATGGTCATGTCCCTCCGACTTCAAGTATGTGGCTAAGATACCGTTCCGATGTTTCAGACGGATGGCCGACTGCTTATGAGGATAGGATGCATCAATTCCAGTCAATAGTATTTGGTCACGATATTGCAACCGTTGACGTTATTGAAATATTGTAGGATAAAACGTTGTATCATTTTAATATGGATTGTTTATTTCATATTGACAGATTGGTAGCATGAAATTTTATCATGTCTGCCTAAATGTGCAAATGTTATCATCTGTATGTCGTGCTGTGGTGTATCGTATCTATAAGTTATGCTCAACGATAGACCTACTAATCAAGTTTTCCTCATACTAAGTATTTGGTGAACGGGTACAACTGATATATACTGGATTTTGTAAGCTTAATAACACACGCAATCTATCCAGTATTGTAATGCCCTGCGTAGCTACTGCACAAGTACTAGAGGGGGGGTGAATAGTACTTTAAAATAATCAAGAGTATTATTCCTAATTATTATGCAAAATAAAAACAACAGTGCGGAATAAACTACAAACAACAAGAATTAAACAACGCAAACAATACGATATAACGGGTTCGGATCCACCCAAGTCTCCCCGACTTGTTCCCGGTGATCCTACGTCCCAACCACCCGGATCCCCTCCAGATACTTGAGTTAGAAACCACTAACCCAAGATTTCCTTAAGCCCACTTGCGGAAACCCCACAAGTGTAATCGACCTACAATCGATGTCCGTGTATCCTACAACCTGAGAACACGCAAAACCTTAATCCCACAACCTGGGACTAAGCAAACTCTCACAAACCGAGTAACAACTTGCAAAAGCAAAGTAAATGAAACAATGAAATACTTACCAACAAATCCAATGCCTTGAGTAAACTTACCAATATTAGGGCAAGAAGGATTTTGAGGGAGAAGAAGGCACCAAACCCTAGCTCCACCAAGATAACCAGCAATAGGTGGCTAGGGAGAGATTGGTGACTTTGAATCAAGCTCTTAGCTTGAGAGGCTCACAATGGAGAGAATCTCTCTTGAGGAATTAGGGCTCAAGAAGTTAAGGGAGAGATTCTTGTGAGAAGAGAGAACTTTGAAATAGAGTTGAATGGCTCCTCTTTGATTTCTCTAAACCTCTAGAATATCAGCCTTGAATACTAGGAAAGAACCTCTCTAAGTATATATAGGTTAGAGGAAAGAGAGAGCAAAATTCGTAGCAATTAATGCTCCAACGGCTCTATTCTGAAGCAGTCTAGTCGGTCAAAGAAGGATCACTGACCGACTAGTTTCTCAACTAGTCGGTCGGTGATTCAACATGAACCGACTAAGAGGTGAACAGCCTATAAAGATAGTTCAAGAGAACTAGAACTAGTTGGTCTAAGAAGACTTGCCAACCGACTAGTTTCACACCTAGTCGGTCGGTGAGTGTTCTTTGACCGACTAAGAGATGAAATCTGATAGGCTGTCAGCAAGGAGAACTAGTCGGTCTAAGAACAAATTCCAACCGATTAGTTTCTCAACTAGTCGGTCGATAATTGTTCTTTGACCGACTAACGATAAACAGTAGCTCAGGCTGTGAAATGAAAGACATAATTAGTCGGTCTACGAAGGATTCCTAACCGACTAGTTTGACAACTAGTCGGTCGATGAACCTTCTTGGACCGACTAACTGTAAACAATGAATGAGCTGAGTTGAGCAAGGAAATCTAGTCAGTTAATGAAGGATTGCTGACCGACTAGATTGCCATCTAGTTGGTTGGTTCTTCTTCTTGAACCAACTAAGATGCACTAGAAGCCGCCAAATGAAGCGCGAAGCTTCGGGAAAGTTTCTATGGGCTTCTATGATAATCCTAGCTCTAATAATGTAAGACCTACTCAAGGCTTAACATTCTATACGATGAAGCTAGAAGACAATAAATAAAACATGACGAACCGTCTTCAAAGCTTCAATCGAATCTTCTTGACTTCAATAATGCTCCTAGAGCTTCAACGAAGCTTCAGGCACACGATCACGCGCTTTGAGAAGTCTTGAGACGTCACTTTTGATATACGTAGACTTTTGGCGACGATCTCCATAACTGCGCTCACAAGGAGTTAGTTCATGATATTTATGTTTGCTCATCATCAAAACCAAATCCGGGGAATCAATACTCAACATTCTTACGGTTGTTAATTAATACAAATTATGATAGTTATAACGTTGATATTATATTATTTTATTAGTATCAATAATTTTGTTAACATCGGAATAAGAATATGAGTAATCCAATAGAATATATATTTAAAACAAAATTTAGTATTACTCAGCACGCACAACCGTGAAAATCGTTCTCAGCGTCGCGATTAATAGCGATTACGTTACTAATGGCAATCCATGTAAGATTACTCAGCGCGCAAAACGATTCAAATCGTGTTAAAATATAGCCGTTTTATGCGCTGAGTAAAATATGCCAACTAAACCACCAAATTTACTCGAAGCACACAACGTGTTAAAAATTTTACCCGTTATGACCCGTTAGGACCCTCTTTCACCCCTTGATAAATTCTGCTCACCGCTCAAAGACATAACCTTCCATAGATTGCTCAAGGCGGAATATCAAACGACAAGTTTTTCATAGATTGCTCAAGGCACACAGACGAAAATTCCAAAGATTTGATTTTTATTACTAGGCTCGACATTTACATCACAGTGTCAACTTCTGTATTCAAACAAATCGGTGAAGCGATAGCAATCGATTTAGGGGTTTTCAACCTAAATTTGTCGAAATTGAGATTTGGTAAGTATATACTGTTAAGTACATTTTATTTGATATTCTTATTACAATGTGTAGAAATAGAAGGAGAAATTTTTTGTTTTTACTTGCCTGCAGATACAGTTGAGATTGATGGAGATGCTAAAAAATTCCGAGTTAATACTGATTTATCTTTACGGCAATAATGAAACTAATTTTTTGTACCCGGTCCAATTAGTTGTATGAATTGTTTGATACAGGTGTATATGGATTATACAGCGAATTTACAACGATGCAACTTTTTAATAGTAGAGATGAGCTCTTTAAGTGGATAAAGAGCGTCGGACGACATCAGGGGCATGTGATTATTACCAGTGCGTCGAGTATGAGTAAATCGTCCAATAGGACTCCTGCTGCTTACTATGTATGTGCAAGAAGCGGGAACTACAGGGGACACCGACCAGTAAAAAGACAACCGGCCAGTTAGAACCAACAAGTGTGGATGCCCGTTCAAATTTTGTGGTAATGAGGTGGGCGATGGTAGTGAGTGGACTTTAACGGTCGTTGATGGCAGGCACAACCATCAAGCTGCTAATTATGTCGAGGGCCATTCAGACGACGGGATGTTGCAGGGAAAAGAGGTGGAAGCATTGCGAGACTTGGCAAATAGAAAGGTGCAGCCATCAGCAATTTTGAAAAGCCTGAAGGAAACTAAATCCTTCAAGGAAACACCAATCAAATCACTTTATAATGCACGTAACCGATTACTAAGGGGGCAGAGTGTGGGTATTGTAAACAAGTTGAAGGAGTTAGCATCACCGTGTAGAATTGTGGGTGATGAGCTTGTGGTGCATGTGGATAATGTTGAGGAGGAGCAGAAGGGAGATGAGGAGAAGGTGGATGAGGCTGAGGAGGCGACTGCATTGGCTGCTTATTGGCAGGATGATGAGGTGGATCGTAATGTGATGGAGCATGCTGCTGAGAAGGTGGCTCTTAGTCGGCAAGAGCAGAATGCTGAGGAGGAGGATAAGGTTAATGCAGTGGAGGAGAATGTGGAGCCGAGGGTGCATGAGGTATATGGGGAGGATGAGGCTGAGAATGCAGTGGCTGCTGAGTTGACTGTAGAGGATTATGTTATTGGGGAGTTGGTGGAGACGGTTGCTCTTAACGTGGAGGTGCAGAATGCTGAGGAGGTGGTGGAGGATAATGCAACAGCTGAGACTGTGGAGCCAAAGGTGTATGAGGAGAAGGCGAATGAGGAGGAGGATTATAAGAAAGTGGCTACTGATTTGATTGCTGAGGAGCATACTGGGAAGTTGGTGGATACGGCAGGTACAGTGGAACGTAACGTGGATGACCAGCCTACTGAAATGGATGAGGGGGAGAATGCAGCTGGGGTGAATGAGGAGCCGAAGGTGGATGAGGCAAATGTGGAGGATGTGGAGGATGAGAAAATAGTGGATGCTGGGTTGATGCAAGCGGAACTTACGTTGGAGTTGGGGGGCGACGGTGGAGATGGTGGACCATAATGTGGATGCTCAGACTGCTGGGAGGGAGGAGGAGACGGCTGTGTCCACCGTATTTTGATGAGCACGAGGTGATGGATGGCATGCTTAAAAAAATATCTCCACTGGTTGATGAGATTTCTGAGCCGCTTTCGGATGAGACGGAGAAGCCTACAGTGACGAGGAAGCCTGTTAAGGCTCCACAGTTGCATTCGATTGTGGAGCATAAGGCGACGGCGAAGGAGAAACCTAAATTGAAGAGGAAGCCTGTGAAGGAAAGTAGTAGGCGTGTGAAACTTCAAATAAATAAGCTAAAACCTTCGCTTCTCCATGATGATTATGTTGATGATTTGCCTGGCAAATACTTCATACCATTTTATTTGGATTTTCCTGCATGTCTACAACCCCTTATAGTGGGCGTCGTAGACGTGGACGCAGATGGCAACTGTGGGTATAGGACTGTGGCAGTTCAATTGGGCTTGGATCAATCTGCATGGCAGCATGTCCGAACTGAAATGCTCAGTGAGATGCGAACATACAATGTCTTGTACAGGCGTGTTATGAGTGAGGCTACATATAATTATAATTTGAAGGCAATGAACTATCTTACTGATGCACGTGCAGGAGAGGATAAATAGATGCAGATGCCAGCCATGGCACATGTAATTGCCTCATGCTACAACTGTATAGTATATTTGCTTGCACCTAATATGTGTGTGACATTTTTTTCATTGAGAACTCCTCCAGTACCCCAAGCCTCTAGACGCCACATAACGTTGGGTCATGTGAATAATAATCACTTTGTAGCCGTTAAACTTGACCCAACTGGTCCCGTCCCTCCGACTTCACTTGTGTGGACAAAAAAGCATGACGCTGTTGCCGCAGGATGGCCGGCTGGTTATGAGCGGAGGATGCAGTTCTTTGGTACGATGGTAGTAGGTATGGATATTACTACCGCTGATGCTATTTAGTATTTGTAAGATATAACGTTTGATCAATGTAATTAGTTTTTTGTACACAAATTGACCACTTTGTAGCATGAAATTTTATCATGGCTTCCGAAATGTGCAAATGTCATCATCGGTATCGATTGATGTTGTGTATCATACCAATTACACCGAGCGCAACACTGCAGTAATATTGCCCATTTTGCGCTTTGAGTAATTATGTCTTTACCTACAAAATTGCTCAATGCGCAAAACTGGCAATATTAATGCTGGTTTGCGCTCTGAGTATTTTTTTAATAACATCAACCTTTGTTCCAAATTGTTATGCGATGAGAATGTATCATTGTTAATGTGTCAAATAGTCCAAGTTAGAATATGTTATTGTCTGACAAAATTGCTTACCACAAATTTCCATTGATAAGTTTTGCCCATTGAGCGCCTTTATTAGACAATTTGTTAGTGGTTACTACAATTGCTCACCAGTCACCACGATCAGGACAAATAATTTTGACCGGTTGTGCGCGGTGAGCAATTTTGTTAGTGCGAAACAAAACTCCTACTCGTCCACTCAATTTTATTTGCGATATCTCCACATTAATTGCTGCTCGCACCGTGCAAAATTTTAATGGTTAACATAATTGCTCAAAGCGCACAATGGCAATTTATTGGGACCTTTGGTCTACCTAAGAGACCCCTCGAGTCTGTAGAGCAGTGCTGGTGAATATACAGAGCAGTGATCGTTAATATACAACGGATTGCTACAAGCCGGATGTTCTTCTCAATAATGATCCATGCCTGCCTAAATTGTGCGCGTTGTGATAAACTGAGCCACTAAAAAAATAGCCCAACGCGTACAATGGGTAAAATTATGCCCTTTATGCTCGGTGACAATTCCGTTTGGAATACAAATTTCATCAACGTGCAAAACCTCAAATGAAGCAAGTCTGTGCATTTAGCAATTTTCTATGCCATAACATAATTGCACACCCATTTGTTGCCAATGACACTGGCTGAGGGAGGAGGAGGAACAAGATCACATGTTTCTTGCTGGCAAAGAGCATTATATTCCTCTTGCATTACAGTGACCCATTCTAGTGTTTTTGTGACCGATTTGTAATAGAGAGGCTCTTCGGTAGAGATATGAGTGTGACGATTTAGTGGTTAGTAGGGTTTGGTGATGCCGATCTAGAGCAGGTTATCATAGGATGAGTCGGTGATGGATGAGCTATTGAGGTTGGCACGACAAGGTCAGTCGTGAGCATTGGGAGATAGTTGCCAAGGTGAGAGGTCGGATGATGAGTCGCCAAGGTATGATTGATAGGTTAAGCATGTGAGGGAAGATTGGTCTTCATATGCGGATAATAGGTCTGGTAGGATAGAGGTGTGGTCGAGTAGGATGGGTTTTGTCTTGGAGGCATTGAAGGATTGCTTGGTGTAGGGAGTAGGGTGGGGAAGAGGATGTGCAATAAGTGGATTTTGTGGGTTTTGGTGGGTTTGGCTTGGATTATGGCTAGTAGAGCTTGGTGTGATATAATAGGTCGTGGGAGGCGATAAATGAGTATGTGGACTTATGGAATGATTAGGAGAGTTTGCTGTAATAGGAGTATCAGTATGTGTTGATGTGTTTTTCAAAAAGGGAAAGCTCATCTCCTCGAACTGTACATGTCGACTGATGTATACATTTTGTGTGGAGAGTTCCATGTAATTGTAAGCCTTTATATGGTCAACATATCCAAGGAATACACAAGGTTGAGAGCGAGCTTCAAGCTTATTGTGCTCATATGGCCGAAGACATGGGTAGAAAAGGGAGCCGAAGGTTCGGAGCCCTTTGTAATCAGATGGTCTTTGATGGAGAATCTCAAATGGCGACTTGTTGTTCAGAGTGGCTGATGGAAGCATGTTGATGAGGTACACTACTGTCTTTGCCGCATCAAGCCAGTGTTGTTAAGAGAAGAGCAACTGCTATATCGATGATGTGTCGATGTTTTCTTTCAATGACACCATTCTGTTTTGGTGTGTATGGGGCTAAAGTTTGATGTATGATCCCAAGTTGGCGAAAGAGGGAGGAAAATTGATGATTGCAAAATTCTCACCTGCCATCAGATCAGAAAATTTTCTTGTTTGGATTAAACGGCCGTTCAGTTATGGTATGAAAGATTTGAAAGGCAGCAAACACATCGGATTTTTGATATAGAGGATATAACCAAACATGACGAGAGTAATCGTCAATGAAAATGACGTAATAAAGGAAACTTTATTAGACAGAACAGGAGCCGGGCCTCATACATCGGAATGAACTAAAGAAAAAGGAGAATATGCTCTGATACGTCACCAAAGGCATTCTCGTCAGCACCCATCTCACCGTGTGACAGATTTACCAGTCACTATATATGGACATCTAGACCCACTTAATTGTTCGACTTATAACTTGTTCATTTGACATTTTGATTCTTGCAATTGGGGACATCTTAAAAAGCTCGCCATCCTCCTCTGATCCACACATTATCTTAATTTGCTAAATTAAGTTGTGGATATATCAGTTACATCTGATATATTACTAAATTAGTTAAAGCAATTGGTTTGTTAATTAAGTTTAATTAACATAATGGTGATTACACAATTGTTAATATTAATGAAGAGAGATTAGCTTGAAATGCTAATACCAATAAAGTAATTAATTAAATTTAGTAATATTAGTACCGTTATTAACAATAATGAATATCATCCAATTCCTCGGATTTGTTTGTGACATGGTATAACTAATAATAACATGATTTAGCTGTTAACTAATGTATTAACAAGATTTAATATTCATGTGATATAATAACCTATGCGCAACAGTGTTTTCATGTCAACATACAGCAGCTTAATATTAATAATACGTACTATTAATATGACTACAGTTATACTAATTAATAGTAGGTATTTTTGTGTTAAGCCTTGTGTCATCACATTCTTCTTAACTACATAATTAATAGTAACATGCAGGTCCACTTCGTAATGTATTATTGGCAAGAAATTTGTTATATAAATTTATTAACGTTAATTGTTAAAACTAATGTTAATTAACAAAAAGAATTGATATTCATTACTGTTCATTCTTTAATATAACATTCAGTTTGTGATGAGCGACATCATCGTATCCTTGCACGTCCCAATTATTACTTATTAGAATAAGTTTATTCTAATAAACCTATGTGAATAAACAAAATAAACTTGCATGATGATTTAGTTTAATATTCATGAGATTAATGATGTTGTTAACTTGTTCACCAAATTGTTTTTAGTTTATTAATGCTGATGGTTTGTTAATGATAATTGAGTTTCATGTTGGTAATAGCTTAATGTTCATGTTAACCTTACCTAAATGTTCATAAAAATACTCTTTTTGCATATTGTACCATTATTTGTGCCACACCATCGTTGGGGTGGTCTACTCCAATGAAATGTAATATTGGACCCATGGGGCATATACGGATATTGGGCCCTCGGGGCATATACGGAATATTGGGCACTTGGGGCATATACGGAATATTGGGCCATTGGGCCATTTACAAAATATTGGCCATGTGGCATACATTGAATGTACAGTTACACACTGACACTTTTGGGTGGGATTGTCCACTGTAGCAGAGGTTGGAATGCTACATTACACCCCACCAGTAAATTTGACAATCGCCCGAATGGGATCCGCAAGTACAAAACCACGGGTAGCTTCCGTTGGTTTGGGTGTAATTGTAGTTCCTTTCGCCCTCGGACATTGAGCTTGTCACTAGATTAAGTATTGATTGACACTCTCTTTACTTTCTATTATTGTTACCATGAATTGTGTAAATTGTTAGCTACGCTATTACCATGCTCATGTATAGCTTTTCCATGCCCACTACACTTTACTTTGTATACTACACATTGCCATGTTTACCTCACCTTGCTATGTACATTACACTTTGCTATGCTCACTGACAATGTTACTACCCTGCTAAATTCTTTTAATTATTCAAATGAGATTGATGCTTGGGAACCTACATGAGTACCCTCACTGACGGGCATTATATTTGTGTTTTAATGCAATGTCCGTCAGGTTTTGAGGGCATTTTTGCAGATCCTAGTTCCAGCATAGCGTGACCACTAGAGGCATGATTTTTCCAGGAGGATACTCTCAGACTGCATATCCTTATAGTTTCCTTTGTATCTGATTTATGTATTCCATGTTGTAAGGGCCATAAGGCCTCTTTTCCTTTCCTTATTGTAGTAATCCTTTTTGAGACGATTGAGATTGTAATGAATAATAAATGATTATCTGTGTTGTTTTGAGTATGCAAGCAAGAATCTATGGGGTTTCACACAGACCCTTATTGTGTTTAAGTCAATAAGAAAAGGAAAAAAAAGTACCTCCTCCTTGCTTGCACATGCGGACCCGCTCGTGTCCTCGCTCTCAAGTATAATGGAAAGCCGGGCGTAACAGACCACACATCACGGTTTGTATTGAGGGGGAATTTGTTCCTCCTAATAGAAATCTGATGTTAGTGATTTTATTCATTGATATTTTAGTAGATTAATCTGATCTTTCTGAGCGTGGCTTCACAGATGTAGGCATCGAACTGCGTTACCAAGTTTTGCATGTCTTCTCTTGGATTTTATGCTTAATAATTATAATTAATTGATTAATCATTACGTACTGAATTAAAATTGATATCAGAGCAAGTCATCTGTGCTGCTTTGTTGTTGTCAAAGTGGGTGTGATCTTGGTTTTTCAGTACGTGAATCGTGAATACAAAAAGAAGGCGCTTCCGTTACTCGTCCGCCGTTGCTCAATGGTACAAACTATACTACTGGAAGTCTCGGATGCGTGCTTTCATCAAGTCTCTTGATGAGAATGCATGGATTGCTACCATTGAACGATGGACTCCGTCGGTCGAAGTAGACAAAGATGGCAAAGAACACCTTAAGCCAGCAAGAGATTGGAGTTAAGAAGAAGATCGAGCGGCTCTGGGAAACTCTAAGGCTGTGAATTCCATATTTACAGTTGTTGATGAAGAACAGTTTAAACTGATCTCCACTTATGAGTATGCCAAAGAAGCATGGGATATTCTTCAAAATATCCATGAAGGCACAAGTACGGCAAAAATTTCTAAACTCCAAATGCTTGCTTCTTAGTTTGAAAATCTAAGGATGAATGATGATGAGACCATAACTGAATTCAATGGGAGGTTGAGAGAAATAACTAATCAGGCCTTCCAATTTGGGAAAAAGTACTCACAAAAGAAACTGGTGTTAGTTTTTGGGTTCAAGACTAACGTTGTTTTGGTGATGATCAATACATTATATTAGTGTGCTAATCAATCTTATGTTTTAGTCTCAGTTTATCTTAATGATTAAATGTTGATGAGACAAAGCATAATGCTTGGAGGATATTACAAGGGATATCTTAAAGACCTCTAAGAAATATCATCAAGTGCAATCAAAGCCTCATCTCAAGCACTTGAGTTTCACTTGCATGCCTTCTTCTTCACATTGGTAAGACCATATCAAGGAGATCGCGACCCGGATACACGTCCCGGAGCGGTGACACTGTAGTCTTACCGCAAGCACACGGTGTAGCGGCGAGCGGGTATCGAACACAGGGAGGCTTAATAACAGTGTCTTCTTCAGTCACCTGGCTATAGGAAAAGTCGAGAAATGTTCGCAAATATGCGGTCACAGTCGTTCAAATGTAATAAAGGAATAACAAATTAATAAAGACGCTTAGGGGATAGGGAGTCCCCGCTACTTGCCGTATCTCATCATTGTGACTCGTAGGTTTCACAATTGCTAGACTTGAAACTTGGGTGAACTAGTTGCAACTAGAAGTGGAACCAAGCTCACGCTCTCGTGCTATTGCCGGTCTATAGCCAACCTAGGGTAGGGTCCAATCTCTTGCAAACCCTAACCTAGGCAAGCTAGCGTGAATAACAACATCATCGTTCAATCGTATCTCGAGCCCACTCTCGTGCAAACTCGAGCTACGACCTAGGTCGGGATAGTTCCTACCCGTCCAATCTCTTGCAAACAGGTATTGGTATAGAATTGCAATCGAAAACCCTAGTTTCGGTCCAATCTCTTGTAAACCGATTCCGAAGAAATTCAATCGCAACCCAATTCGAATATCTAGGGCTTCCTATCGAATTGGGATCAAATCTCTTGCAAACCACAATCGATATGAATACTTAGCTATTCGTATTATAGCAATCCCAAACTAACCCAAATCAATCCTAGCAATAGTTTCACCAATTCATCACAAATCCGAAATTGGGCTCGTAGGGTTCATCCCTACGCCCTAAGACGATGAACTACTCACAATTCATAATCAAATTCAATAGAAATTCACAATCAAAATCAATAGAATTCATTGCTATATTCAAAATATCAATAAAAATGGAGTTTTTGAGAGAAAGAGAGACAAACCAATGAAGAACAAGATAGCATCCAACAAAATCTCACTTTTCTCTCCTCTCTAAAAGCTCAATCTAATCCCTAAAAAAGTTAATCTAAAAAGGCCTGCAAAAGTTCTGAAATAGGCTCTCTAAACTAGGTTAAAAACTGGGGTTAAATACCCCCCAAAATCGCCCAAAAAACCCTGACGAAAATGCCCCTGCTCAGCCTCAAAATCGCAGTTTACGCTACAGGCAGCGCGGCTCACTCGGCCGAGTGACAAATGTCACTCGGCCGAGTGACGAACCCTGTACAGAAACAGAGAGTTGGGGGTCTCGGGGGGGGGGGGGGGCGTCTCCTCAGAGGTCACTCGGGCGGACGGTCTTTCGTCACTCGGGCGGACGTCGGTTGTCGCTCGGGCGGACCGTCTTTTCCACTCGGTCGAGTCAGTCATCGGGACTGTACAGACGAAAAATAGAGAGTTCGGCATCTTTTGTTGCCGTCGTCTTGGCTCCACTCGGGCGAGGGGTGACTCGGTGCTCGGCCGAGTGGCATGGCGATGCTCGGCCGAGTGCACGCTGATATTGGCTCTGTTGCGTGTCCGATCTGGCCGGTCGAGCGGGCTGTCTATGCTCGGCCGAGTGACTCCTTCACTCGGCCGAGTGGCATGCTAAAAATGCCCATTCTTCATGTTTTGCCTCCTCGTCGCTCCTACGACGTTCTTTCCTCTTCCACTCCTCTCCAATCGCAAAATACCCCTCAAGAGAGTTGTCGGTGACACTCCGGAGTGGGTGTATCTCATGATCACTCCAAATCGCTCCAAATCTCCTGAAATACGACAAAAACAACAAATCGTGAAAAGCATCGCAATATTGTCGAATAAATGTGAAAAACACGATTTGAGCGATCTAAATGGCATGCAAACATGCAGAAAAAAGGTGTAAAATACGGAGTGATCAAAATCCCCCAAGCTTACCTCTTACTCGTCCTCGAGGAAGATGAGTAAAAAGCGAACCCGGTGGATAAAGATAAAGAAAAAGGCGGAAAGGCGGAAAACGGAAAACGAAAGACAAAACGGAAAACGAAGAGGGGAGTTGCTAGATCATTTTTCTCAGGACGTGGGTTTTGCTTGCTCGTATAGCATGCATCGAATATAAAACACATGTCAAAGACTTTTATTTTGATACTATAGTATAATGATGCATTTGAAATAGAAAACCCAAGAACATCAATATAGCATGAAAAATGGAATAATTCTAAGATTAACATCGTCTGAAGCATCTAAAGCGGTATACAATATCGTAGATCACACACTTTTCAATTGAATGCTTTCTATAAGGAGTATAAGAGATATCACACGATAGAGTAGTAAGAATAGAAAAAGTGTGGTTTTCATAAAATGAATGCTAGGCGTAGATTTCTGGATTTCGTGAAACTTTAGCAATCTTACCGAGTATAAAATATTACTTAGCCTAGGTTGTCATGCACCGTCAGGTAGTCACTCTCTCACACATCATTGGATTCTCTCCCCCAAGCTTATCTATAAGCGTGGTGGCATATATAAAACGATATTTACATCCCCATTTTTATGAAGCTCCAAAAGTCAAAAATAAAAAGAAAAGAGGGAAGAAAGAGACAAAGTATATGAGATGGGATCGTTTTCGAATTACTTTTCTCTTTTCTTTTCTTCTTCTCAAATCTTTTTCTTTTTCTTTTTTTCTCTCTTTTTTTAGAATGGCATATATACACAATGATCCCAAATCAAAGAGAAGGATATACAAGTATATTTTTTTTTCTTTGGATTTTGGGGAATTTGGAGCATATGATTTTAATAACGGGGGGGATGCCAATAATAGAATCTCTAAAGGGGAGATTCACCAATGAATTTAAAATAGAGAAATTATGTTCAAGATATGTGGAGAAAGAAATAAATGTATCTCTCAGTTCACTCTATAGGACGTGCATGACAACTTCAGCAGGGTAATATAATCTACTCAGTTTAATCTCAAAAAGTAAACTAATCCATATTTATCAAAGCTATCAAACATTTCAATCAACCTGAAGTGAAGCGTACAAATCATGCAAATAGAAGTGATGTGAGAAAGGAAATCAGTACCCCAGATATAAGCATCAATGCGTGAATCTTGGTGTGTTTTCTACGATAGCATACATATGAATCATCAGACATCAGCTAATAATAGAATTTTATCCATTTTCATACAGCAAAAGAGAGTGGGTTACTATTTCTAAATGCAAAGCAGAACATAGCATATGATATCAGAAATAAAAAAGAGCTATGACATGACAAATATAGCATGCATATAGAGAAAAGCTAACACCACGTCATCATCATCACAGAAAAGTCATCTCTAGCAAAAGATGAAAGGAATAAAGATAAACGAAAATAAAGACTATTTACAATGCAGCACACCAGGAAAATAAGAAAAACGTGATGCATGGAAAAAAATGAAAAAGTGATGAAAAATGGGTGAAAAAGTGGAAAAACGTGAAAAAACTAAAGATAAAGGTGACAAAAGAAAAAAGTGTGAGAACTCACTCCCCCAAGCTAAAGTGCACAGTGTCCTCAATATGCGAAGTGTGGCACACTGAGAGACGGGTAATGGAAGGGGGGTGGGTATGCATGCATGAGAAAAAGAAATAAAAACAACAAAATGAAAAATATGATGTGAATGTGATGCATGCAAGGATAAGAGTGATGTGGATATGTGTGTGTCACCAAAAATACTCTCCCTCACTCCCGAAAAGGATATAGAATGATATGATCAAAATGTGGACAAAAATAGTGCTGGAAGGGGGGGTGGGCAAAAACTCGTCAGGACCAAGCAGAGAATGGGCATCATAACGACAAAAAATATCGATGGCATCAAGGGTGTGCCTAAGCTGGTGGTGATGCACCATCTCCGTCCTGAGGCGGAGGTGGGGGTGGTGGTGGCTGGGAGACAGTCTGCTGGGTGGGTGGTGGTCGTGGCAGTCGCTCGAGGATCTGGGTAAGGCAAAAGTGAATGCCTGGAAGTAGCTCGAGGCGGTGCTGCATGGCGGTGACTGTGGAAGACAGAGCCCTAAAATCGCCCCGCAGTCCACTCATCTCCCCCTCAAGAGCGCGAACACTCTGAACTAAGGCGTCAGGGGGTGGTGGAGCAGAGGGACGGACAGGTCTAGGCTGAGCAGGTCGGGGCTGTCTAATACGTGCAGTGTAGGTGATCGGGACAGCAGGCATGGGTCGAAAGGGTGATGTGCTCACTAGTTGATGCCCAGCCTCAGTGCGAGGCTGGGACGCAGGCTGGTGTGAGGTGGAAGCAGCAGCAGTGGGAGTGGAAGACAAAATCGGTGACGAGGCAGCGAGAGAGGTCAGTGACACAGACGTGGGAACAGATGTCATGACACTCTCAGATAGGACGGCTGCCGTGGAGACAGAAAGGTCAACCGCTGGGGAGAAAGTGTGGGGTCCAAAAGGTGAAACCCCAGCGGAGATCAAAGTGGATAGGGTCTCCACGACGGAAGTGAAGGAAGGCTCGCCGCTCTCAAGTATGGTGGGTGGACACTCGGGTAGAAGAGAGGTGAGTGGCTCAACCGACAGGGGCACAGCAGTGGTGGTGGTGGTAGGCGTGGTGGTAGGCGTGGTGGTAGGCTCCCGACACTGGCAGAAGTGGGGACAGAAGTGTCGGGAGCGGCAGAAAGTGCGGGCTCAGGCTGAGGGAACACAGGGTCTACAGGTGCAGGGTGTGCCTGCTCAGCCTCCTCGGCCTCAAGCACGTAGGCGGCGGGGATCAGGAGATCCATCGCCGGAAGCCAGTCCTCGTGTGATGGTCCTATGTGTGTCCGAGCAGGGCTCGGGAGGATCATGTAGTCAGCACCAAAAGGACCGTGCAACCAAACCCAGTGCCGCTGGCCGTGCGGACGACGCATCTTCATCCAGGCCATGACGTCTATCGAAAGTGAAGTAGGGCCCGAAGGTCGACGCAGGTCGGCCGGTAGGTCCTCGCCGGTCATCAGAGCTAGCAGGGTGATTAGGCCACCGCAACATATCGGGGAGCGAGCGCCCACCGACACGATGATGCGGTCCAAAAACCAGCTAGAGACGTCAATCTCAATGGCGGGGACCATCGTGACACCATCCCTATCAAGAACTCTGGGGCGAGTCATCGCGTAGAGCATATAAAGCTCAGGCGTCGACATCGTTCCAGGCTCGTACCGCGCCAGAAAGTTGGTCGCCATAAGGCGCTGTGCTATGCGGAGGCAGGGGTGGACTATGGCCGAGGCCTTGGCCCTACTAGGGTCAAAGGCATGAGGTAAACCTGTGATCCGGGCCCAAAAGGCGTGTGAATCGAAGGATGGGGGAGGGATGTGTGTGGGGGCGTAGGCTCGGTCGGGTGTGGGGACAGCGGGCCACTGAAAGAATGCCATAAGCATATCAAGAGTGATCTGACACTCTCGATCCATAAGTCTAAAGGAGCATCCCTCAGCGGTCCGGGCGATCGAGCTGAGCACCTCGAGTGTCGGACGGACGTAGGTGTCCGCCGACACAGAAAGAAAATCTCGTCAACCCACGTTGTCGTACAACGTGAGCATCCCCTCGAGTACCCCCAGGCGGTCTAGGTCTGCAAGGTGTGCGAACCTGGAGGGCACTATCGAGCGCTGGGTGATACGCTCAAAAACGACGCGATGTGCATCGTCTCGGAACGTAATACCCAGCGGCCCGACGATAGGAGCCGGTGGTGGCTATGGGTGGATGTGCTCGGCTGGCTGTGGCTGTGGGTCGACTGGATCGGCAGGCTGTGGCTGTGTGGGGTGAGGTGTTATAGGCAGAGGAGAGTCCTCCATCTCGTGGGAGGGGCCGGGCTCATCCGGCCGCTTCCGCTTGGCGGAAGCTCTCCTAGTGCGTGGCCATGTTCGGGGCGGCATGTGTGCCCCGATTGATCACCCAACTAATATAAAATACGGCATGCCAAAAATAATGGAACGAAGGTACCTGAACATGCCGCGAGAGCAAAACAGCGGATGCGTGCGAAGACGCTGACTCCACAAGGACAAAAGCGCGCCCGGAAGCTCCCCTAAGCTCCCCAAGATAGCCTACACATCGAACAACGATATCAGCGTGTAAAATTCAAAATACATGGGAGGTTAGGGGTATAATAGATAGACAATGAAATTGATTGGAGGTAGGGGCTCAATAGGTGCACGGATCGTCGAAAAATACGAGAAAATGGAGAAATGGGGTGAAATTGGGGTTACCGGAGGATGGCCGGCGGCGAGGGAGTCGCCGGCGGTGAGGGTGGTCGGCGGTCGGTGGTCGGGGCTCGGTCGCCGACGGTCGGGCGGTCGAGGGCGGCGTTCGGGCGAGGGGGTGGTCGCAGCGGGCGAGGAGAGCAGTGGTCGCACGGGCTCGGGCGAGAATTGGGAATAAGGCGCTTTGAATTCCGCGCCAAGCCCGCTGCGCTTTATATAGGAGAGGTTACGACTCGGCCGAGTGACTGTGTCACTCGGCCGAGTGATCGTAACGAAAAATATTTTTAAAAACTCCTCCCCTCATACGACTCGGCCGAGTGGCTTTGCCACCATCGGCCGAGTGGAAAGAGTCCATTCGGCCGAGTGACTCAAGCTACTCGGCAATTCTCTCCCTATGAGCGTATCAGTTTCACTCGGCCGAGTGAAGATATATACTCGGCCGAGTGGCAGTTTATACTGAGAATCACAAAAAAGACATAGAGTTGGGTACAGCAGACTTCCCTCGTTGGTGCGCCACTCGGGCGGACGACGTTGGTTGCTCGGCCAAGTGGCTATGGTACTCGGCTGAGTGAGGCTCTGTTTTCTGCCGTGATGCTTCGTTTTGGCTCTAATCTCTATTTTTTCTTCTTTCAGGTGGTTTCTTCCTTCTCCTAAGCCTCGAGCGCGTCCATGGAGCGATCCTCTTTGCCTTGGTCATCCTCCATATGATAGATATCCCATTCTCCTCTCCTGTCAAAGAAAATAGGACCCGTTGTCAAAAAATTTCGGGCAAACGACTCAAAAACACTAATAAAGTCTAAAACAAAAATAAAAACCAAAATAGAAAAATTGCGATAACCGTCGGGTTGCCTCCCGACAAGCACTCGTTTAAGGTCTTGAGCTCGACCCCTTTTTATTTTCAATTAACGCTTGATGTTGGGTGCATACGAGATGCACCCGTCGAACTTGCTTGGAAGACCACTCGGATTTGGATCATGGTGGTGTGAGGTCTTCCTCAGCGCCCTTTCGTCATGGGCAATGGTGGGGGGTGGCTCCCCCAAGCTAGAGCTTGTTCCGGTCTTCGATTTTGCCGGTGACACCAATCGTCGTATCGGTGGAGCTTTCTTTGGAGTCCTCAACTTCGAGAGCTTGCAGAGCTCCCGTATTCTTGCGACATCAGCGTCGCCATCATCAATCGCCATGGAGATATCGGGGGAGTGCTCCATATTCTCTTCCTCGGCTAAATCTAGGCCTTCTTCGAAGCCATCTTCATGGGGTGCACCGATGGAGTGGGGTATCGCCTCTTCAATGACCTCATCAAGGAGGTCCATGTAGTCCAGCTCCTCATGATACGGCATGTGCTTCATTGCCTTCGGTATATGGAGCTCCACTTCGATGTTGCCGACGTTCAAGGTAAGGGTCCCCTCCTGCACATCGACGATGACACCGGCGGTGGCGAGGAATGGGCGTCCAAGTATGAGTGATGTATCGCCCTCCTCCTTGACATCCATTATCACGAAATCGCATGGCAAACATATACCTCCCGAAACTTGGAGTGGGATGTCCTCCGCGATCCCAACCGGTCTTGTAATCCTCCCGTCTGCTAGTTGAATCCGCATGTCGGTAGGCTTTAAATCCGTGCCGGTGTTCAACTTCCGGAACATGGAGAGAGGCATGAGGCTAACACTAGCCCCCAAATCCACCAATGCTTTTTGTAGGGGGACGTCGCCTAGAGTGCAAGGAATCTGGAAACTCCCTGGATCTTTAAATTTGGCGGGCTCTTTCTCCCTCTTTGTGAACCAAGTCCCTTCCTCCGCGAGCATGATCTTCTCCTTCCTCTTCTTTCCCGTGATCAAGTCCTTTAAGAACTTGGCGTAAGATGGGATTTCCACTATAGCGTCGAGGAAGGGGATATTGAGGCTCACCCCTCTCAAATACTCGAGAAACTTGGTTAGCCGTTTCTCCATCTTGGCTCTAGCTAGCCGTTGAGGGAAGGGTACCGGTGGCATAAATCGGCGCTCATCAATAAGCTCTTCCTCTCTAGACTTCACTTCCCCTTGCGGCTCCTTCTCCTTTTCAACTTCAATTGTCGGCTCGCTCTCTTGTTGATTCTCCACCACGGGTTCCTTAATTTGAGTCAGGGGGGGTGGTATCCTTCCCTCCTCTCGTTGTAACCGCAATGACCGCATTGATGTGGCCGGTGTTGCCCCGTGGATTCGGCTCGGGTTGAGCCGGCAATTGTTAGTTGTTCCTATTGAGCAAAGCAAGTTGCTCCCCGATTTGAGCTACGACGGTGGCGAGAGAATCTTGTCCCGCCTTCAAAGTGGTGTTAATCTTTCTTTGTTCCACCATAAACTCATCCACCTTAGCTTCAAAATCCGAACGTTGTTAAGCTTGTGGAGGGTTGGGATTTCTCCACCCTTGATTATACCCGGGTGGCCTATATGGTCCCACTTGTTGCCTCGGTGGGAAATTTTGTTGCGGTGGCCCCCTTTGTGGATAATTCGGTTGTGGTGGTGGTGGAGCCCGAGCTTGAGGAGGTTGTTGTGGCGGGGGGTTCAATGCACCATCATTATTGGCATATGAGAAACCCGGATGGTTTCTAGCGGTCGGATTGGCCCAATATCCAGAATTCCCCGCGACGTATTGAACTTGCTCCAAAGCTCCTTCTCCTTGCTCTCCTCCCACATATATGGATTGGGATTGGTCTTGCCAATCACTCATATGATTTGTCGGTGTGGATGTAGGAGGGGCTCCTTGAGGCTCCGTAATGAATTTCTCCAATCTCTCCACAACCTTGTGGAGAGAATCAAACTTGCTAGAAAGCTCCGCCACGGCCTTGGCCTCATAGATACTTGTGGGCTTCAAGGAGGATGAAGAATGTCCTCGCTCGTCCCCCCATTGTTGGTTGTTCGAGGCCATCTCCTCAAGTAAGGCCGTAGCTTCATCGGGAGTCTTCGACAAAATGGCTCCATTTTCGGTGGCATTAATAATCTGCTTCGTGCCTGGTTGGAGTCCATTGTAGAAACTGTGGACAAGCTCCCAGTCCTCAATGCTATGATGGGGGCATTGATGTTGCAAGTCCTTGAAGCGCTCCCATGCTTCATAAAGAGTCTCTTGTGGTCCTTGCTTGAAGGATATGAGAGCACTTCTAATCTTCACTGTCTTGGAGGGCGGGTAAAATTTGTCGACGAAGGCACTCGCTAACTCATCCCAAGTGGTGAAGATTCCTTCAGCTTGCGTCCTCAACCAATACAATGCCTTGTCCTTGAGTGTGAAAGGGAAGAGGCGCAGTCTGATAGCATCCACGGAGACGCCCGGCATTTGGAAGGTGGCACATTTTGATAGGAAGAGCTGGATGTGGTAATGAGGGTTTTCATGGGAGTTCCCATGAAAAGGATCTTGTTGCATAAGGACCACCAATCCGGTCTTCAACTCAAAATTTTTGTCGGTCGCCAACTCTGGCATGGCTATGGACGAGGTCGTGGAAGAAGTCTTAGGCCGAAGCCTATCTCTTATGGAAATAATCCTCGCCATTCGCGCCGCCAATTCTTCGGGGGTCTCAGGATGGGTCATAAAATTTCCTTCCGTAACGGGTCGCCTCTCTGCTCGGATCCTCCTCAATGTATGCTCGATCTCCGGATCGTATAGTATCTCTTCGGGGTTCGCCGAGGATCTCGTGTACATGCCAGGGAAAACAGAGTTTCAAAGAAATAGTTAGCACAATGGAAGGGTAAAATAAATATAGAAATAATAGAACAAAAAAGAAAAATAGCTAGGTTATAGGAATCAAACACTATTGCCTCCCCGGCAACGGCGCCAAAAACTTGATCGTTCCCCGGATACACGTCCCGGAGCGGCGACACTGTAGTCTTACCGCAAGCGCACGGTGTAGCGGCGAGCGGGTATCGAACACAGGGAGGCTTAATAACAGTGTCTTCTTCAGTCACCTGGCTATAGGAAAAGTCGAGAAATGTTCGCAAATATGTTGTCACAGTCGTTCAAATGTAATAAAGGAATAACAAATTAATAAAGACACTTAGGGGATAGGGAGTCCCCGCTACTTGCCGTATCTCATCATTGTGACTCGTAGGTTTCACAATTGCTAGACTTGAAACTTGGGTGAACTAGTTGCAACTAGATGTGGAACCAAGCTCACGCTCTCGCGCTATTGTCGGTCTATAGCCAACCTAGGGTAGGGTCCAATCTCTTGCAAACCCTAACCTAGGCAAGCTAGCGTGAATAACAACATCATCGTTCAATCGTATCTCGAGCCCACTCTCGTGCAAACTCGAGCTACGACCTAGGTCGGGATAGTTCCTACCCGTCCAATCTCTTGCAAACGGGTATTGGTATAGAATTGCAATCGAAAACCCTAGTTTCGGTCCAATCTCTTGCAAACCGATTCCGGAGAAATTCAATCGCAACCCAATTCAAATATCTAGGGCTTCCTATCGAATTGGGATCCAATCTCTTGCAAACCCCAATCGATATGAATCCATAGCTATTCGTATTATAGCAATCCCAAACTAATCCTAATCAATCCTAGCAATAGTTTCACCAATTCATCACAAATCCGAAATTAGGCTCGTAAGGTTCATCCCTACGCCCTAAGACGATGAACTACTCACAATTCATAATCAAATTCAATAGAAATTCACAATCAAAATCAATAGAATTCATTGCTATATTCAAAATATCAATAAAAATGGATTTTTTGAGAGAAAGAGAGACAAACCAATGAAGAACAAGATAGCATCCAACAAAATCTCACTTTTCTCTCCTCTCTAAAAGCTCAATCTAATCCCTAAAAAAGTTAATCTAAAAAGGCTGCAAAAGTTCTGAAAAAGGCTCTCTAAACTAGGTTAAAAACTGTGGTTAAATACCCCCCAAAATCGCCCAAAAAACCCTGACAAAAATGCCCCTGCGCAGCCTCAAAATCGCAGTTTACGCTACAGGCAGCACGGCTCACTCGGCTGAGTGACAAATGTCACTCGGCCGAGTGACGAACCCTGTACAGAAACAGAGTTGGGGGTCTCGGGGGGCGTCTCCTCGGAGGTCACTCGGGCGGACGGTCTTTCGTCACTCGGGCGGACGTCGGTTGTCGCTCGGGCGGACCGTCTTTTTCCACTCGGCCGAGTCAGTCATCAGGACTGTACAGACCAAAAACAGAGAGTTCGGCATCTTTTGTTGCCGTCGTCTTGGCTACACTCGGGCGAGGGGTGACTCGGTGCTCGGCCGAGTGGCATGGCGATGCTCGGCCGAGTGCACGCTGATATTGGCTCTGTTGCGTGTCCGATCTGGCCGGCCGAGTGGGCTGTCTATGCTCGGCCGAGTGACTCCTTCACTCGGCCGAGTGGCATGCTAAAATGCACATTCTTCATGTTTTTGCCTCCTCGTCGCTCCTACGACGTTCTTTCCTCTTCCACTCCTCTCCAATCGCAAAATACCCCTCAAGAGAGTTGTCGGTGACACTCCGGAGTGGGTGTATCTCATGATCACTCCAAATCGCTCCAAATCTCCTGAAATACAACAAAAACAACAAATCGTGAAAAGCATCGTAATATTGTCGAATAAACGTGGAAAACACGATTTGAGCGATCTAAATGGCATGCAAACATGCAGAAAAAAGGTGTAAAATACGGAGTGATCACAAGGCATAGATAAGTGTTATTTCGTTTCACCTTTGTGATACTCCTAACTCTCTTTGTGGGAGTTACTCTTTGTGTGAGTGTTTGGTTCTCTCTCTGCATGAGGTCTCTCTGTGTGAGAGTAAGAATTTCTCTGTGTGAGAGTAAGAATTTCTCTGTGTGATGTATCTATGTGTGAGATTATATTCACTTCTCTTTGTGGGAATTATAGTGAATATTGGTGTGGCTGGACGTACCCAAATTGGGGAACCAGGGTAAAATTCGTGTGTTGCATTTGTTGTTGTTGATCATACTCTTTAATTTCCGCTGCTTATTGTGCTTTAATTTTAGTAACTTTTAATTAAGCACTTTGCTTGCCATTACACTATTCACCCCCTAGTGTGTGTGTAGCCCCGCAGGGTCCCTTACAGTTGTTATCAGAGCCTTGGTTTGGTGGCTTTTGCAAGCATGACTTCTAAGTCTCAACAACCCCTTGTAATGCCCTGATAGCTACTGCACAAGTACTAGAGGGGGGGTGAATAGTACTTTAAAATAATCAAGAGTATAATTCCTAATTATCGTGCAAACACAACCAACAATGCGGAATGAAAATTGACAAACAAGAATTAAGCAATGCAAACAAACGATGTAACGGGTTCGGATCCACCCAAGTCTCCCCGACTTGTTCCCGGTGATCCTACGTCCCAAACACCCGGATCCCCTCCGGCTACTTGAGTTAGAATCCTCTAACCCATGTTTTGCACTATGAAATTCTTGTAGAAAACCTCTACAAGATCAAATCATACACAAAATGAAATGTGACTCCCACAAACCGGGATTACAAACTTCTCTCACAACCGAGAGATAAATTGAAATATCAATGTAAATGAAACAATGAAATACTTACCAACAAAATCCTATGCCTTGAGTAAACTTAGAATTTTAGGGCAAGGAAGATTTTGAAGGAGAGAATGTCACCAAACCCTAGATCCACCAAGATGAACAGCGATCGAAGGCTAGGATGGAGTTGGTGACTTTGAATCAAGCTCTTGGCTTGAGTGGCTCACAATGAAGAGAATCTCTCTTGAGGAAATATGGGCTCAAGGAGTTTGGGAGAGATTCTTTCTGAGAAGAGAGAGTTTGGAAATGAGAGTTGATTGCTTTCTCTTTGATTCTCTAAAACTTAATAATGGCAGCCTTGAATGCTAGGTTAGAAGCACATCAAGATTATATAGGAGAGAGAGAAGAGAGAAGCAAATTCATGGCATTAAATTCCCTAACGGATCTATTTCTGAAGCAGTCTAATCGGTCTAAGAAGGATCACTGCCCGATTAGTTTTTCAACTAGTCAGTCGGTGATTCTTCTTGGACCGACTAGAAGGTAGACAGCCAAGAAGGTGAATTCAGGTGATAGAACTAGTCGGTTCAAGAAGATGCTGAATTGAGCAAGGAAATCTAGTCGGTTCAAGAAGGATTCTTAACCGACTATATGACAATCTAGTCGGTTGGTTCTTCTTCTTGAACCAACTAAGATGCACTAGAAGCTACGAAATGAAGCGTAAAGCTTCGGGAAAGTTTCTATGGGCTTCTAAGATAATCCTAGCTCTAAGATATGAGCGTTATGAAGATTATAATATAAGTACTACTCAAGGCTTAACATTCTACGAAAAGAAGCTAGAAGACTATAAATTAAACTAGACGATCCGTCTTCAAAGCTTCAATCCGAATATTTTGACTTCAATAATGCTCCTTGAGCTTCAACGAAGCTTCAGGAACACAATCACGCGCTTTGAAAAGTCTTGAGACGTCGCTTTTGATGTACATAGAATTTTGGCGATGATCTCCATAACTGCGCTCACAAAGAGTTTGTTCAAGATATTTATGTTTGTTCATCATCAAAACCAAATCCTGGGAATCAATACTCAACATTCTCCCCCTTTTTGGTGATGACAAACCAACATAAATAATAATCAATAATAATGAGTCAAATGAGATTTACTTACTCCCCCTGCATTGATGACACGTTAATTCCATATTAAATAATAATCATACGCATCAAGCAGACGAGGAAAGTATAAAATATGAACCCAATTATTGAAATTTAGGATCTAAATCCATATTTTTATATCTTAACTCCCCCTGAATCTAACATATCAAATTAGATTCACGGTAAATTGCTTTAAATTATCATTTAGCACATCGTCATTATTAATTCTCTCCCCCTTTGGCATTAGCAAAAAGAGCGGGAGGAGATCAACGACAACAACAATGGCTAAAATAAAAGCACGAGAGTCGAAGAATACGACCACGGTCCAAATGACACCAAAGTAAAATAACGAAGAAAATCAAAGCGTGCCAACGAGACCATAGTCGAAAATCGAAAAAAGAAATCATCAAAACTCAAATCAATTTCACGTATTGAGTTATGGAACATACTCTCCAATATCAACATTCTTAGTGAATTTAGTGCATGGAAAACAATTCTATGTTTTCATAGAAAAAATTCTATTTAATCAAAATAATCGTCGAGCGACGAAATCAACATCAGAGACAAAAAGAAATATAATGTGCACACAGAAGTAAATGGCAACACGATGTGTGTGTGTGTGTATATATATATATATATATATATATAATACATTTGACAACTATTTTTGAATTCTAGGGCTGACTAGGACAAGATAAAGAGTGGCTGAGATTTGATCTTGGTAAATCAATAGTTGAGATTGGATTTTGTGAAAAATTTTGGGAGAAAATGCCTTGGGAATATAAACTTTGAAATTAGAAGTGCCTTGGGAAAGAGTGTGGAAATTAAATTTGGGGGGAAAAGTGCATTGGGAAATATTGTGGAGATTAAATTTGGAAGAAAAAGTGCATTGGAAACCTAAACTTTGAACTTAAAAGTGCCTTGGGAAAGATTGTGGAGAATCATGATCCATTAAATTAAACAAAATAAAAAATTTAGCGTAAAACAATTTAGCGGAACGACAAATTAGCGTAAAAATACATTGATGTTTGTTGTCTTCGGCGCCCGCTAAATTTTTTTTCAAAGATATGTTGTTCTGCGCCGAAAGCGCGGGCGCCAAATTTGTTGTTCAACACCGAATTTGTTGTTCGACGCCGAATTTGTTGTTCCATTGTTCTGGGCCAAAGGCGCGGGCGCCGAATTTGTTGTTACAAAGATTTATTGTTCTGCGCAAAAGGCGCGGGCGCTAAATTTGTTGTTCGACGTCGAATTTGTTGTTCCGTTGTTCTGCGCCGAAGTCGCCCGCGCCGAAGTCGCCCGCGCAATTTTTTTACAAAGATTTGTTGTTATGCGCCGAAGGACCGGGCGCCAAATTTGTTGTTCGACGCTGAATTTGTTGTTCCACGCCGAAGACGCCCGTGCCGAAGGTGCCCGTGCCACTAAATATTTTTACGCTAATTTATTGTTCTGTTTAATTTTGGCTGTGTAAATAATTTTTCGGGGAACAAAAATTTGTCGGTGAAATGTTAAATGAACCGTGCCTGCGGGCACGGGTTATGACTAGTATATATATAACATGATACATCAAAAAGTATACATCCGCCAACACAAATATAAACGATCATCAGATCGGTGCACAACATACAACACATGTCTCAACAGACATCAAAACGAACATACATCAAAATGTATCACCAAAACGTCCAAAAATACATCATAAATACATAACCACCCAACTATCCTACCCCACTCTCTCACGACAAAGTAGATCATCCAAGTGCACATGGGAGAGTCCTCCAACGCAAGCTCAGGAGGCGGAGGCAGGATCAGCAGCAGCAGTAGGCTGTGCAGAAGAGGTGGTGGTCTCTGGGTCGACAGGAGTGTCCACCGAAGGGAGGGTGGCAGCAGGAGTGCTCTCGGGAGCATGAGCAGAAGTATCCATCGAAGGAATGGTGGTAGCAGGAGTGCTCTCAGGAGCACGAGCAGACGAAGCAGCAGTAGACGTACCCTCTGGGGTACGAACAGGAGAAGCAACAAGCTCCTCAAGATCAGCCTCATCCATGGCCTCCTCGTCAGACACTGTAGGAGGAACCTCAATGCCCAAGTGATAACAGATGCGAGCAAGCATCTTCTCACATCGAGCAATGCGAGCCTCCTAACGGCTCTGAGAGGCAGAAGAGTCAGGGCGAGACGGCGGAGGAGGAGCTGAAGGGGTAGTCCTCTGAATGTGACGCAAGGCCGTAAGAGACTTCTTTACGGCAGTCGCGTTCAGGGGAGGACCCAATGGACGCTGATCATCTGGAGAGAGAGGGACGCCAAAGTGACAAAAAACTATAGTCAATTGGAAAGGATAAGGAATATGAGCTGACTTTGTGGACTTTTGATGCATTCAAAGGAGTCCATCTTATCTAAGATAATGCGGGCCCAATTTATCTCGCTCCCCATAAAAAGAGCGTAGATAAGCTTGAGAAAAGGCTGAGAGGGCAAGCTAGAAGAGCCGTACTTCGGTAGAAGACACGACTTTAGAATAAGATTTATGACCCACGCATTAGGCTTGAAAGATTTCGATGGAACGCCAATCATGGCGGGAGGAATGACATGGAACATCTCAGCAAGCATGGTCTGGTCAAGATCGTGGATATTATCCACGGAGATATCAGAAGGGGGCAGGCCAGAGGATGAGACACCAATCAACTACCCTAAAATCTCTGCCGTGAGGACAATAGGTGTCCCCAAGACAGTGGTCTCAATGCAGTGGGTGTCATCATACTCACCCCAGACTCGATTGGCATAGAACAATTTGATGAGTCTGGGATATGGATGAGGGTTTGCCTTGGGATCATGGCGAAGATAGTCTAGAAGGCCGCTATAGGAGAGGAGATCCGCGAGCTGAGAAAAGTCAGAGAACTGAACGAAATGCTCCAGAATCAACGGACAGTGCTCAATACGATTGTAAGCCGCAAGACACATCGGGTCATCGCGACACAACGAGATATCGACCCCACCCGAAGGCATGGGAGCATTCCCCTTAGACGGACGAGAGCTAGATCGAGGAGGAGGAGTAGGAGCCTTCTCGGTAGGACCAGTCTCCGGGATATACTCTTCGTCGGAGTCAGAGGGTGGTGTGGGAGCACGGAAGGGTCCAGAAGTCAAAATATTTTCTTTGGCCTTGGTCTGGGGCTTGGGTTGAGATTGAGGTTGAGATTGAGATGTGGGTTTTGGCTTGGAAACTGCAGTCCTCTTCTTCTTGAGGGGAGGCAAGGAAGAGGAAGGAGAGGTAGGCGTACGAGTGGTTTTGGCACGACGTTTGGGTTGAGGAGGGTCGGTAGGAGGAGACTCGACGGTCATGGGAGACGGAGCGGTAGGACGGATAGGGATGCGAGTTCTCACCATGATATCGAGACAAAAAATCGAAACGAGATCGAAACGAAATCGAACGAAGAAGAACTAGGTAGAAGCCCTAATACGAATGAAATTGAGCAGATATGAACCCTAAAAACTGAGAGGGAGAGAGGAGATATACCAAGCGAGGCCCTAGGAAGGAGGAGGGGTGATCGGCGACGGCAGACGACGGCCGGAAATAGCAGAATAGGCTGAGGAGTCGAAGGGGTTAGGGCTGAGGAGAGATAATGCACCGATTAGAAAGAAAACTAATCGGTGCAGAGAGGCTATAAAACGATTCAAAGAGTCAAAGACAGAAATGCCCCTGCGCAACTAGTCGGTCTGAGTTCAAGTGCTGATCGACTAGAATGCAATCTAGTCGGTCGACCGATGAGCTTGGACCGACTAACTGCAAACAACAAGTGAAGTTAAAAATAGGGCAAGAATTAGTCGGTCTGAGTTCAATCACTGACCGATTAGAACTGAAACTAGTCGGTCGGCTAATGAACTGGGACCGACTAAAAGAGTCCAAAAATTTGAGAATTTGAAATTTTGAGTTCTCTTCAACGAACACTTGGACGAAACATCGAAACATTCTCATACACTCTTATTCTACCCCATAAATACCAGAAAATCTTAAATACGACGTGCATGAACATATCTAGCATAAATTCCGAAAATCCAATCATAAATCCAGAAAATCCCAACAAATCTAGCATGAGCATATAAAGAATTATTATCATGCAGGATTATTGAAAATATGAATCCTAAATCTCGGATTCACCCATAATCCCCAATTCTCGACGTAACCGCACAAAGGAGTCTTCCTTGAGTGGTTTCGTGAAAATATCGGCGATTTGCTTCTGGGTTTCAACGTACACTAAAATGATGTCCTTTTTAGCAACATGATCATCTAGGAAATAGTGACAGACATCTACGTGTTTGGTACGGGAGTGGTGTACCGAATTCTTAGAGAGACATATTGCACTTAGGTTGTCCACGATGATAGGGCAAGTATCACAGTTTATACCGAAGTCTTTAAGTGTGGGTCTCATCCAAAGAACCTGAGCACACGCAGCACCGACGGCAATATATTCCGCCTCAGTGGTTGAAAGTGATACGGAATTCTGCTTCTTAGAAAACCAAGAGACAAGAGAATTTCCTATAAAATGGATAGTGCCACTAGTACTTTTCCTGTCGGATTTGCATCTAGCATAATCTGCGTCACTATATGAGATTGATTCATAAATGCTAGACTTTGGATAATAAAATCCGTAGTCGAGTGTGTAACTTAAATAACGGAAAATACGTTTTACCGCTACTAAGTGTGATTCCTTATGTTGTGATTGATAACGAGCACATACACATACAGCAAACATAATATCAGGCCGACTGGCAGTAAGGTATAATAAACTACCTATCATACCTCGATATAGACGAATGTCTACATCTTTGCCGCCCGTATCTTTATCAAGATGTGTAGTAGTGCTCATTGGAGTCTTCTTGCCAGAAGCATTTTCCATTCCAAATCGCTTTAGCAACTCCACAGTGTACTTGGTTTGGTGGATGAAGATTCCATCGTGCATTTGGCGAATTTGGAGTCCTAAGAAATATTTGAGCTCACCCATGTGGCTCATCTCAAATTGGTCCTTCATGACATTAGAAAACTCTTCGCAAAGTGTGAAGTTAGTAGCACCGAAAATGATATCATCAACATAAATTTGAACTAAAATAATATCATGATTCGCATACTTAACAAATAGTGTAGAATCAACTTCACCAATTTTAAAACCCAAATCCAAAAGAAAGTTCTTTAGGCGGTCATACCAAGCTCTAGGAGCTTGTCTCAAACCATAAAGTGCTTTCTTAAGTTTGAAAACGTGATTTGGAAACTTTTCATTTATAAAACCCGGAGGTTGAGAACCATAAACTTCCTCAACGACATCTCTGTTTAAAAATGCACTTTTTACATCCATTTGAAAGAGTTTAAAATCTTTATGGCATGCAAAAGATAACAACAACCTAATAGATTCTTATCTAGCTACAGGAGCAAAGGATTCTTCGAAGTCTATACCTTTCTCTTGCCTGTAGCCTTGAGCTACTAACCGAGCTTTGATCCGGACGACGTTTTGGTTCTCGTCGGTCTTATTCTTGAAGATCCACTTCGTTCCTATAACGGTGTGGTTCTTCGAAGGCACTGGAACTAGCTCCCAAACCTCATTCCTCTCAAATTGAATGAGTTCCTCCTCCATGGCTAGGATCCAAGCACTGTCTTCGCATGCTTCGTTAATATTCTTTGGCTCTACTGAAGAGGCAATGGCACAATGAGCGAAGTAGTTGACTTGAGATCTCGTTTTGACACTATCAAGTATGTTGCCAATGACTTGCTCATGGGGAGGTCACAAACTGTATGAAGCCGTTTGGGAACTCCCTGATCACTAGGAACATTCTCAAAAGAATCATTAGTAGGGTTAGTATCAATAGAATCAATAGAATTAGAATTACCAATAGAATCACATAAAACTTCCATGGAGTCATCATCATTGATAATTCTAGACGGGACAAAATTTTCATTGAATGAAACATGAAGTGATTCCTCGATCGTTGAGTTTCTTTTGTTGTATATCCGGTAGGCTTTGCTACGTGAGGAATATCCAACAAATATCCCCTCATCGGATCTTGGATCAAATTTGTCCAAACTCACATACGTGTTTTTAATAAAACATTTTGCACCAAAAACTCGAAAATGTTTAACTTGAGGCAATCTACCAAACAACAATTCATAACAAGTTTGTTTGGTGCCGGGCCTCAAGAGTATCCTATTAAACACATAGCAAGCGGTATATACCGATTCCGCCCAAAATTGATGGCCAAGTTGGCTATCATCAAACATTATGCGAGCACATTCCACTAGCGTCATATTCTTTCTCTCAACAACACCATTTTGAGGGGGTGCGTGAGGCAAAGAAAATGTGTGTGTAATACCAACCTCATCACAAAAATTTGAGAAAGACTCATTCTCAAATTTCCCTCCATGATCACTACGAATAGTGACAATGGTGGTTCCAATGAGATTTTGTACTTTCTTCACAAATATTGTGAAGTTTTCAAAAGCATCAATTTTATTACTTAAAGAAAATACCCAAGTAAATCTAGAAAATTCATCAACGATGACAAGTCCATATCGAGCATTCCCTAATGAAGCAACTCTAGTTGGTCCAAAAAGATCTAGATGTAAAAGCTCTAGAGGCCGTTTAGATGAAATGCTTTTCTTAGGTTTAAATGACGATTTCGGAAGTTTGCTTTGTTGACACGAGTCACAAAAGCTTTTCTTTTGGAAAGTAAGCTTAGGAAATCCTTTAATAGAATTTAACTTGGATAACTTAAAAAGTGTTCCAAAGTTCACATGACCAAAATGTCGATGCCATAAGTGTTGTTCACTTGTGTTGGCAATGAGACATTGTTCATGTGACTTGGGGATGTCTAGGATATATATCCTTATGGCGTGTGCCAGAAAATAACAAATTATTATTATCTTTACTAAAAATATGACACATTCCTTTCACAAAGCTAACTTTGTAACCCTTGTCACAAAGTTGGTTTATTGAAATGAGATTGTGATTTAATCCTTTAACAAGGTAAACATCACTTATTAGAGGTTTAGAAGGGTTACCAACTTTACCAACACCAATGATGGTTCCGCTCTCGTTGCCTCCAAAGACTACTCGGTTCCCATTCTCAATGGGCACCACTCCTGAGAGCAATTGAGCTTCACCCGTCATGTGTTTTGAACACCCGCAATCGAGTATCCACCATCCTTGGAGCTAAATTTGGATTTGTTGCTCTGTTTCTTTTTCGTAAGTACCTGAAGATAAAGATATCATTCCATGGTACCCAAGGTCATTGGGTCCTAAAAGATTAGATCTTTGGAAGCCAAGTCCAATTGGACTTAGACTTCCCAACATAATCATCATTGTGCACTACATTCATGAAATAAGAATTAATGTATGCTTGTTTTTCATGCATGCTTGTGTCCTTTGGGCCCCAAATAGTGAATGTCTTGGGAGCCCTATTCCTATTGGGGAGCATGCACATGTGGTTGATTTCTACGTGATGCATGTGGCCTACGAGGAAGTGGCCTAGAGAATGCATGACGTGGATAAGCATATGGCACATGATGAAATGGTGGTGGCGACATATGATATGGTGCATGATGGTAATCATTCATATAATAATGATGTGGTTGAACATATGCATGTGGGGGAGCACGTGCGTGAGTGTGTCTCACTTGGTGTGCACGTGCCCGTGGACGTGGAGCATAAAAATCATCATACGTGTGAACATGTGGAGTAGGAGGTGTGTTCCTACGTGGCATAGTATTGGTGTACATAAATGCAAGACCCTTCTTTGGAGGTCCACCCAAAGTGGGTTTCTTTCCAAATGGGGGTGTGTACCTAGTGGAAGCACCATTGGTAGATGAACTACCCATGGTGTGTTTACTCCCACTAGTTGAGGCATCGAAAGTTGGCCTTACAAAGGTAGTGGAAGATTTGGATGAATTTCCCTTTTTATACCCCAAGCCAATACGATGATTGGCCAGAAGTAAATCATTTAGGATATTATACAAATGGTCCTTACCTTTATTGAATTTATTAATTCGGCCTAATGTGGACTCATACTTCTTGGTGAGAGAAAGTATTGAAGTATCCAAAGTGGACACTTGAGTAGTGAGTACACAAACACGAGACTTGAGATTCTCATTCTCAATACTCAAAGTTGAGTTTCGAGAAATCAAATCCGCTATCTCGCGTTCATCCGAATCCTTAATATGAACATGCTCAAGTTGAGATTTGAGATTTACAATCTCATTTCTAAAGCCTTCAACAAAGGTGTCGTTGTTGATGATGATATGCTTAGGTGAGGTTTGGAGACTAGTTAGCTCATCTTTAGTCTTAGTATATCTATTTACTAGTTTAGAATATTTAGACCAAATTTGCTCGTTAGCTAATCTAAGGTCATCCATCGTTACCTCATCGCCTTCATCCTCGCTTTCATCGGAAGAGGTCTCTTGATCATGTTCCTCTCTTGCCATGAAGCACATGTGTGCTTGCTCCACTTGTTTATCATCCGACTCTCCACTTGAGGAGTCCTCGTCGGAGTCGGTGAATGTGCCGACAAGTCCTTTCTTGTACCATTTCTTGTACTTTCGAGACTTGTCGAACTTTGGCGCCTTCCATTTCTCCTTTTGTTTGTTTTGAGGACAATCCGCTTTAATGTGTCCTAGCTTGTTGCATTTAAAACACAAAGGAGCGAAGGCGTTAGTAGAACTAAATTTAGATTTTTTCTTGAAGTTACCTTTTCGGAAGAATCGGTTGAACTTCTTTGCCATGAGGGCAATGGATTCTAAGTCCAACTCGTCTTCTGATTCTTCATCATCGGTAGATGTAGATGGAGCAGCCTTGAACGCAATCGCCTTTTTCTTCGGCTCATCTTGCTTCAAGTACGACTTCATCTTGTCATGCATCTTTATTTTACTGTCCTTGCGTAGCTCATAGGACATCAAGGTACCCATTAGTTATACGACAATATACTTATTCATATCGTTACCTTCCTCGATGGCAAAGGTACGCTTTTCCCAACAAGAAGGAAGTCTGTCAATAATCTTTGAGACTTTCTCCTTTTGGGTGTAAGTCTTTCCAAGAGCCTCCAACTCATTGGTAATGTCAACAAAGCGAGCATAGTACTCCTTCATCTTCTCACCCTGTTGCATGTGAAATAATTCGAATTCTTTATTTACAACAGTGAGTTTGGAGTCTCTTACCCTACTCGTTCCTTTATGCAAGATGAGGAGTGAGTTCCAGATTTGATATGCACTATTACATGTGCATATCTTGTTGAAGTCTTCGGGCTCCAACGCACATTGCAAGGCATTCATTGCCTTGGCATTGTTTACCTCCGCGGCGACCTCCGCGGTAGTCCACTTAGCGAAGTCTTGTTCGGCGGGCTCGACATACTCCGTCAACGTAGCTCTCCATAGTGAAGTGCTCCGGAGAAACGTTTCCATCCGGCATTTCCAGTACCCATAATTGGCACCGTTGAAATAAGGAGGCCTAGTTGAGGAGTGTCCTTCCATCACCTAAGAAGCTCCTTCACGGTTCTTGAAGGTGCTATAGTCTGAAGGTGGACGAACGTTCTTGTTGTCGTTGGTAGACATAGCTATGAACTTGGCTCTGATACCAAATGTAATGCCCTGATAGCTACTGCACAAGTACTAGAGGGGGGTGAATAGTACTTTAAAATAATCAAGAGTATAATTCCTAATTATCGTGCAAACACAACCAACAATGCGGAATGAAAATTGACAAACAAGAATTAAGCAATGCAAACAAACGATGTAACGGGTTCGGATCCACCCAAGTCTCCCCGACTTGTTCCCGGTGATCCTACGTCCCAAACACCCGGATCCCCTCCGGCTACTTGAGTTAGAATCCTCTAACCCAAGTTTTGCACTATGAAATTCTTGTAGAAAATCTCTACAAGATCAAATCATACACAAAACGAAATGTGACTCTCACAAACCGGGATCACAAACTTCTCTCACAACCGAGAGATAAATTGAAATATCAATGTAAATGAAACAATGAAATACTTACCAACAAAATCCTATGCCTTGAGTAAACTTACAATTTTATGGCAAGGAAGATTTTGAAGGAGAGAATGTCACCAAACCCTAGCTCCACCAAGATGAACAGCGATCAAAGGCTAGGATGGAGTTGGTGACTTTGAATCAAGCTCTTGGCTTGAGTGGCTCACAATGAAGAGAATCTCTCTTGAGGAAATATGGGCTCAAGGAGTTTGGGAGAGATTCTTTGTGAGAAGAGAGAGCTTGGAAATGAGAGTTGATTGCTTTCTCTTTGATTCTCTAAAACTCAATAATGGCAGCCTTGAATGCTAGGTTAGAAGCACATCAAGATTATATAGGAGTGAGAGAAGAGAGAAGCAAATTCGTGGCATTAAATGCCCAACAGATCTATTTCTGAAGCAGTCTAATCGGTCTAAGAAGGATCACTGACCGATTAGTTTTGCAACTAGTCGGTCGGTGATTCTTTTTGGACCGACTAGAAGGTAGACAGCCAAGAAAGTGAATTCAGGCGATAGAACTAGTCGGTCTAAGAAGACTTGCCAACGGACTAGTTTGACAACTAGTCGGTTGGTGAGTGTTCTTTGACCGACTAAGCAGTTGAAACTCAATAGGCTGATCAAAGGAGAACTATTTGGTCTAAGAACAAATTCCAACCGACTAGTTTCTCAACTAATCGGTCGATGGATGTTCTTGGACCGACTAACGAGTCGACAGTAGCTTAGGCGGAAAAATGAAAGTATAACTAGTCGGTCTAAGAAGGATTCCCAACCGACTAGTTTGACAACTAGTCAGTCGGTGAACCTTCTTGGACCGACTAATTGGTCAACAGTGAAGATGCTGAATTGAGCAAGGAAATCTAGTCGGTTCAAGAAGGATTCTTAACCGACTAGATGACAATCTAGTCGGTTGGTTCTTCTTCTTGAACCAACTAAGATGCACTAGAAGCCGCGAAATGAAGCGTAAAGCTTCGGGAAAGTTTCTATGGGCTTCTAAGATAATCCTAGCTCTAAGATATGAGCGTTATGAAGATTATAATGTAAGTCCTACTCAAGGCTTAACATTCTACGAAAAGAAGCTAGAAGACTATAAATTAAAGTAGACGAACCGTCTTCAAAGCTTCAATCCGAATCTCTTGACTTCAATAATGCTCCTTGAGCTTCAACGAAGCTTCAGGCACACGATCACGCGCTTTGAGAAGTCTTGAGACGTCGCTTTTGATGTACATAGAATTTTGGCGACGATCTCCATAACTGCGCTCACAAAGAGTTAGTTCTTGATATTTATGTTTGTTCATCATCAAAACCAAATCCGGGGAATCAATACTTGTAACGACTGGTTTTCATGTATCTGGATTTATTATATTATAATATATGTTTTGGTGGATTTTCTCCTCATGTGTGGTTTTCGTCTCCGTAACTTTCATTTTCGATCGTTTCGTCGTGTTTTCTCGTTTCTTCCTTAGGATCGTCGATTTCGGAGTAAGTCATTCATGACGGGCTCCATAACGGTCGTACCTTACTATTAGATCAAGCCTAGGAGTCTTAGGAATCGATCCCGGGGCTCCGCGCTCCGTATCGGAACTTTTGGTGCTAATTAGCCGGTGTAAGAAGGGCCACCGACCGACTAGATGACGATCCAGTCGATCGGCAAACCTTCTTGAACCGACTAGTTGGCTTTCTAAATTATTCTGGAGTTACTGTTTATAGTTAGTCGGTCTAAGAACGTTGGTTGACCGACTAGGTTGCAAACTAGTCGGTCGGCAATGCTTCTTTAACCGACTAACTCATCAACTATTTTTGACACTAGTTACTGTTTACTCTTAGTCGGTCTAAGAACGTTCATCGACCGACTAGATCTCAAACTAGTCGGTCAGTAGTTGTCCTTGGACCGACTAACTCTTAGTTCAGGTTTTCAACTGGAGTTACTGTTTACATTTAGTCGGTCTGCGTTGTTCAACCGACCGACTAGATCTCAAACTAGTCGGTCAACAGTTGTTCTTTGACCGACTAAGCAGTGCAGGAAACCCTAGTTTTGCCCTAGCCGCCACCAAACTCTATAAATACCCTCCAAACATTTTCTTCTCCTCCCTCACGACCTAAAACCCTAATTTCTCCCCCATTGAGCCCCCATCTCCCTCAAACAGTTAATCCTTCATCCCAAGCTCATCCTCCATCATCCAAACCCTCCCTCAACTCATTCCACCTCTCATCTTCCCCAAATCTCCATCAAATCCCCAAAATCCCACAAAACCCTAGTTCTCCAAACTTCTCCATTCGTTTCCAGATCTGGTCCTTAGGTTCTCCGGAGTGTTCCTTCTGCCTCCTCTCGGTAAGAAATCGATCTCTTGATGTTTTCGTAACCTATTTGTATTTTTATGAAACCCTAATGAAATGAATGTTGTTTGGATGATTATTTCCCCATAACAGCGATTTCCCCGTATATTAGCATCCGCGAGACGAACCTTCGTGATCGTCATCCCCGGTGCTAGGCAAGTGAAACTTGCCACTTAGGGTTTAGGCCATGTTTTAGGCCATTTTGCTTGTTGTAGGCGTAAAAGAGGCTAGGCGACGAAATGATACTCGCCTAGGAGCAAATTGGGGAACTAGCTTGACAACGAAGCTAGTTCCGGCATATATCATGTTGCACAATTACCATGTCATGTTTAATTTCTATTAACGGTACGCAAATTAATTGTCATGTCATTGCATTCTTAAAGTGTTCCCGTGAATGCGTAGCTTCGCTACAATGTTTGTGTTCCTGGCTCGTGTTCCAGAAGCGGGCCATGTGTTGGTTGATAGCCAATGCCCGAATTGCTTGTTTCCGGCTAGGTGCATCCCTACGCCAATTGTTTATGAATCGTGAACTAGAATGCGAGCTCCTGTGCGGGGCAACCCCGGCTCATTTACTGAGCTCGTGTGCGGGGACCCTGGCTCGATTACTTGTGGGTATTGGGGGTAAGAGTTAAGCGGCCAATCGACTGGGAGTCTGCCCGATCAGCAACTGCAGTGGTAAGGCGTAAACTCTGGGTTTTGGGGTAGTTGTTAAGCGGCCAATCAGCGTGAATGTGAAACCATTCAGCTGTAAGGCGTAAACATCTACAAACAACAGTGAAACGTGAATAGTGAATTGATTGAGATTGTTAGTAGCTTGGCTACTCTTGTCTTGTCCCGATAATTGTTCTCTTGTACTTATTGTTCACCATGTCTTGCTTGTGCACTCATGTTATAACTGCCATGTCATGCATACTAAAACTGCTAGGTTGCTAGTTGCCTTACTTTCAGTTTCCTTGCCCAAGTCTTTTAGACTTGCTGACATGTGCCCCTTTACTCTTTTGGGTGACACATGTTAGATCCTGAGCCTGAGTACCTTGTCGAGGACGAGGTGTTTGCTGACGCCGAGCCCGAGCTTGTGTTTGACGGGGAGTACGTGGACACTGGGGACCAGTCCTAGTGTCTTCGTTGTGTTTTCCTTTTGTTTAGACTGCTGTTTTGTTGTCGGTGCATAGAACCCTTACCTTGTTGCGTTGTTGCTTTTGTTGGCCTTGTTCTGGGCCTTAGACTCTTTCTTTTAGCCTGGTGGCTTTTCTGGATGTTGGACTTATTTTCATGTTGGACAATTTATGAGATATGAGAATTTTATTTCTGTCTCTCCTTTTATTATTATTGTTGCTCCGTTGTGGTTACAGGGACCTGCTTATGTTTTATTGACGCTTATCGGGTTTGGGGCTTCACGGCTCCACTCTCGTGCGGACCTTTTCACGTCTCGCCTCCATTTTAGGGAAGCGAGTCGTGACAGGTTTTGTTGGTGGCCCATGCAGGTCCTTCTGTAACTGCGAATTGTCGGAATAACGATAATAATATTAGATGTCCAATAAACTAAGTTCGACGTCCGAGTCATAAGCTATGAGTCTAATCTGCTTCGTTTTCTGTGTCATTAGATGGCAGGAAGGCGATTCACCCGTGGTGGGGGTAGTGGTGCGCTCCCTCATGATGAGGAGCCTGAGCGGGAACCCACCAACGGTGAGATGATGCGGATGATGCTCCAGATGATGCAAGTGAAGCAGGGCGTGCTCCTGCAAGTCCAGAATGCTCCACTTGCTCGAGCTGCCCGGGCTCTCCCGGATGCCCCTCGCTCTGAGCCGGGAGCGAAGCAATTTCGGGAGCTGGGCCCCGTATATTTTGATGGTTCTGAGGGTCCTCTGGCTGCCGATGAGTGGATTCGGAACATCGAGGAAAATCTGATTATGGCCAAGATCACCCCGGCTGGATGGGTTGATTTGGCAAGGAGGCAACTCAAGGATAATGCTCGGAACTGGTGGGATGCGGAAGAGAAGATGTTGGTGGAGCCGATAGCTTGGACTACCTTTAAGTCCAGGTTTGATGAGGAGTTCTTTCCGAAGGCTGCCAAGAAGGAGATGCTACAGCGCTTCATTGATCTGAAGCAAGGGAGCTTGACGGTGGACCAGTACCACCAAGAGTTCACTAGGCTGAGTCGGTTCGCACCGAAGATGGTGCAGGATGCTGATGAGAGGGCTCAGAGGTTCCTGCAGGGACTTGCTTTGGAGCTCCAGAGTTTTGTGTCTTCCTCCGATCTGGACTCTTATCAGAAGGTTTTGGTCGCTGCCAGGAGGCAGGAGCTGAACCTGAGTCAGAGGAGGGGGTCTATTGTTGGTGCTGGGAAGAGACCTATGGAGCATGCCAGAGCGGTGGTTAGGCCTGGTTTCAAGCCTAATCAGCCCGCTCAGTTTAAGAGGCCAGGAGGGCCTATTCTGAAGACTTGCCATTTCTGCGGCAAGCCTGGCCACATCAAAGAGCAGTGTCGGAAGTTTTTGGGCCAGTGTCTGGTTTGTGGTGATGCTTCACATGTCGCGAAGGATTGTCGGCATGCGAATCAGCTACGGAGGGCACCTGTTGCAGCTCAGCCGTTGCAGCAGCGAGCATCTGTTCCTGCTGGACGTGGAGCAGCTCTTGTTCCACAGAGGAAGGCTTTTCAGCAGGTTGTTCCGCCGAGGAGGCAGGCTTTTCTGATGACCGCTGTGGAGAGCGAGGCTGTGGATGAGGTTATCGCAGGTAATCCTCAATCTAGCTATTACTTTCCTAGCTGGTTTTGATTGTTAGATTGTGTTGTTTGCTTGAACATGGTTGTTTGCTAGACTAGGCTTTGATTGTTAATTGCTTGTTAGGTGTGGTTTTGGTGTGCACATTTCCTGCACGAGTCCTCTTTAACTCGGGTGCATCGATGTGCATTATTTCTCGGAGCTTCGTGGAGAGGCATTCCTTGTCGATGTCCCCTCTTCCCAAGAGTTGGAATATCGTTACAGGGAATGGCGTGGTCTCGGTGCATCGTGGTTGCAATTCTTGCTCGTTGGTGGTCTGTGGACATGAGCTTTTCGCTGATTTCATTGTCCACGACATCATCAACTATGATGCAGTTCTTGGGATGGACTGGCTTGCGAGCTTCTATGCTACGATCGACTGTCGGAGGAAGAAGGTGGTGTTCGAGATTTCCGGACATCCAGTATTTGAGTTCAGTCGTGGTAGCAGTTCGCTTGGTCCTGTCAGATTTCAGGCCAGGTCGGTGGAGGTCGTGGCTATGCAGATGGGGCTGGAGTGGCCAGCTGTGGTGCGTGATTTTGGTGACGTCTTCCCCGAGGAGATGTCTGGTTTGCCACCTGATCGAGCTCTAGAATTTTCTATTGATATTGTTCCGGGTGCGCAGCCGATTTCGAAGGCGCCGTATCGTATGGCACCCGCTGAATTGGAAGAGTTGCGGAAGCAGTTGGATGAGCTCTTGCAGAAGGGTTATATTAATCCTAGTGTGTCTCCGTGGGGAGCACCGGTGCTGCTAGTGAAGAAGAAGGATGGTTCGCGTCGCATGTGCGTGGACTATCGGGATTTGAATGCGGTGACCATTAAGAATAAATACCCGTTGCCTCGCATCGATGATATTTTTGATCAGCTTGGAGGTTCGAGGGTGTTTTCTAAATTGGATTTGAGGAGTGGTTACCATCAGTTGAAGGTGAAGAAGGGAGATGTTCCGAAGACAGCGTTCAGGACGAAGTATGGACACTATAAGTTTGTGGTTATGCCTTTCGGCGTAACTAACGCGCCCGTAGTTTTCATGAATCTGATGAACCTGATTTTCTACGACTTTTTGGATAAGTTTGTCGTTATCTTTATTGACGACATTCTGATCTATTCGAAGTCGGAGGAAGAGCATGCATCGCACTTTAGGACGGTATTGGAGATCTTGAGGAAGCATCGTTTGTGTGCTAAGTTTTCGAAGTGCGAGTTTTGGCTGGATAGAGTTGCTTTTCTGGGGCATGTGGTGACTGGAGATGGTATTTATGTGGATCCCGAGAAGATTAAGGCCATCAGAGAGTGGCCTGTTCCGTCGTCTGCGTCTGAGATTCGGAGTTTCCTTGGACTTGCTGGTTACTATCGGCGATTCATTAAGAACTTTTCCCGTATTGCTGAGCCGATGACCAGGTTGACGTGGAAGGATGTTGCTTTTGTTTGGTCGGGTGATTGTGAGAATGCTTTTGGTATTCTGAAGGAGAGGTTGACGACTGCCCCTATTCTTGTTGTGCCTGATCGCAGCGGTGGATTTGAGATCTTTTGCGATGCTTCTGGCAAGGGTCTCGGTTGTGTGTTGCATCAGCACGGACATGTTGTGGCGTATGCGTCTCGTCAGCTTAAGGTTCATGAGAAGAATTACCCGACGTATGATTTGGAGTTGGCTGCCGTTGTGTTTGCTCTTAGGATTTGGAGGCACTTCCTGCTGAGTGAGAAAGTGAAGATTTTCACCGATCACAAAAGCTTGAAGTATATTTTTACTCAGAAGGAGCTCAACATGCGACAGCGTCGATGGTTGGAGCTTATGGCGGATTATGAGATTGATTTGCAGTTTCACCCTGGCAAGGTGAATGTGGTTCCGGATGCGCTGAGTAGGCTTCCCGCGGTGATGATTTTGACCTCGCAGTGGAGATTGCAGCAGGATTTTTGTGAGTCTGGCGTGGAGATTGTTCTTCCTGGGGCGGCTTCATCATTGATGTACATGCAGGTACAGTCGACGATCGTGGACCAGATTAAGGCTAGCCAGGCTGAGGATCCGAAGCTGGTGAAGATTCGGGAGCAGGTGGAAGCCGGTCTGCGGACTGACTTTTTGATTCATGAGGATGGCTCGCTGAGGTTTGGAGCCAGGTTGTGTGTGCCGGCTGGGGACATTAGAGAGGAATTGATGGTGGAGGCACACAGTTCGCCGTATTCTGTGCATCCTGGTGGCACCAAGATGTACCAGGATCTTCGTCTGAATTATTGGTGGCATGGTATGAAGAGGAGTGTGGCTCGGAGTGTAGCCAAGTGCTTGGTTTGCCAGCAAGTGAAGGCGGAGCATCAGCGTGCGGCCGGGTTGCTACAACCGCTTCCGATTCCAGAGTGGAAGTGGCAACACATCACTATGGATTTCGTGACTGGACTACCTCGGAGTCCGAAGCAGAATGACGCGATTTGGGTGATCGTAGATCGATTGACCAAATCCGCGCACTTTTTTCCGTTCCGAGTGGGACAGTCCACTGAGGCGCTAGCGAGGAGATATATTGAGGTAAAATTCTTTTACTCTCCGTTTTATTTTCTTTTCCTAGTTTGGATAGTGATGTAACGTGAATCGTGCAGGAGGTCGTGCGACTTCACGGAGTCCCCGTGAGTATCGTGTCAGACAGAGACACGAGGTTCACATCTCAGTTCTGGCAGAGTTTACAGAAGAGCTTGGGTACGCGTCTGAGTTTCAGCACGGCGTACCATCCGCAGACGGATGGCCAGTCCGAGAGGACGATTCAGATCTTGGAGGACAAGCTAAGGGCGTGCATGTTGGATTTCAAGGGTTCGTGGGAGGACCATCTACATCTGGTAGAGTTCTCTTACAACAACAGCTTCCAGGCGAGTATTGGCATGGCGCCTTTCGCCGCTCTTTATGGGAGGAAATGTCGATCGCCATTGAGTTGGGATGACGTTGGTGATCGGGAGTTGTTGGGACCTGAGATGATCGTGGAGGCCGTGGATATTGTCAGGAACATTCGGGAGAGGTTGAGGATTACTCAGGACCGTTTTAAGCATTGGGCGGATGCTAAACGTCGTCCTTTAGAGTTTCAGCCGGGCGACCATGTGTTCTTGAAGATTTCCCCGAATCGCGGTGTGATTCGTTTTGGGAAGCGAGGGAAGTTGAGCCCGCGATACATTGGACCGTTTGACATTTTGGAGAGGGTTGGAGAGGTAGCTTATCGCTTAGCCTTGCCGCCGTCTTTGGAGGGAGTTCACAATGTGTTCCATGTGTCGCATCTTCGTCGATACATTGGCGATCCATATCATGCGGTGGATTTTTCGGAGATTACCGTTCGCCCCGATTTGACGTATGACCAGCATCCAGTGCAGATTCTGGACAGGCGTCAGAAATCGCTTCGGAACAAGATTGTCAATCTTGTGAGGGTGATGTGGCGACACGGCTCGCCTGGAGAGTCTACTTGGGAGAATGAGGATGAGATGCGAGAGCGTTTCCCACCTTTTTTCCCAGACATGTGAGTGTTTAGAAATTCCGAGGACGGAATTTTTCTTAAGTTGGGGAGGATGTAACGACTGGTTTTCATGTATCTGGATTTATTATATTATAATATATGTTTTGGTGGATTTTCTCCTCATGTGTGGTTTTCGTCTCCGTAACTTTCATTTTCGATCGTTTCGTCGTGTTTTCTCGTTTCTTCCTTAGGATCGTCGATTTCGGAGTAAGTCATTCATGACGGGCTCCATAACGGTCGTACCTTACTATTAGATCAAGCCTAGGAGTCTTAGGAATCGATCCCGGGGCTCCGCGCTCCGTATCGGAAGTTTTGGTGCTAATTAGCCGGTGTAAGAAGGGCCACCGACCGACTAGTTGACGATCCAGTCGCTCGGCAAACCTTCTTGAACCGACTAGTTGGCTTTCTAAATTATTCTGGAGTTACTGTTTATAGTTAGTCGGTCTAAGAACGTTGGTTGACCGACTAGGTTGCAAACTAGTCGGTCGGCAATGCTTCTTTAACCGACTAACTCATCAACTATTTTTGACACTAGTTACTGTTTACTCTTAGTCGGTCTAAGAACGTTCATCGACCGACTAGATCTCAAACTAGTCGGTCAGTAGTTGTCCTTGGACCGACTAACTCTTAGTTCAGGTTTTCGACTGGAGTTACTGTTTACATTTAGTCGGTCTGCGTTGTTCAACCGACCGACTAGATCTCAAACTAGTCGGTCAACAGTTGTTCTTTGACCGACTAAGCAGTGCAGGAAACCCTAGTTTTGCCCTAGCCGCCACCAAACTCTATAAATACCCCTCCAAACGTTTTCTTCTCCTCCCTCACGACCTAAAACCCTAATTTCTCCCCCATTGAGCCCCTATCTCCCTCAAACCATTAATCCTTCATCCCAAGCTCATCCTCCATCATCCAAACCCTCCCTCAACTCATTCCACCTCTCATCTTCCCCAAATCTCCATCAAATCCCCAAAATCCCACAAAACCCTAGTTCTCCAAACTTCTCCATTCGTTTCCAGATCTGGTCCTTAGGTTCTCCGGAGTGTTCCTTCCGCCTCCTCTCGGTAAGAAATCGATCTCTTGATGTTTTCGTAACCTATTTGTATTTTTATGAAACCCTAATGAAATGAATGTTGTTTGGATGATTGTTTCCCCATAACAGTGATTTCCCCGTAGATTAGCATCCGCGAGACGAATCTTCGTGATCGTCATCCCCGGTGCTAGGCAAGTGAAACTTGCCACTTAGGGTTTAGGCCATGTTTTAGGCCATTTTGCTTGTTGTAGGCGTAAAAGAGGCTAGGCGACGAAATGATACTCGCCTAGGCGCAAATTGGGGAACTAGCTTGACAACGAAGCTAGTTCCGACATATATCATATTGCACAATTACCATGTCATGTTTAATTTCTATTAACGGTACGCAAATTAATTGTCATGTCATTGCATTCTTAAAGTGTTCCCGTGAATGCGTAGCTTCGCTACAATGTTTGTGTTCCTGGCTCATGTTCCAGAAGCGGGCCACGTGTTGGTTGATAGCCAATGCCCGAATTGCTTGTTTCCGGCTAGGTGCACCCCTACGCCAATTGTTTATGAATCGTGAACTAGAATGCGAGCTCCTGTGCGGGGCAACCCCGGCACATTTACTGAGCTCGTGTGCGGGGACCCTGGCTCGATTACTTGTGGGTATTGGGGGTAAGAGTTAAGCGGCCAATCGACTGGGAGTCTGCCCAATCAGCAACTGCAGTGGTAAGGCGTAAACTCTGGGTTTTGGGGTAGTTGTTAAGCGGCCAATCAGCGTGAATGTGAAACCAGCTGTAAGGCGTAAACATCTACAAACAACAGTGAAACGTGAATAGTGAATTGATTGAGATTGTTAGTAGCTTGGCTACTCTTGTCTTGTCCCGATAATTGTTCTCTTGTACTTATTGTTCACCATGTCTTGCTTGTGCATGTTGAATATTGGACTCCCCGGATTTGGTTTTGGATGATGAGCAAACATAAATACTTCATGAACTAACAATTTGTGAGCGCAGTATTGGAGATCGTCGCCAATTTCACGAGAATATTCAAAGCGACATCTCAACACTTCCAAAAGCTCGTTTTCATGCCTAAAGCTTCGTTGAAGCTCTTGCGACGCTTTGGAAGTAATGAAGATTCAATCGAAGCTCTCAAAGACCGTTTATTAAGGTTTTATTTATAGTCTTTTAGTTTCGATTGATAGAATGTTAAGCCTTGAGTATATCTTACGTTTCTATCTTCATTACGCTCATTTCGTAGCTCTAGGATTCTTGCACAAGGTCACTCTAACTTCCTCGAAGCGTCGCGCTTCGATTCGGACTTTGTTGTGCATGTTAGTTAGTACAAGAACAAGTACTGACCGACTAGATGGTGATCTAGTCAGTCGGCCACTGTTCTTGGACCGACTAGTTTCTGTCAGTTAATTCTTAGCTCTTTACTGTTTACAGTTAGTCGGTCTATGTTGACTCACCGACCGACTAGTTTGTGAACTAGTCGGTCAGTGATGCTTCTTTGACCGACTAGTTGAGACTGACTGTTCACTCTAAAATTCTCCTAAGCTACTGTTTACCGTTAGTCGGTCTAAGAACGTTTGATGACCGACTAGTTGACAATCTAGTCGGTCAACTTTTGTTCTTGGACCGACTAAGCCAACTTGCCTTCAGACTATGTTGTTTTGCCTCTTAGTCGGTCTACGTTCATTGGATGACCGACTAGTTGTGAAACTAGTCGGTCAGACAGTGTTCTTGGACCGACTAGTTTTCTAGGTCTGAAATTCTATCTCTTCTCAGATCTGCTCTTAGTCGGTCCATGCTTTGTGACTGACCGACTAGTTGATGAACTAGTCGGTCAGTAAGTGTTCTTTGACCGACTAGATCTCACAGATTTCTTTCCGTTGGAGATTGACCTAACTTGTTTTTATGGGACCCTATAAATACGAACCTAGGTCATTTCTATCTTCAATAGAGCTGCCATTAAGAGATTCATTGAGTTCTAAAGAGATAGCTATTCTCCCTCAAATCTAAAGCTCTCTTCCTCACAAGAAACCCATTCTCTCTCATTTCTAGATCTAGAGAGAAGCTTGTTCTTGGTGAGCTCTTCAAGCTATTGCTTGATTCAAGTTTCCAAATCTTCCCTAGGCACCCATTGCTGCTCATTTCCTTGGTGCTAGGGTTTGGTAACTTCATCTTCCTCAAATCCTTCATTCCACCTTTTGGGTAAGAAAAACTCAAGGTATAGGATTTTGTGGTAAGAGTATTTATTTCATATTAAACTCTTTTATATTGCTTATTGGCTCTCTCGGTTGTGAGAGAAGTTTGTGATCCCGGGTTGTGGGATTCACTTTGCCATTGCATGTATGATTTGATCTTGTGAAGGTTTTTCACAAGATATTCATAGTGGAAATCTTGAGTTAGGGTTTCTAACTCAAGTATCCGGAGGGGATCCGGGTGGTTGGGATGTAGGATCACCGGGAACAAGTCGGGGAGACTTGGGTGGATCCGAACCCATTAACTTCATTTGTTAGCATTGTTAATTTCATTGTTGTCATTCAATTTAAGCTTCCGCAAATTGACTTGGTAGTTGTGTGCAATTTAATTTGGAATAATACGCCTTATTATTTTAAAGTACTATTCACCCCCCCCTCTAGTACTTGTGCAGTAGCTGGTAGGGCATTACATTTGGTATCAGAGCCAGATACTCAGCTATGTCTGCCAACGACAACAAGACCGTGCCTCCACCTTCCAACTACGACACCTTCAGGAACCGTGAAGGAGCGTCATCGGTGATGGAAGGACATTCCTCTACAAGGCCTCCATTCTTCAACGGTACCAACTACGGGTACTGGAAATGTCGGATGGAAACCTTCCTCCGAAGTGCATCTTTATGGAGGACTACAATGAAGGAGTACAACGAGCCCGAAGAAGAAGATTTTGAGAAATGGACTACCGCGGAGGTCGCCGCGGAGGTAAGCAATGCCAAGGCAATGAACGCCTTGCAATGCGCATTGGAGCCCGAGGATTTCAATAAGATATGCACATGTAAGAGTGCATATCAAATTTGGAACTCTCTCCTCATACTACATGAAGGGACGAGTCGGGTAAGAGACTCTAAACTCGTTGTCGTAACCAAAGATTACGAAATGTTTCACATGCAACAGGGCGAGAAGATGAAAGAATATTACGCTCGCTTCGTTGACATAATAAACGAGTTAGAGGCCCTCAGCAAGATCTACACTCAAAAGGAGAAGTGCTTAAAGCTTATTGAAGGACTTCCCTCTTCTTGGGAAAAACGTACCTTCGCCATCGAGGAAGGTAATGACATGAACAAATATACCGTAGTTCAACTAATGGGTACTTTGATGTCATACGAGGTACGCAAAGATAGCAAGGTGAAGCTACAAGAAAAGATGAAGTCATATTTGAACCTAGATGCGCCTAAGAAAAAGGCGATTGCATTCAAGGCGGCTTCATCCACATCTTCCGATGATGAAGACTCGGAAAACGAGTTGGACTTGGAGTCCATGGCACTCATGGCCAAGAAGTTCAACCGTTTCTTCCGGAAAGGTAACTTCAAGACCAAAGGTAAATTTGGTTCTTCTAACGCCTCTTCCTCTCCTTTGTGTTTCAAGTGCAATAAGCCAGGACACATGAAAGCGGAGTGTCCTCTCAACAAACAAAAGGAGAAGTGGAAGGCGCCAAAATTCGATAAGTCCAAGAAATACAAGAAGGGGTACAAGAAAGGACTTGTCGGAGCAACATTCACCGACTCCGAGGATTCCTCAAGCGGAGAGTCGGATGATGAGAAAGTGGAGCAAGCACACATGTGCTTCATGGCAAGAGAGGAGAACGATCAAGGATCCTCCTCTTCCGATGATAGTAATGACGAAAGCGATGAGGTAACGATGGATGATCTTAGAAATGCTAACTCTCAACTTTGGTCAAAATACACTAAGTTAGTAAATAGATATACTAAGGTAAAAGATGACCTAGCTAGCATTCAAACATCGCCTAAGAATATCATCACCAACAACGACACCGTTGTTGAAGAGTTAAGAAATGAGATTGTGAATCTCAAATCTAAACTTGAACATGTTAGCATTGAGGATGCGGAAGAACATGAGATAGCGGATTTAACTTCTCAAAACTCGACTTTGAGTATTGAGAACGAGAATCTTAAATCTCGTGTTTATGTGCTCACATCGCAAATATCCGTTTTGGATACTTCTTTGCGTTCTCTCAAAGAGAAATATGAGGACACATTGGGCCGAATCAACAAATTCAACAAGGGTAAGGGCCATTTGGATAATATCCTAAAAGATTTACTTCCGGCCAAACACCACATTGGCTTGGGGTATATGATGGGAAATTCATCCAAGTCGGTCACTACTTTTGTTAGGCCAACTTCCGAAGCCTCAACGAGTGGGAGCAAACACTCTATTGGTAGTTCATCTACCAATGGTGCTTCCACCTCGTCCACACCCTCTTTCGGAAAGAAACCCACTTTGGGTGGACCTCCAAAGAAAGGGCATGCCTACATGTACACTAATAACATGCCACGTAGGAACACACGTCCTACTCCACCGTCTCACACTTATGATGATTTTTATGCAACACATTCCCGGGCACGTGCACACCAAGTGAGACACCCTCACGCACGTGTTTCCACACATGCATATATACACCCACCTCATCATATGAATAATTCTTTTCGTGCACCATTCCATCATGTCCCGTATGCCTATCCACAACATGCATCACGTAGAAATCAACGTAGCATGCATGCACCCAATAGGATGATGGCTCCCAAAATTTTCACTATTTGGAGCCCAAAGGACACAAGCATGGACGAAAAACAAATGTACATGAATGCTTATTTTTCGGATGTTGTGCATAGTAAGAATTATGTGGGGAAGTCTAAGTCCACTTGGACTTGGCTTCCAAAGGTCTAATCCCTTGGACCCAATGACCTTGGGTACCATGATATGAAAGTGTCTATCTTTAGGTACTCAAGGAAAAGAAAAAGAAAAGGAGCATCAAATTTAAATTTAGCTCCAAAGGGAATTGGATACTCGATAGCGGGTGCTCCAAACATATGACGGGTGACGCTCGTTTGCTCTCCGGAGTGGTTCCCATTGCGAATGGAAACAGCGTCGTATTTGGAGGCAACGAGAGCGGAACCATCATAGGTGTTGGTAAAGTCGGTAACCCTTCTAAACCATTAATTAGTGACGTTTATCTTGTTAGTGGTTTAAATCATAATCTTATTTCAATAAGTCAACTTTGTGACAAAGGTTACAAAGTTAGCTTTGCGAAAGGATTGTGTCACATTTTAAGAAAGGATAATGAAAAAATTATTATTTTCCGGAACTCGTCGTAAAGACATCTATATTTTGGATCTTCCTAAGTCATATGAACAATGTCTCGTTGCCAACACAAGTGAACAACACTTATGGCATCGACGCTTTGGACATGTGAACTTTGGAACACTATATAAGCTTTCAAAATTGAATTCTATTAAAGGTTTTCCGAAGCTTGTTTTTGAAAAGAAAAGTTTTTGTGATTGTTGTCAACGCGGCAAGCTTCCTAAATCTTCATTTAAACCTAAGAAAAGCATCTCTACTAAACGGCCACTAGAGCTATTACATCTAGATTTTTTGGGCCAACTAGAGTAGCTTCCTTAGGAAATGCAAGGTACGGACTTGTCATCGTAGATGACTATTCAAGATTTACTTGGGTATTTTCATTGTGTAATAAAAATGAAGCTTTTGAAAACTTCACAATTTTTGTTAAGAAAGTACAAAATCTCTTAGGAACCACCATTGTCACTATTCGTAGTGATCATGGAGGTGAATTTGAGAATGAGTCTTTTGAGACATTTTGTGATGAAGTTGGTATTACTCACACCTTCTCTTTCCCTCGTGCACCTCCTCAAAATGGTGTAGTTGAGAGAAAGAATAGGACGCTAGTGGAGTGTGCTCGCACTATGCTTGATGATAGCCAACTTGGCCATTAATTTTGGGCGGAAGCGGTACACACCGCTTGCTATGTGTTTAATAGAATACTTTTGAGGCCCGGCACTAAACAAACTTGTTATGAATTGTTGTTTGGTAGGTTGCCTCAAGTTAAACATTTTCGTGTTTTTGGTTCGAAATGTTTTATTAAGAACACATATGGTAGTTTGGACAAATTCGATCCGAGATCCGATGAGGGGATTTTTGTTGGATATTCTACGCGTAGCAAAGCCTACCGGATATTCAACAAACGAACCTCAACGATCGAGGAATCGCTTCATGTCTCATTTAATGAAGGATTTGTTCCAACTAGAATTTCAAATGATAATGATTCTATGGATGTTTTATGTGATTCGTTTGAAAATTCTAAGTCTAATGATTCTATTGATTCTATTGAGACTAACCCAACTAAAGAAGTTGTTGAGAATGTTCCAAGTGATCAAGGTATTCCCAAACGGCTTCATTCAGTTCGTGACCATCCCCATGAGCAAGTCATTGGCAATATCTATGATAGTGTCAAGACGAGATCCCAAGTTCACCGCTTCGCAAATTGTGCCTTTGCCTCATCGATAGAGCCAAAGAATATTAATGAAGCATGCGAAGATAGCGCTTGGATCTTAGCCATGGAGGAGGAGCTCATTCAATTCGAGAGGAATGAAGTTTGGGAGCTTGTTCCATTGCCATCGAAGAACCACACCGTCATAGGGACAAAGTGGATCTTCAAGAACAAAACCGACGAAAACCAAGTCGTCGTCCGGAACAAAGCTCGGTTAGTAGCTCAAGGCTATCGTCAAGAGGAAGGTATCGATTTCGAAGAATCTTTCGCTCCGGTAGCTAGATTAGAATCAATTAGATTACTTTTGTCTTTTGCATGCCATAAGAATTTTAAATTATTTCAAATGGATGTTAAAAGTGCATTTTTAAACGGAGATGTCGTTGAGGAAGTTTACATTTCTCAACCTCCGGGCTTCGTAAATGAAAAATTTCCAAATCACGTTTTTAAACTAAAGAAAGCTCTTTATGGTTTGAGACAAGCTCCTCGAGCTTGGTATGATCGCCTAAAGAATTTTCTTTTGGATTTGAATTTTAAAATGGGCGAAGCCGATTCAACACTTTTTATTAAGCATGCGAATAATGATATTTTATTAGTTCAAATTTATGTTGATGATATCATTTTCGGTGCTACTAACTTCGCTCTTTGCGAAGAGTTTTCTAATGTGATGAAGGAACAATTTGAGATGAGCCACATGGGCGAACTCAAATATTTCTTAGGTCTCCAAATTCGCCAAATGAACGATGCAATCTTCATCCACCAAACGAAGTACACGGTGGAGTTGCTAAAGCGATTTGGAATGGAGAATGCCTCCGGGAAAAAGACTCCAATGAGCACGACTACGCATCTTGACAAGGATACGGGCGGTAAGGATGTAGACATTCGTCTATATCGAGGTATGATAGGTAGTTTGCTTTATCTTACCGCAAGTAGGCCCGATATTATGTTTGACGTATGTATATGTGCTCGTTATCAGTCTCAACCTAAGGAGTCTCACTTAGTAGCGGTAAAGCGTATTTTTCGCTATCTAAGTTACACATTAGATTTTGGATTACTTTATCCGAGATCTAGCACATATGAGTTAGTCTCATATAGTGACGCTGATTATGCGGGATGCAAATCCGACAGGAAAAGTACTAGTGGCACTTGCCATTTTATAGGAAATTCTCTTGTCTCTTGGTTTTCCAAGAAGCAAAATTCGGTTTCACTTTCAACCACCGAGGCGGAATATATTGCCACCGGTGCCGCTTGTGCCCAGGTTCTTTGGATGAGACACACATTGAAGGATTTTGGTATTCATTGTGATACTAGCCCTATCATGGTGGATAACCAAAGTGCTATTTGTCTTTCAAAGAATCCGGTGCACCATTCCCGATCAAAACACATAGATGTCCGACACCATTTCTTAGATGATCATGTTGCTAAAAAGGACATCATTTTAGTGTACGTTGAAACCCAAAAGCAAATCGCCGATATTTTCACGAAACCCCTAAAGGAGGACTCCTTTATGCGGTTGCGTCAAGAATTGGGGATTATGGGTGAATCCGAGATATAGGATTCATATTTAAATTCAATCATCTTGCATGCTAATATTTTTGGCAATATCTCATTCATGCTAGAATTATTGGATTTTTCGGGAATTTTATGTGATATCTTGATTTTTCGTGCGATTTGTGCGTAATCGTCAAATTTCTGTTTTTCGATGATTAATGGGGTAGTTTCGATGTTTATTGAGAGTTTTGAGATTTATCGTCCAAGCGTATTATGGAGAGAACTTGATTTTCAAGTTTTTGACTCTTTAGTCGGTTCATGTTCAGTGACCGACCGACTAGATTGAGATCTAGTCGGTCAGTAAATGAACGCAGACCGACTAAATATTGTCAGTAAATCTTGGATTCAGCCACTGTTTGCAACTAGTCGGTTCAAGCTCATTGACCGACCGACTAGATCGTGATCTAGTCGGTCAGTGCTTGAACTGTGACCGACTAGATGTGCCAGGGGCTGTTTGGTCTTTTGCGAAATCGACCGACTTAAACTCAGTTTAGTCGATCGATTTTCATTCTAATCGATCGAAATCTCTTCTCTCTCCGCTCAAAACCCCGACCTCCCTCGAGACCCTTCGTCTTCCGGCCACTTTCCGACCATTCCAGCCGTCGCCGTCCGCCGATCTCCGACCTAGGGTATCCTCTCTTCCTCCCTCTCCTATCTAGGGTTCGGTTTCAGCTCTAGGGTTAGGTTTTCCAGTTGATTTCTTCTCCTAGGGTTTCGATTAGGGTTTTTCTAATTTCGGCTAGGATCTCTTCTTTCCTATCTCGTGTGTCGTGTTGTGCCGAGATTATGGCTCGAACACGTATCCCGATCACTCCGTCTAGCCCCTCTCCGATGACCGTTGATCCAATCTCTTCGGATCCCGAGCATCCAACCCCTCCGAAGCGTAGAGCCAAGACCACCCATCCTTCGTCGTCTTCGCCTCCTCTCAAGAAGAAGAGGACGACGACCGCTCAACATAGAGGTCAACCGAAACCCAAACCCAAGCCTAAGCCCAAGGCCAAAATTCTTGCTTCTCAATCTTCGTTCCATACTCCTACCGATTCCGATACGGAGTATAACCCCGAGACCGAGACTCATAGGGAACCCACTCCTCCTATTCATCCCGAGTCTAGCACCCACCCTCGTACGTCTACCCGTAAGCCTAAGGGAAAGGGTCCGATGCCGGTGGGCGGTGTCGATATTTCCTTATGTCGCGATGACCCTTTGTGTCTCGCGGCGTATAACCGTATCGAACATTGCCCGCTGCTTCTGGAGCATTTCGTCCAGTTTAGCGACTTCATAGGGTTAGCTGATCTTCTGTCGTCGTCGGGTCTTCTCGATTACCTTCGATATGACCCGAAGGCGAATCCTTACCCCTACCCTAGATTAGTGAAGCTTTTCTATGCTAATAGGATCCGGGGTCAGTACGATCAAACCCACTCTATTGAGACGACCGTTTTGGGGACTCCTATAGTCCTCACTGCGGAAATCTTAGGAGAGATTTTGGGTATCTCTTCGTCTGGCCTTCTTCCTTCTGATATCTCGGTAGATGATATTTCTTCTCTTGATCAGACCATCCTTTCAGAGATTTTCCATCAGATTCCTCCTGCCATGATTGGCGTGCCATCTAAATCTTTCAAGCCTAATGCATGGGTCCTAAATCTGATTCTGAAGTCGTGCTTGCTTCCCAAGTACGGCTCCTCATCTTTACCATCCCAGCCATTTTTGAAGCTTATCTATGCGATCTTCATGGGGAGCTCGATTAATTGGGCTCGAATTATACTCGATAAGATTGACTCTTTCGAGTGTATTCGAAAGTCCAATAAATCGGCTCATATCCCATTTCCTTGCATGTTGACCCTCGTGTTTCGTCATTTTCGTGTCACATTGCCTCGTGACGATGAGCGTCCCCTTGGTCCTCCCCTGAATGCGACGGCCGTCAAGAAATCTCTTGCGGTGCTTCGTCACGTTCAGAGGACCACACCTTCTGCGTCTGTCCCTGCCTCTGCCAGTGCCTCTGCTACTCCAGTTGCCACCCTTGATGATGTCCTACGGATACTTCGTCGTCACGAGTCCCGCTTGGCTCGTACCGAGGAGGTAGTCTGCCGTATGGCTCGTCGGATGGGTGTTGAGCTTCCTCCTTCCGTGTCTGAGGATGAGGAGTTTGATGAGATGGCTGAGGAGGACATTGAGGAGCTCTGTCGTGCTTCGACTCGTGCCCCCGAGGGCACTTCTGCTGGTACTGCTGCTGCTGGTACTTCCACTTCTGCTCCTGGAGTTGCCACCTCTTCCGGTGTTCCAGAGCCATCTGCTGCAGCTCTTCAGCCTTCTGAGCCTGCTGCTGACCCAGTTTCCGAGCCTGCTCATGTATCTGCTGCTGCTGCTTCTGTCGAGACTCATGCTGCTTTTGAGCCTGTTGCTGAGATCTCGACTCCTGCCCCGACGATTCCATCTGTTGAGACGCCTCTTCTCCCTGCAGAGCCTGAGTCCACTCCGTCGACTGGACCCACGGACGCTGCAGATCCAGCCTCCTCCTCGTGATCGTTGTTCCGAGGACTCTCCATATACGCTTTGGATGATATATTCTAGTGAGAGTGTCTTGGGTTAGGATGGGGTTGAGAGAGGCTTTGATGTATTTTTTTTTGTGCTTTCTGGTTGTCGGTGTTGGATTTTGATGATGAATGATGTATTTCTTTTTGATGATATGTAGCGTTTGATATGATGTACCTCATATATTCGATGTGATATTTTTTGGATGTACTCATGTTGTCTATATATATATATATATATATGTTCATCATCGTTCACTTTATCTTTTATTCGTCGTGCAAATTTTAATATTCGTTGAATATATTTGAAATGTGATATCGAATCGTCGCATAAAAAAAGTTGGTTAAATGGATTTAAATTCTGTAATATTATAGAATTGTTCTCCGTGCACAAAATTAACCAAGAATATTGAATATTGAAGAGTATGTTTCTTTATTCAAGAAATGAATAATGATTTGGTGTTTTTGATGATTTTGATTTTTTTTTTGATAATGGAAAATTTGGCACACCTTGTTTTGATTTCCACAATTTTTCCCTTGGTGTCAAGTTGGTCCATTGCCTTTGTCTACGACTCCCGATGTTGGATTTTACATTTCCTAATTGTTGTCGTTGTATGCCCCCCATTTTTGGGATAATGCCAAAGGGGGAGAGATAATGATAATAAATAGCGCAAATGAAAATTAAATTCAATTTCCAAGAATCTAGTTTGATATGCTAGATTCAGGGGGAGTTAAGATACATATAAGGATTTTCAAAATCCGATATTTCAAAAATCAATTCACTTTATTTATCTTACTAGTCTGTTTGATGCAATTCATTTATATTCATTTTGGAATTAACGTGTCATCAATGCAGGGGGAGTAAGTATTTTACATTTGAATTATTATCTTTGATTATTATTTATGTTGGTTTGTCATCACCAAAAAGGGGGAGAATGTTGAATATTGGACTCCCCGGATTTGGTTTTGGATGATGAGCAAACATAAATACTTCATGAACTAACAATTTGTGAGCGCAGTATTGGAGATCGTCGCCAATTTCACGAGAATATTCAAAGCGACATCTCAACACTTCCAAAAGCTCGTTTTCATGCCTAAAGCTTCGTTGAAGCTCTTGCGACGCTTTGGAAGTAATGAAGATTCAATCGAAGCTCTCAAAGACCGTTTATTAAGGTTTTATTTATAGTCTTTTAGTTTCGATTGATAGAATGTTAAGCCTTGAGTATATCTTACATTTCTATCTTCATTACGCTCATTTCGTAGCTCTAGGATTCTTGCACAAGGTCACTCTAACTTCCTCGAAGCGTCGCGCTTCGATTCGGACTTTGTTGTGCATGTTAGTTGGTACAAGAACAAGTACTGACCGACTAAATGGTGATCTAGTCGGTCGGCCACTGTTCTTGGACCGACTAGTTTCTGTCAGTTAATTCTTAGCTCTTTACTGTTTACAGTTAGTCGGTCTATGTTGACTCACCGACCGACTAGTTTGTGAACTAGTCGGTCAGTGATGCTTCTTTGACCGACTAGTTGAGACTGACTGTTCACTCTAAAATTCTCCTAAGCTACTGTTTACCGTTAGTCGGTCTAAGAACGTTTGATGACCGACTAGTTGACAATCTAGTCGGTCAACTTTTGTTCTTGGACCGACTAAGTCAACTTACCTTCAGACTATGTTGTTTTGCCTCTTAGTCGGTCTACGTTCATTGGATGACCGACTAGTTGTGAAACTAGTCGGTCAGACAGTGTTCTTGGACCGACTAGTTTTCTAGGTCTGAAATTCTATCTCTTCTCAGATCTGCTCTTAGTCGGTCCATGCTTTGTGACTGACCGACTAGTTGATGAACTAGTCGGTCAGTAAGTGTTCTTTGACCGACTAGATCTCACAGATTTCTTTCCGTTGGAGATTGACCTAACTTGTTTTTATGGGACCCTATAAATACGAACCTAGGTCATTTCTATCTTCAATAGAGCTGCCATTAAGAGATTCATTGAGTTCTAAAGAGATAGCTATTCTCCCTCAAATCTAAAGCTCTCTTCCTCACAAGAAACCCATTCTCTCTCATTTCTAGATCTAGAGAGAAGCTTGTTCTTGGTGAGCTCTTCAAGCTATTGCTTGATTCAAGTTTCCAAATCTTCCCTAGGCACCCATTGCTGCTCATTTCCTTGGTGCTAGGGTTTGGTAACTTCATCTTCCTCAAATCCTTCATTCCACCTTTTGGGTAAGAAAAACTCAAGGTATAGGATTTTGTGGTAAGAGTATTTATTTCATATTAAACTCTTTTATATTGCTTATTGGCTCTCTCGGTTGTGAGAGAAGTTTGTGATCCCGGGTTGTGGGATTCACTTTGCCATTGCATGTATGATTTGATCTTGTGAAGGTTTTTCACAAGATATTCATAGTGGAAATCTTGAGTTATGGTTTCTAACTCAAGTATCCGGAGGGGATCCGGGTGGTTGGGACGTAGGATCACCGGGAACAAGTCGGGGAGACTTGGGTGGATCCGAACCCATTAACTTCATTTGTTAGCATTGTTAATTTCATTGTTGTCATTCAATTTAAGCTTCCGCAAATTGACTTGGTAGTTGTGTGCAATTTAATTTGGAATAATACGCCTTATTATTTTAAAGTACTATTCACCCCCCCTCTAGTACTTGTGCAGTAGCTGGTAGGGCATTACAGTGCACTCATGTTATAACTGCCATGTCATGCATACTAAAACTGCTAGGTTGCTAGTTGCCTTACTTTCAGTTTCCTTGTCCAAGTCTTTTAGACTTGCTGACATGTGCCCTTTTACTCTTTTGGGTGACACATGTTAGATCCTGAGCCTGAGTACCTTGTCGAGGACGAGGTGTTTGCTGACGTCGAGCCCGAGCTTGTGTTTGACGGGGAGTACGTGGACACTGGGGACCAGTCCTAGTGTCTTCGTTGTGTTTTCCTTTTGTTTAGACTGCTGTTTTGTTGTCGGTGCGTAGCACCCTTACCTTGTTACGTTGTTGCTTTTGTTGGCCTTGTTCTAGGCCTTAGACTCTTTCTTTTAGCCTGGTGGCTTTTCTGGATGTTGGACTTATTTTCATGTTGGACAATTTATGAGATATGAGAATTTTATTTCTGTCTCTCCTTTTATTATTATTGTTGCTCCGTTGTGGTTACAGGGACCTGCTTATGTTTTATTGACGCTTATCGGGTTTGGGGCTTCACGGCTCCACTCTCGTGCGGACCTTTTCACGTCTCGCCTCCATTTTAGGGAAGCGGGTCGTGACAATACTCAACACCCCTCTCTCTTCCTCCCATCTTCGAAGGCAAACACTTCTTAAAATAGAGGAAGAAAATGTTCCAATGGCTTGATGATCACGAGGAGTCAATTTCTATCACTTCGGATGTTCAAGTTTGGAATGCATTGCTCAATGCCATCTCTCCGAAAATTGCAAAGAATGTTATGGATTTTGAGACGGCAGATGAGATATGGGAATTTCATGATGAAGAATGTAGAGGAGATGAATCTTGCGACTGAGAGCATCGTTGGCAATAATGTATCTCGTAACTCTCTCATTCAATGTAGTAATTTTATTGGAAATGATAATGTGTTGTTTATGGACTCTCTCAATGCGAAAAATAACAAGCTTGAGAGAGATGCTCACACACACACTTCTTTATCATCCAAATCTCACGATGATACACAAACCATTGCATTGAATCAAGAAAAGATTGCTCTTGATTCTCATGTGTGCATGTTAAGCAAAGAGAATGACTCTCTTAAAGCTAGTATTGAGTTTGATCGTGATTTTCACAAATCTGTGAAAAAGAGTCTGTATGCATCGCATAATGTTGAACTTAATTATTTGCATACCGAGAAAGATACTCTTCTTTCTCAATTGAGTGCCTTAAGGGATGAGAATGCTTCTCTCAAACTCCAAATGGAGAAGATGCACTCGGAGTGTGATTACAACATTTTGAGAGATGAGACATTGGCTCTCAAGTCAAAATGTTTTGAGCTTAGCTCATGTCTATCCAAGAGGGATGACAACATTTCTTCACTTTTGAAGAAATGTGAGCTAGTGTCAACTCAAATTAAAAATTTTAAATTAAGTAAGGACACAGTTTTGGGATCCTCTTCATTGAAGGTGAACAAACCAAGCTCTTCTCTTAGAAGCACCCAAATAAATTTTATGGGGGAGCATTCTAATAAGAAAGTCACATCCAACCCTTTTGGCTTAAAATCAACTATTATTTCTAAGCCAAAGAGAAATCATGCATTTTTGTATTTCGGTCTTGCATATATTAAGAAGCATATTCAAAAACATGTTGATATACATGCTTCTTCTTTGAATGCTATGCATGATGTTTACTCTCGGTTTTACTATTTATATGCTTGCATATTCTCTTGCTGATCTCTCTAATTTAATGCCTGATATGAATTGAAATTGAATGCATGAAATAGTATCTAGTACGTTCTTTGTTGGGTAATGCACCTAGGTTCACGCATCATTAGAACATTTGGAGCACTCATTTGTTATCTTATCCACTTCTGCTTGCATGCCTAATATTATTGTGCTTTATACCGCATGCTATTAATATTCATTAAGATGAATGAAAATATGCTTGCTACCTATGAGTTTAGTTAGTGTATTATCTCATTGAATCGTTGTGCACCTCTGATGAGTGAACCGAGTGACATATTATTTTCATTCTCTACATATCTTTATGATTCTCTACATATCATTTGGTTTCACCCCCTACAGCTACTTCTACCGCATCTACTTCCCAAAAATCCCAAAAGAAAAAGATAGCTTCCAAATAAATATATGTGTGTGTGAAAAGAAAAAAAGAAAAAGAAAAAAGAAAAGAAAAGAAGGAAAGAAAATTATTTCCTATCCCTTTATTAAAAGCTACTACAAATACTTGGGAAAAAAATAAAAAAACATTCAACATCCTATTCCTAGATGCGACGCCTCAAGCTAAGCTTAGGGGTGAATCATTTGATTATATGAGTGAGTATAACATTATAGTGGAGATGGTGCACAACTGAGAGATTCGATAATGCTTGAACTTTACAAAATACTTTAGCTTTGGAGATTCTTCATGATTTACAGTGAGTATTTGAATGGCATGACTTCTTTCCATTCTCTATTGCATGTTGGTGTGATCTCTTTGTGCTCCACTTGTATCTATTGATTAAAAAGTGCATTGCTAACTCTTTTTATACTAGACTCTATAGATTGCATGAAATTGATATGAGTTGATGACATGATTTTAGAAGATCCCTACTTTTGTCTTTATTGCATGCTAGCCATATGATTAGTAAGATTTGAGGGTACTATTAGCATGTGTTTTATTATTCAAAGTATCGTGATATACTGTTGAGGCTTGAGATCTGATTGAACATTTTAGCACCCCCTCCCATCTCTTATCTCTTTTATTTTTTTTAATCTCCCGGTATGCCTAGTATTCGTCTTCCTCGAGGACGAGTAAGAGGTAAGCTTGGCGGATTTTGATGTGTCTATATTTTCTATCTTTTCATAGCATCATTTCATCGCATTTCATGTCATATCCGCATCCAAATCCCGCATTTTCATACGATACTGCACTTCTAACGCCATATTCGAGTTTCGTAGAGCTTTGTGGATTTTCAGGGATTTTGGATCGATTCGGAGCAATTTTGGGATATTAACACATCCAGCACGTCCGTGAGTCCGTTGGCGAGGTTCTACAGGAATTCCCCGAGGTTCGAAGCATATGGGAGGAGAAGAGGAGAAGCTAGCAAGAGAAAGGAGTCATTATGGATCTTTCCCAGGCAACTCGACCGAGTAGCTCAAGCTACTCGGTCGAGCTGATACACGAGCCCAGCAGAAAAGATAATGAGCATCCTACTCGACCGAGCAGAGTGGCGATTCGGCCCGAGTCGTTCCTATTTTCGAGCTCCATTCCACCAACATCCTGCTCGACCGAGTAGGACCTACTCGACAGAGCCAGCAAACGACTCGACCGAGCAAGGCTTACTCGGGCTGAGTAGGCAAAGCGATACTTTGGAAGGGGGCCCCACTTCGATGTATTAGAGTTAATTTGACTGACGTTTTTAGGGAGCTATTCATTACGTTTTGAGAAAGCTTAGGTGGAGATCTAAAAACTATTGTATTGTAGATCTAGGTTTTGGAATTGAGCCGTTTTTGTCTAAGGATTGGATTTTTCTTATCTCTCGCACTTTGGAATCTGTGGAAGTTATTTGGATCTTTATTGGTTATTGTTCTTTCTCGTTTTCGGTACGTAAGATCTTTATTTCTCACTCGATTCAGTTGCTACATTGTTTTCTATGGTAAAACTGCATTTTTGTTTGTCGTAATTGCTATGTGTGAGTAGTCTTTCCTAGGGCTGATGGGTTAGCCCTAAGACTCTAAAAAGGAGATGTAGATCTGGATTTCAAGGTTGTGTTGGGAATAAAGGGGGAGCATTCCGGTCGATCCACCTAAATCTTTAGGAGAGCTCGTACTGAGATCATGCCCACGGTCTGTGGAATTGATTAGCTTAAGGAGTATCCTTGGGATTTAAATAGGGAATCAGTAGATCCAACTAAGGCTCGTGACCATGCCCGGTTCATGACTTGAGGGGATCTACCGACGAACTATATCACTGCATTGACGGCTACCACCATTGCGTCAATGAGAGCCACCGAAATACCTCGAAGTTCCAACCATAAGAGTGGTATGAACTGAGAGATCAACCCCCTAAATCCAATGCAACGTAAGAATCACATTCTAACATCAACCTCCGACAGTCTTAGCGGTGATCCCTAAGGCCCTAGTTTCTCTTTATATCGAACCAACGACACTATCACAACCAACCTTCCTAAACCGACTGCTATCTAATTCTGAGATCTAAAGATAATCTGAGACCCCAATACACTGTCACTGTCCCTGTGGGATTCGACAATCTTATATACTATAATTTTACATCGTCCGCTTGCGGATAGAGCCCAGAACCAACACCTAGGAATCATACTGCGCCTAGCGACTGTGACACCACTAGGTGGATTTTAGGTGTGAGTTCGGGGTGCATCAACATTCGCCTATGAAATGGCCATCAGTCGTCTGAAAGGCGTAAGTATGAAATGTGCATTTCTCTGTTTTATTTCCATCCCTGCAGCAGTCGCCTGGTAAAGGATATACAGTTGACTGTTTATTTTACAGTCGACTATGTAGACTTCTACCATCGACTGTCATGGCTCAGATTATAGCCGTTGGGATTTTTCTAGCCGTTGAACAGTAGACTGTCATTTGTTCATCAGTCGACTGTATGTGACGTAAACTGCCAAAATATATCCATTGCATATTTCTTCCCTTTGGGTTTTTGGCTGGTTTTAAGGGCTCTTCTTGGCTTCCTATATATAAGAGATGGCTTAGTTCATTTAGAACTCTTGGTTAATATTGAATATCTTTGTGAATCAATAGCCACTCCTAATCTCTCACATTCCCTCATTTGTGCTTCAATCTTATGCTATAACATCTAAGCTCTATGGAATTTCGCCAAGAGATTTCAATCTCATTCCTTTTCTTGGAGAACATCTTTCTTCTCTTCATTTTATACACTCAAGTGAGAAGTGTTAGGATTCATTCCTAGAAGAGATAACGATCATCAAGTGCAATCAAAGCCTCATCGCAAGCACTTGATTTTCACTTGCATGCATTCTTCTTCACATTGGTAAGATCATATCAAGGCATATGTAAGTGTTATTTCATTTCACCTTTGTGATACTCTTAACTCTCTTTGTGGGAGTTACTCTCTGTGTGAGAGTTTGGTTCTTTCTGTGTGAACGAACAAATCCTCTGTGTGAGGTCTCTCTGTGTGAGAGTAAGGATTTCTCTGTGTGAGAATCCAAATCCTCTGTGTAAGGTATCTCTGTGTGAGATTGTATTCATTTCTCTTTATGTGAATTATAGTGAATATTGGTGTGGCTGGACATACCCTAGTTTTGGGGAACCAGTGTAAAATCCTTGTGTTCGCGTTTGTTGTTGTTAAGCGTACTCTTTAATTTCTGCTGCTTATTGTGCTTTAATTTTAGTAACTTTTAATTAAGCACTTTGCTTGCCATTACACTATTCACCCCCTCTTGTGTGTGTGTGTGTGTGTGTGTGTGTGTGTGTGTGTGTGTGTGTGTGTAGCCCCGCAGAGTCCCTTACAACTAGTTCAGAAAACCTTCAGATCTCTTCCAGACAAATTCTCTACCAAAATTGCTACCATATAAGAAGCCAGAAATACTTCCACCATGAGACTTGATGAACTTATGGGATCCCTACAGACTTATGAAATGACTCTAAAGCCGAATAAAAGGGACAAAGGCGTTGCTCTAAAGGTAGAAGCTTGTGAAGTCTCTCAAACAGATGATGAGTCGGAGCTTGATGATGAGACCAAGAACTTCAGCAGAATGCTGAAAAAGATCAGCAACAAGGGGCAGAACATCAGATCAGGTAACAATGTGCCACGGCCAAATCTTCCCACTGCAGGAAAAAATACCAGTCGCCTTACTCAGAGGTATGATCAGAAAAATAAAGGTAAAGGGATACAATGCAGAGAATGTGAGGGTTTTAGCCACATACAAGCTGAATGTTCCAACGCCTTGAAGAAGCAAAAAGGAAAGTCCTTAGCGAGCACCTGGAGCGATGATTAATCTGAAAGGAGTGCTGAAGATGAGGACATCACCATCAACTATGTTGCTTTTTCTGATGTCTTGAAAAGAGAATCTGACTGCGATACTCACAGTCATGTTGGATCAGATGTTACAACATAAGGTACAATATCTAGCAATAATCTAAACAATGTCAGCCAAAATGTTGCAACATCAACTACAACATCTAGCAATGAACCTGATTCTAAAGTTGATAGTGATGAGGATGTGAGTGAAGATAATATTCGAACAGCTTATCAGACAATGTTTGAGAAGTGGATGAAGATCTGTTAAACGAACAAAACATTGAAAGATGAGAATGTCAGATTGAAGAGGGAAAAGGAAGAAGCCATAGCCAAACTTTTGAAGACCGAGCTTAGTATCAGAAATCTAGAAGGTACCTTCAGAAAAACTATTCTCAGAGCTGAGAAGGCTGAGAATACTCTCAATAAGTGGAACTCCGGGAAGTCGAAACTAGATGACATTCTAAATATGGGGAAGACTTCAGAAGATCGCACTGGGGTGGGGTACAATAGAGGAGCCTATTATCATGTGCCTACGGAAAGGCGAATTCTTGTGACCAAAGAACTTGAAAGGATGGGTCAGCTCAAGGGGCATGAACAGAAGAAGAAGCTGACTAGAGGTACAAAAATTGGTCGTCCTGTGTGTGGTTATTGCAGGTTCATAGGACATACTGAAAGAAACTGCATCAGTCGCATGCGACATTGTCAAGAAGGAAGAAATGTTAGACACTTTGACTTGAAGATGAAGAAGAAATGTGTAAGGAAATCTGAACTATACAGCATGGTGGCTTACATATCATTAATTGCCTTCTCCGAGAACATGTGGTATTTCGATAGTGGGTGCTCTCGTCATATGATGGGCAACAAGGAACCTCTTACTGACTATACAACCTATAACAAGGGTCACGTAACTTTTGGCGATGAACGAAGAAGCAAGGTTGTTGGAAAGGAAAATCTGAATGTGGCCGGTCTTCCCAAACTGAAGGATGTTATGCATATCAAAGATCTGAAAGCCAATCTGATCAGTATAAGTTAACTATGTGATCAAATGTTATTAATAAGGTTTACTATAGAGAGATGCTTAGTGTTCAATACCAACGAAGAATGTACCTTACTGGGAAAAGATCGACTGACAACTGCTATCTTCTCCAATATCCTATTACCTGCCTCAATGCTGTTGCTGATTTGTCTGAACAGTGGCATCAAAAATTAAGGCATTTGAACTTCAAGACTCTTATGAAGATATCAAAAGTGGGAGCTGTCAGAGGAATACTTGTTCTAAACAAGAAGAAGGAGGGTGTCTGTGGTCCATGCCAACTGGGAAAGCAACAAAAGACCAGCCACAAACAACTTCAGACCATTACTACATCCAAGATACTGGAACTTCTGCATATGGATCTAATCGTGCCAACATCTGAAACTAGTGTCGGAGGTAAGAAGTACATTTTTGTCTGTGTTGATGATTTTTCTAGGTTTACCTGGGCAAACTTTCTTAAAGAAAAGTCAGACACTTTTGAAGCATTTAAGAAACTATGTACTCGTCTGCAAATTGAGAAGGGAAGCAATATCTGCAAAATTGTTAGAATCAGGAGTGACCATGGAAATGAGTTTAAAAATGGTGCATTTTCCGATTTCTGTGAGTCCCGAGGCATTGCTCATGAATTCTCGGCTCCTAAGACTCCTCAACAAAATGGAGTTGTTGAAAGGAAGAACAACACCCTTCAAGAGATGGCTCATGTGATGCTAAATGCTAGAGAGGTCAGTGTAAGGTGGTGGGCTGAAGCTATCAATACGGCATGTTATACTATTAACAGAGTTTATCTTCATCCTAGAACTGAGAAAACTCCGTATGAAATCTGGAAAGGAAGGAAAACATACGTCTCCTACTTCTACATCTTTGCAAGCCAGTGTTATATTTTACAGGGTCGTACTCCAAGAGGGAATTTTGATGCAAAAAAGTGATGAATGAACATTTCTTGGTTATTCTACTACCAGTCGTGCTTTTGGAGTGTACAACAAGCGTACAAACACCATGATGGAGTCTATTAATGTTGTTGTAGATGATTTTGATCAAAAGGAGATTGCCTCAGTTGAAGGGAGTTCTTTACAGGAAGAATGCACAGAAGAAGAAGATCATGTTGAAACTTTTGTTGCAACACCAGATACAACAGAAGATCATGTTGCACCTAATGTTGCAACACAGGATACAACGTCGGCCGAGGAACATCAAAGCGATTCAGGTGATGCTCATGATCCAGAATGAATCACCAGAAGTATACGAAATCACCCTCCAGAGCTGGTTATAGGTGATGTTCTTGATGGTCGTGTACGAGAGGAACGAGCCGTATCAACCACCGTGATCTTGCTGCCTATGTTTGTTTCATCTCCTTAGCTAAACCGGAAAATGTGAAGGAGGCCTTCATTGATGAATATTGGGTGTTTGCCATGCAAGATAAACTGAACTAGTTTCATCGAAATGATGTCTGGGCACTGGTAGAAAAACCACAGGGGATGAATGTCATTGGCATGAAATGGATTTTTAAAAATAAAACTGATGAAGAAGGTAACATCACTCGCAACAAAGCTCGCCTTGTAGCTCAAGGTTATACTCAGGTAGAAGGTGTAGACTTTGACGAGACATTTGCACGTCTGGAGTCTATCAGGCTCTTACTTGACGTAGCATGCAGCTTCAACTTCAAACTTCATCAGATGGATGTGAAGAGTGCCTTTCTAAATGGCATACTGAATGAGGAAGTGTACGTAGAACAACCCAATGGTTTTGAAGACTATTTCATCCATAATCATGTTTATCAGCTGAAGAAGGCTCTTTATGGCTTGAAACAAGCCTCAAGGGCCAGGTATGAGAGAATGACCAAATATCTTCTTCAGAAGGGATATAAGAGAGGGCGAGCTGACAAGACACTGTTTGTTCAGAGAACTAAGTCTGCTGTAATTGTAGCTCAGATCTATGTTGATGACATAGTATTCAGATCTACCTCTCAGCAGCTAGTACATGAGTTCATAATTCTCATGTAGAAGGAGTTTGAGATGAGTATTGTTACGAGGTGGAACTCGCGTACAATGAATTTGTATTGAGGGGAACCAAGGGCACGGTGGTTATGTTGATAAGAAGGTTTAGGTGGGCTATTTAACAGGTGATTAGTGGGGTGAAGAGGCTAGACCTGCCGCCGGGGGTGGCCACGGAGTCAAATCTCACCGGACACGGTGGAGGAAGATCGGGTGGCCGGAGCCAAAGGTTGACGTCGACCAAGGGGTGAGCTTTCCTGCACCACGAGCAACCCGTCAGAAGGGCAGGGTTGGGGACCAACCCTTAGCCCCTCTGATGCCTAAGTCAGTAATGGGACTTAAAACGGGGGCTAGGCACGCCGGTCGGACTGAGGGTGTGTCGACCGTACGTGGCGAGCTATAAGTGGGAGAGCAAAGATGTGGACGACCTTTGCCCTCGTGTGTGAATAATGGATTGAGAGAGAGAATTTTTCAACCCCCTCACCGTCAGAAGTGAGGGGGTATTTATACCTGACGAGATATGACTAGGTGGGGCTGACCTGGCATGCTGACTCGACGTGCTGAGCTGGCTCGGTTGTTAGCAGAAGCTTCGGACGAGGATGTCAGGAACAGGAGTGCATGCCCTGCTTTTGTCAGACGGCGCAACGGCCAGGGACACTTTTGTCAGGATGTCATGGCTGAAAGCATTAAGTGTCAGGGGGCTCAGCGGCCAGGGGGCGCTTTTGTCAGATGGTCGGGCGGCGTTAGTGTCAGTCGTGTCCTTACACTAGGTAGTTTGTCGTATGTGATGAACTAAAGGTCTGGCTATGCTATTCCCGGCGCCGTGGTTCATGGGGACCAGCCGGGTCGACCTGCTCGGGGGTTGTCCAGCCCGGCCGCGCCCCTTCTTGGTCGTGGGTCGTGGGCCGCTGGCAAGGAGGGATATGCACATGCCTACGTCAGCATCCCCGACGGCACCGCCTGGGCGCTCCCCAGGCGCCCTGCCCCTGGCGGGCCGAGCAGCCGAGGTGGTACGCCTCGGCCGGGAGGGGGTGCTGCAAGGTGCGCCCGTTCCCGTGTAGCCTCAGACCTCCGTGATGGTGGCCCTTTCGCGAAGGGATGAGTTAATGGGGTATGTCAGCGGATCTGGGCAGGAGTCGTATTCCTACGATCTTTAGGTCGTAACAATTGCCCACGGCATTCGAGTGCGAGGCGGAAGCCCAGCTTGGCTCGGATGGCGTAACACTACCTCCCTTCTAACATGGTTCGGACCTGGGTCCACGCTCAGGAGTGGCGACGCGGCTCCCGCGGAGTATCGCCCGCTGTTACGGGATCGCGGGATCTCGTCCCGACTAGGAGCGAGACGAGGTGGGACACTGCGATTTGGGGAGGGGCGTTGCCCCTTAACGAGGAGGCCATGGTTTTCGTTGTGACGTGGTAACCGGATGTGGTTGTTATTTTTGTGGTGCTTTAGCCGCACTGTGCCTGGTGGAATTCCTAGCTGTTTGCACTTGGGCTTAGGGTGAGGGGCCAGTAAGGAAGAATACTATTCATCAACCTCTACAGGAGATCCAGGGGGTATTTACAACCGTAGGGCAGGTGTGCCCAAAACTGTGGTCGAGGCGGGAGGTTGTTTTAACTCGTCGCCCGCTGCGTCGGGGTGAGCAGGTCCCCGTTGCGGGGCGGTCTTCCTTTCTACCGACCGCTGAATTCCTTCTGCCTCATTGTCCTGGGGCGAGCTGGCGTGCCGTGAATCACCGTTTGGCTTCATCAGGGATGCCGCCCCGTGGTGACCCCCTTCAGGGGGGCTGACCCTCGTTTGTCGTGTGGACCTTCTTCCTTTCCCTTTCCTCGCTTCCTCGCGTTCTGTCTTGCCATCGCCGCGCTGGAGGGTTGCCTGGCCTCGCCGGGGATCCCGCACACCGAGGGGGAACCCCGGAGGAGTTAGAGGACAAGGTGGCGGGGGTGGCGTCGCCCTCCCAGGGGGAGTCCGGTGGGCCGGCGTCACGGAGAAGGTTGGGGGCAGGCAGGTGGGTCGCTGGGAGACCCGTTGGGGGTTTCTGCCCTCACACCTGGTAGGGATCGCCGTGGGGTGGATGTTAATTGGGGTGTGGCGGCCCGCGGCTAGTCTTCCGGGCCTGCCGTTCCATCGGGTAAGAGCGAGAGGAAGGCAGGCAGGCGGGACCTCCCATGTGTAAGGGGAACATCCTATCAGAGGTCGTGGAGTGGAGGCGGTCACCGTTGGGGGGAAGTGAGGGCCGTCGGTGGTCATCGGCCTTCTTTGTAGCTCGGTGGTGTGTTCGGGGCCGTTTCCTACCCGGTGTGAGGGGATGCGAATCCCTTTTGTGTATCTTCCTCTCTCCCCTAGACTCTGAAGGGGGGTACTTATGGAGGGATTCTGCAGAATGGTTCATCTTGGATAGTGTGAGGGACAAGTGCCATTAAGGGGCAACGCCGAATCACGCGCTTTGTGGACCACTTTTTCCTGGCTGCACCTGACACGGTTCGTCTGTCTTGGCCTCTCGGGGGGCGTGTTGATTCTGAGGGCGAGTTTTTCGAGTGTCCTATCGCTTCGTCGAGTCGCGTCGTGGCGATGCCTTATCGGTGCCAGGCGTATACCCAACAGGCATTGTTTCGCGGTTTCTGGCTTGCGACGGGTCCGCCCCGGTTTACGTGTCTTTGTCCTTATTCCGGAGCTGGGTTTTCGAGGATCGGGGTCCCAATCCGGGCGGGGGATTGCTGAGGTGGTTTGGGTGGCCGGCCTCGGGTAGTTGGTCGCTGCGCGGGCTGGACCGGTTAGCCCCTACAGAGGAGGGCGAGTCTCCATTCGGAAGCCGGTCTTTGCCGTGTTTTGTCGCTGGTGTTACCTATTTTGTTTTCTTGCTTGTGTACACAATTACTGCCCCCAACATTCCCTTGCCCGAGAGCATGAGGTCTGGGGAAAGGGGATGTTGATGGTCTATGTGTGGTGTTTGGGCGGGACGGAGGATCACTGGATGCGATCTGGATGAGAAATGCCGCCCTATTACGAACAGGGGCTACTCGTAGCATGGCTGACCCCTGGGTGTCTGGTGCGGATGGATTCTGTCACGGGCGGAAGCGGCCCCGCAGAGCGGGTCTGAGTTCAACCCCTTCGCCTTTGTCTGGAAAGTATGGCGGGCTTCTGAAAGGTATGGCGGGCTTTGGTTGGCGAGGGGTCTCGTTTAGAAGCGTTGGTCCTTCCTGGTATCGGGGGGTTCAGATTGTGGGGGTATACTTACTGGGTGTCCTAAGTTAGTAAGGGGGTGGGGGGATTCTCTGTTCCTGCTTTACTCACCGCGAGGGGTGGTTCCGTTTCGCAAGCTCGCCCGGCCTTTGGTGGGGCTATTGTTTCAGGTTATGGCGTTTTCCGAAAGTTAAAACGACTATGATGGAGATAAATGTTTTCATTTACATTTACAAGAACCTTTACATAGCTCGCACACGGGTACTTGGATTATCGCCCGTTCGTGGGGGTAAGCTCTGGCTCGGGGGCGGGCTGTGGAACGGTCCTCGCCTGCGGTGAGTGACCTCCTGATTTGGGGTTACCCTTTGCTGGGTGGGCCTTTTTATCTTCAGTTGTTCTTGGCGCATAGGTAAGCGTCCGTCCACTGCGCTGACGGGTTGGCAGGTCTCCTCGGTCGGGTAGAAGCGCTGGGGGGCTCACCAGGGAAGCCGTCTTACTGTGGTTTTTGTCCTGGGGGCGGGGGGTCCTGACGATTGGGCCGCCTTCACTCCATAGCTTTGTCATCTCCCTCCATGCCTCGCGGTTTGGGTTTGAGGGTGGGGGGAATCCTGACGATCGGGTCGCCTCCCCTCCACGCCTCGCTGTTTGGGTTTGAGGGCGGGGTTCGGGTCCCGATTGTGCTGGGGCGAGCTGACACGCCATGACTCGTCGTTTGGGCTCGTCGGGGATGCAGCCTTGCCGAGGTCCCCGTCCGGAGGTCGACGGCAAGGAGGTGTTGGCTTGCAAGCCCGGGGGGCTCTTGCTTTTCCTACCGGCGAGGGTCGGATGCCTACCTTTCTCCGACTCGTCCTTGTTTAGAGAAGACGGAGGCGTGAAAGGTGGATTTCCCTTGTGTGAGCGGAATATCCTATTGGCGATCCGTTTGTAAGGGGAATATCCTATCTGAGGTTATGGAGATGCAGCGACCACTGTCCAGGGTGGGGGGAACCACTGGTGGCCGGTGATCTCTCTTTTGTTAGGACGAGGCATCTTGGCCTGTTTCCCAGCGGGTGGGGGCGTTGGGACCAATACCTCATACCTTTCGACTCTTTGTTCTTCCCTCTTTGGGGGGTGAGAGGTGCATTTATAGGGGGATTTTGTTGACGGTTTCCTCCATAGTTATTACGATGAGCTGGCATTATTGATGGGCTCCTCGGAATCACGCCCGTTGGAAACCGCTTTAGCCAGGTGGCGGGTAGGGGGACCTCTTTTGTGGTGTATCATTAATTGCGGCGCATTTCTTGAGCGTCCTTTCGTTTCGTCGAGTCGCATCGGGGTAGCCTCCTTGGGAACTGTCGCCTCATTTGCCCCTGGTCTACGTGTACTTGTCCTCTTCTCCAGGTTCGACTTTTCAAGGGTCACGGGTCTGCCAAGTCTGGGGTGCGGTTACGCGGCCTTGACTACGCCCTGCCCCGGAGGTCTTGAGGGGGGGAGCGGGCACGTAGCCCGGCCCGTGCCCTTCTCTGGTTTGGGTGGCTGTGGTTGGCCCTGCCCCAGAGGTCTTGAGGGGGGAGCGGGCACGTAGCCCGGCCCGTGCCCTTCTCCGGTTTGGGTGGCTAGGGTCGACCCTGCCCCAGAGGTCTTGAGGGGGGGAGCGGGCGCGTAGCCCGGCCCGTGCCCTTCTCTGGTTTGGGTGGCTAGGGTTGGCCCTGCCCCAGAGGTCTTGAGGGGGGGAGCGGGCGCGTAGCCTGGCCCATGCCCTTCTCTGGTTGGGTGGCTAGGGTTGGCCCTGCCCCCGTGGTCTTGAGGGGGGGAGCGGGCGCGTAGCCCGGCCCGTGCCCTTCTCTGGTTTGGGTGGCTAGGGTTGGCCCTGCCCCAGAGGTCTTGAGGGGGGGAGCGGGCGCGTAGCTTGGCCCGTGCCCTTCTCTGGTTTGAGTGGCTAGGGTTGGCCCTGCCCCAGAGGTCTTGGGGGGGGAGCGGGCGCGTAGCCCGGCCCGTGCCCTTCTCTGGTTTGGGTGGCCAGGGTTGGCCCTACCCCAGAGGTCTTGAGGGGGGGAGCGGGCGCGTAGCCCGGCCCGTGCCCTTCTCTGGTTTGGGTGGCTAGGGTTGGCCCTGCCCCAGAGGTCTTAAGGGGGGAGCGGGCGTGTAGCCCGGCCCGTGCCCTTCTCTGGTTTGGGTGGCTAGGGTTGGCCCTGCCCCAGAGGTCTTGAGGGGGGGAGCTGGCGCGTAGCCCGGCCCGTGCCCTTCTCTGGTTTGGGTGGCTAGGGTTGGCCCTGCCCCGGAGGTCTTGAGGGGGGGAGCGGGCGCGTAGCCCGGCCCGTGCCCTTCTCTGGTTTGGGTGGCTAGGGTTGGCCCTACCCCAGAGGTCTTGAGGGGGGGAGCGGACGCGTAGCCTGGCCCGTGTCCTTCTCTGGTTTGGGTGGCTAGGGTTGGCCCTACCCCAGAGGTCTTGAGGGGGGAGCGGGCGCGTAGCCCGGCCCGTGCCCTTCTCTGGTTTGGGTGGCTAGGGTTGGCCCTGCCCCAGAGGTCTTGAGGGGGGGAGCGGGCGCGTAGCCCGACCCGTGCCCTTCTCTGGTTTGGGTGGCTAGGGTTGGCCCTGCCCCAGAGGTCTTGAGGGGGGGGAGCGGGCGCGTAGCCCGGCCCGTGCCATTCTCTGGTTTGGGTGGCTAGTGTTGGCCCTGCCCCAGAGGTCTTAAGGGGGGAGCAGGCGCGTAGCCCGGCCCGTGCCCTTCTCTGGTTTGGGTGGCTAGGGTTGGCCCTGCCCCAGAGGTTCAGAGGTTTAGCGCTGAAAAACTTGTGTAGGGAAAGCAGGTAGATGGGTATTTCGTATATATAAAAGAAAAACTCACAACTATTGGTAGAACTTTAGCAAGTGCTTTGCGTTCCAAGGATGGGCCAGCGCGTTCCCATCGGGGGTTGCCAAGAGATATGTGGCTGGTCCGACGATATCGATGACCTTGTAGGGCCCTTCCCATTTGGCGGCCAGCTTTCCCCGCCGGGCGGTCTCGGGTCGGAAGGTGGCGTCTCTGAGGACCAAGTCGCCGATCCTGAAAGTCTGCTGCTTCACCCAGGAGTCGTAGTGTCGTGCCATCTTTTGGTTGTGCTTGGCGAGGCTCGTCAGGGCCCGGTCTCTTACCTCGTCTATCAATTCAAGACTGAGGCCGAGTCCCTCTTCATTGATCTCTTCGTCGAAGAGTTTTAGTCGGAGCGTCTCTTCTCCAATCTCCACGGGAACGACCGCCTCCGATCCGTATGCTAGCATGAACGGGCTTTCTCCTATCGAGGCCTTGTGGGTGATGCGATAGGACCATAGGATTCCCGGCAGTTCGTCGACCCATGCCCCTAGAGCGGCGTCCAGTTTTTTCTTCATAGGGTTCAAGATGCATTTATTCGCGGCCTCCGCCATTCCGTTGCACTGCGGGTGGGCGACGGAAGCGAAATGGAGTTTGATCCCCCAGCCCGAACAGAAGTCACGGAAGCCATCGCAATCGAACTGCCTTCCGTTATCCGTGACTATCGAGCGGGGTATCCCGAAGCGACATATAATGGATTTCCAGATAAAGCCCTTCATGTCCGTCCACGTGATACGCGCTAGCGGCTCTGCCTCCACCCACTTCGTGAAGTAATCCACGGCGACGACCAGATATTTCCTTCCCCCGGAGGCCTTTGGGAAAGGCCCAAGGATGTCGAGTCCCCATTTGGCGAATGGGATCGGGCTCACGATGGGTATCAAGTTGGCCGGAGGTGCGGTCGTCCGTCGGCAGAATTTCTGGCACGCCTCGCACCTCTTGACGTATTGTACCGCGTCCTGGATCATCGTTGGCCAATAGTACCCCAGGTGCATTATTTTGTGGGCGATCGTGTGACCGCCATGGTGGTTTCCGCAGAAGCCTTCGTGCACTTCGCGGATAACTTGCTCGGCCTGCTCCGGGCCCAAGCATTTTAGATACGGCAGGACGTCGAAATTGGCGCGACGGCGGCGGTACATTACTCTGTCCAGGAGTACGAATGACAGGGCCCGCCTCTCCACCTTTTTAGCCAGCATCCGCTCCTCGGGCAGTTCCCCCGTCTCCAAGTACTTCATAATGGGGGTCATCCACGTCGTCGCCGCGCCCGCACACATCAGTTCTTCTTCGTCAATGGTTGGGGTCAATAGGCTCTCGACGTAGATGGCCTTCCCGATCTCGGCTGCGGAGGAGGAGGCCAGCTTAGATAGGGCGTCCGCCCGAAGGTTGTTGGAGCGGGGCAGGTGCTGGACGTCCGCCTTCTTGAACTTGCGGAGTTCGATCTGGATGCGCTTAAGGTAATGCTTCATAGTCTCTTCTCGAGCCTTGAAGCTTCCCAGGATCTATTGGACGACGAGCCGTGAGTCACTAAGGAGCAATACGTTCGTCGCCCCCACCGCACTACTGAGCTTCAACCCGTTAACCGCGGCCTCGTATTCTGCGACATTGTTAGTGGCCGGGAAGTTGAAGCGTAGGGCGTATTCCAACGAGCAACCGTCGGGGGTCTGGATGACGATACGCGCCCCCGTCCCGGATCCTGTTGCAGAGCCGTCGACGTGGATGGTCCACAATTCGTCCGCGTCCGTCCGGGCAGGCCTTGAGGGTTCGCCCCCTCCGGTCCCCTGCGGGGGCACGGTCGTCGATGGGGGCTCTGGTTGGTCCCCCGGAGTGCCCCCTACGGTGCATTCCACCACGAAGTCGGCCAGCGCCTGGCCCTTGATCGCCGTCCAGGCTTTGTACGTTAAGTCGAACTCGCTGAGCTCGACACTCCAGTTGAGCATCCTCCCCGACCGCTCCAACCTCTTCAGGTTTTTCTCGAGGGGCGTGTTGGTGTGGACTGCGATGGGATGGGCCTGGAAGTAGGGTTGGAGCTTTCGGGCGGTGGTGACTAGGCAGTAGGCGGCCCTCTCGATGGGACTGTAGCGGGTCTCCGCCTCCCGGAGGATCCGGCTGGCGTAGTAAACAGGGCGCTGCACCCCCCATTCCTCCTTGATCAAGACAGAACTAACGGCCTCTTCGTTGGTTGCCAAGTACAACCCTAGGGGTTCGCCTTCTTCCGTCCGTGCGAGGAGCGGAGGACTTTGTATGTAAGCCCTCAGCTCTGCGAACGCCCGTGTACAGTCGTTGTCCCACGGGATCACCGTCCTGTTGTCCTTAGCTTCGCCAAAGGCAGTGCGCAAGACCCTGAAAAAGGGGAGTGACTTCTCCGCAGATTTCGACAGGAATCGCCCCAGAGCAGCGATCCGGCCGTTCAGTCGCTGCAAGTCCCGGATCGTCCGGGGTTCCGCCATATTGATGAGGGCCGTCACCTTGTCAGGGTTCGCCTCGATCCCCCGCTTCGTTATAATGAAGCCCAGGAATTTTCCCGACTGCATGCCGAAGATACACTTTGCGGGGTTCAGTCTCAAGTTGTATCGGCGGACCCTCTGGAACGTTTCCTGTAAGTCGGCGAGGTGGTCTGGGGCCCTCCTACTCTTTACCAGCATGTCGTCGATGTAGACCTCCAAGTTTCGCCCCACCTGAGGGCCGAATATTCGGTCTACCATCCGCTGATAGGTTGCCCCGGCGTTCTTCAGCCCAAAGGGCATCTTGGTGTAACAGAAGGTGCCCTTGTCGGTGACAAAGGATGTCTTCTCCTCGTCCTCCTCTACCATCGGTATCTGGTTGTACCCCGAGAAGGCGTCCATAAAGCTTAACAACTCGTAACCGGACGCCTGGTCCACCAAGCGGTCGATCCGGGGCTGGGGGAAACTGTCCTTTGGGCACACCTTGTTGAGGTCGGTGAAGTCGACGCACATGCGCCACTTTCCACTGGGCTTCTTCACCAAAACGACATTGGCGATCCAGTCCGGGTAATCCACTGGCCGAACAAACTTGGCTTCGAGGAGCCGCTCTACTTCTTCCTCGGCTGCCCTCTTCTTCCCCCCCCCCCCCCCCCCCCCCCCCCCCCCCCCCCCCCCCCCCCCCCCCCCCCCCCCCCCCCCCCCCCCCCCGCGCGCTTCTCTTCTTCTGTCGGACCGGTCGGGCTTCTGGGTCCGCATTCAACCTGTGGGAGATCACCGTCGGGTCAACCCCCGGCATGTCTGCGGGTGACCATGCGAAAACATCCGCATTTTCCTGGAGCAGGCCGACGAGGACTGCCCTTAAGGCGGCCGGGAGTTTCATCCCGATGGAGACGGTTCGCTCTTCATCCACGGCTACGGGAACCTCCTCGACCTCCTCGGCCAGGGTCGGCCGCTGGTCGCAGAAGTCCTCCCTTTCGTCGGGGATGAGGACCGCCAGGGCCCGCTTCGGGCTCCCGCGCCTGGCTGACCCTTTGTTGCGGCCCCCAGACACCTCCTGGTCTCCCCGCACCAGTCCCACCCCCTGCGGGGTCCGGAATTTCATTATCTGATGCAGCAGGCTGGGGAGCGCCTCTATGGCCGTCATGTATGGTCTCCCAATGATTCCGTTGTACGTCGACGCGACGTCGACGATGACGAACCGTGTCTCCTGGGTGACGACCCTCGGTTCCTCCCCTAGAGTCATTGGCAGGGTGATCGTCCCCAATATGGGGATCATATGGCCGGTGAAGCCGACAATGGGGCCCGCGCAGGGCTCTAGGTCTGCCCGCCCCCGCCCCATCCTTTCGACCGTTGACAGGAACAGGATGTCGCAGGAACTACCAGTGTCAATCAGGAGCCGGCTGACAACGACCGCCCCGATCCGAGCCTCGATGACGAGGGCGTCATCGCACTGACTCCCAACGGCCTGTTGATCTCCCTCGGTAAAGGCGATAGGGGGTCGGTTTGTCCTTCTTCGCTTCGGCCGGCTGCTGGCACCCGCTACCATCACCTGTCGGACATCTGCCTTCGAGGTCGTAGGCGACATCCCCTCTGGGGCCGGTCCCCCGCTTATCATCTCAATGCGAATGATCGCCCCGGGGGGGGGGCGTGGCTCCTCCCGATCGCGGTCCGCCGGCGGTTCTGGGCCCCGCGCCTCCCGGGGGGCTCTCTCCTTTTCTGCCCGCCTGCCCCCCACGAAGCCTCCTAAGTGGCCCGCCTGGATCAGCCGCTCGATCTCTCTCTTAAGAGTGTAGCAATGGTCGGTATCGTGGCCGTGGTCACGGTGATATCGGCAATACCTCCAGAGATCCCGCTTCGCCGGGTCCGACCTCATCCCCCGGGGTGGCTCCGGCAATAGTCCGGCCCTCGTCGTCGTGGCCAGAACCTCCAACATAGGGGCATTGAGCCGTGTGTAGTGTGCCTGCAAGGGGCCTTCCTGTTTTGGGATGGCCCGGGTGGGCCCTTGGGCCGGGGCGAACTCGTGCGCCGGACCAGGGCGATCTTGCGGGCGGCCCCCCGGTGGTTCGTGCCTTGGTCGGGCCAAATGGTCGTGGCCTCAGTGCCCCTCTTCCTGCCTTGGCCGAGGGTGTGACCGGGGCTCGCCCTGGAGTGGCTTCGCCAGGGGAAATAGGGCCTTTGTGCCGAGAGTCTCTTCGACCAATGCGTGCCTCTCCGCCATCGCAACCAGTGCCTCATAGTCGGTCGGCGGATCTCGGAGCAGGGATTTGTGGAGGCTCCGAGTCTGCAATCCCGTCTTGAAGGCCAGCATAAGTACCTCGTCACCGCATGTCACCACCGCCCGTCTCTCATCCTGAAAGCGGCGGAGGTATCTGCCCGTCGTCTCCCCTTCTCCTTGGACTATCGTGCTGAGATAGTCCAAAGGCTTCTTCTTCGTCCGCCCGGCCCGGAACTCTTGGCAGAACTTATGGGACAGCTCGTCGAAGCTCCCAATGGATCTTGCGGGTAGGCCGAAGTACCAGTCCAATGCGGTGTCCCTCAGACTTTGGGAGAAATGCCGGCACAGGAACGCCTCATCCACATCCTGCGCCTCCATTGCCCCCGGTATTGTTGCACGTGCATGAGGGGGTCACCTCCCCGTTGTATGTGGCCAGGTGGGGAGGTTTGAACCTTATTGGCCTTGGGGCGGACGTGATCCACCGCGCAAGCGGCGTGGCCTCCTCCGGATAGGTAGGGTGCTCAGGTGCATCTCCTCTCTGCCATTCGGGGGTCTGGATCCGGTCACGCCTCGGCTGCCGACGGTCCCCCCGCCCCGGGGAGTAGCGTGACGGTCGCCTGACGGGGCTCCTTCCCAGGATCGAGGATTCGACGGGTTGCGGGCTATGGTTTTCCCAGTACCATCGCCCTCCAGCCGCCTCCCCCTTGATCTCCATCCACTCCTGATTCTCCCGCAGAAGCCTCTCGCGTTCGGCGGTGAGGAAGCGTAGTTGTCGACTAACGGCTTTCTCGTGTAGGCGATCGGAGGAGTGGCGCAGGCGAGGTGGACTGCCTCCTCCCGGTGGGGACCTGGCCAACAGCGGGCCCCGCCCGTCACCGAGCCGCTGGGCCATTGCCGTCACCTCCAGGATTTCACGGTTGCCTTCGTTCTCCCTCCTCAGCCTTTCGCGCTCCGCGATGATGAAGCAGAGCTGGTGGCGGGCGGTCTTTTCGTCCTGGTAGGCCCTCCTGGCGGTCTCGGCCGCTTCATCAAAATGCCTTTGCACGGCGGCCGCTTCCTCCCGGCGCCTCCCCAGCCGCGCGACCTCCATTTCCTCTTCCAGGAGCTTCTGCTGGGCCGCAACCTCCTTGGCGAGCCCACTGTCTCCCCCCCTCCTCGAACTGAGGGTGGAGATTCTGTCTCATGTTCGGGGGCTCCGAGGGGCCAGGCGGTAGCTCCGTCCCCGCCGCCGCGTAGCCTCCCACCACCTGAGTGACGGCCTCGAAGCTCTTCAGGGTTACACGGGCCGAAGTACGGTCTGTCTCGGCGCCCATCCCCGGAGGGGGGTCGGGTGCCGGGGTGATTAGTAAAGAGAGTGGCTCCTGACCCACGGGATTCTTGTCGTGGTCAGGGTTCCGAGTGATTGGCATGGACTCTAACATGGGTGTGACCCTTCGTTCCCACAGACGGCGCCAATTGTTACGAGGTGGAACTCGCGTACAATGAATTTGTATTGAGGGGAACCAAGGGCACGGTGGTTATGTTGATAAGAAGGTTTAGGTGGGCTATTTAACAGGTGATTAGTTGGGTGAAGAGGCTAGACTTGCCGCCGGGGGTGGCCACGGAGTCAAATCTCACCGGACACGGTGGAGGAAGATCGGGTGGCGGGAGCCAAAGGTTGACGTCGACCAAGGGGCGAGCTTTCCTGCACCACGAGCAACCTGTCAGAAGGGCAGGGTTGGGGACCAACCCTTAGCCCCTCCGATGCCTAAGTCAGTAATGGGACTTAAAACGGGGGCTAGGCACGCCGGTCGGACTGAGGGTGTGTCGACCGTACGTGGCGAGCTATAAGTGGGAGAGCAAAGATGTGGACGACCTTTGCCCTCGTGTGTGAATAATGGATTGAGAGAGAGAATTTGCCAACCCCCTCACCGTCAGAAGTGAGGGGGTATTTATACCTGACGAGAGATGACTAGGCGGGGCTGACCTAGCATGCTGACTCGACGTGCCGAGCTGGCTCGGTTGTCAATGGAAGCTTCGGATGAGGATGTCAGGAACAGGAGTGCCTGCCCTGCTTTTGTTAGACGGCGCAACGGCCAGGGGCACTTTTGTCAGGATGTCATTGTAATGCCCTACCAGCTACTGCACAAGTACTAGAGGGGGGGTGAATAGTACTTTAAAATAATAAGGCGTATAATTCCAAATTAAATTGCACACAACTACCAAATCAATTTGCGGAAGCTTAAATTGAACGACAACAATGAAATTAACAATGCTAACAAACGAAGTTAATGGGTTCGGATCCACCCAAGTCTCCCCGACTTGTTCCCGGTGATCCTACGTCCCAACCACCCGGATCCCCTCCGGATACTTGAGTTAGAAACCCTAACTCAAGATTTCCACTATGAATATCTTGTGAAAAACCTTCACAAGATCAAATCATACATGCAATGGCAAAGTGAATCCCACAACCCAGGATCACAAACTTCTCTCACAACCGAGAGAGCCAATAAGCAATATAAAGAGTTTATATGAAATAAAATACTCTTACCACAAAATCCTATACCTTGAGTTTTTCTTACCCAACAGGTGGAATGAAGGATTTGAGGAAGATGAAGTCACCAAGCCCTAGCACCAAGGAAATGAGCAGCAATGGGTGCCTAGGGAAGAGTTGGAGACTTGGATCAAGCAATAGCTTGAAGAGCTCACCAAGAACAAGCTTCTCTCTAGATCTAGAAATGAGAGAGAATGGGTTTCTTGTGAGGAAGAGAGCTTTAGATTTGAGGGAGAATAGCTATCTATTTAGAACTCGATGAATCTCTTAATGGCAGCTCTATTGAAGATAGAAATGACCTAGGTTCGTATTTATAGGAACCCAAAAACATAAGTTAGGTCAATCTCCAACGGAAAGAAATCTGTGAGAATTAGTCGGTCAAAGAACACTCACTGACCGACTAGTTCATCAACTAGTCGGTCAGTCACAAAGCATGGACCGACTAAGAGCAGATCTGAGAAGAGATAGAATTTCAGACCTAGAAAACTAGTCGGTCCAAGAACACTGTCTGACCGACTAGTTTCACAACTAGTCGGTCATCCAATGAACGTAGACCGACTAAGAGGCAAAACAACATAGTCTGAAGGCAAGTTGACTTAGTCGGTCCAAGAACAAAAGTTGACCGACTAGATTGTCAACTAGTCGGTCATCAAACGTTCTTAGACCGACTAACGGTAAACAGTAGCTTAGGAGAAATTTGGCATGTACAGTAAATCACAACTAGTCGGTCAAAGAAGCATCACTGACCGACTAGTTCACAAACTAGTCGGTCGGTGAGTCAACGTAGACCAACTAACTGTAAACAGTAAAGAACAAAGATTTAACTGACTGAAACTAGTCGGTCCAAGAACAGTGGCCGACCGACTAGATCACCATCTAGTCGGTCAGTACTTGTTCTTGTACCAACTAACATGCACACCAAAGTCCGAATCGAAGCGCGACGCTTCGAGGAAGTTAGAGTGAACTTGTGCAAGAATCCTAGAGCTACGAAATGAGCGAAATGAAGATAGAAACGTAAGATATACTCAAGGCTTAACATTCTATCAATCGAAACTAAAAGACTATAAATAAAACCTTAATAAACGGTCTTTGAGAGCTTCGATTGAATCTTCATTACTTCAAAGCGTTGCAAGAGCTTCAACGAAGCTTTAGGCTTGAATACGAGCTTTTGGAAGTGTTGAGATGTCGCTTTGAATATTCTCGTGAAATTGGCGACGATCTCCAATACTGCGCTCACAAATTGTTAGTTCATGAATTATTTATGTTTGCTCATCATCCAAAACCAAATCCGGGGAGTCCAATATTCAACAGTCATGGCCGAAAGCATTAAGTGTCAGGGGGCTCAGCGGCCAGGGGGCGCTTTGTCAGATGGTCGGGCGGCGTTAGTGTCATTCGTGTCCTTACTCTAGGTAGTTTGTCGTATGTGATGAACTAAAGGTCTGGCTATGCTATTCCCGACGCCGTGGTTCATGGGGACCAGCCGGGTCGACCTGCTCGGGGGTTGTCCGGCCCGGCCGCGCCCCTTCTTGGTCACGGGTCGTGGGCCGCTGGCAAGGAGGGATATGCACATGCCTACGTCAGCATCCCCGGCGGCACCGCCTGGGCGCTCCCCAGGCGCCCTGCCCCTGGCAGGCCGAGCAGCCGAGGTGGTACGCCTAGGCCGGGAGGGGGGTGCTGCAAGGTGCGCCCGTTCCCGTGTAGCCTCGGACCTCCGGGATGGCGGCCCTTTCGCGAAGGGGTGAGTTAATGGGGTATGTCAGCGGATCTGGGCGGGAGTCGTATTCCTACGATCTTTAGGTCGTAACAAGTATGGTTGGATAATTGAATATGTTCCTTGGTCTTCAAGTGAAGCAATCCAATGAAGGTCTATTCATCTCTCAGAGCAAGTATGCGAGAAATCTGGTGAAGAGATTTGGGCTGGAGAATGCCAGACAAGCTCTTTAAATATGATGGTGGAAAATCTGTGGGGGTCACTTTGTACAGGAGCATGATAGGGAGTCTTTTATATCTAACAGCCAGTAGACCTGACATCAGTTTCAGTGTGGGAGTGTGTGCCCGTTATCAAGCTGTCCAAAGGAGTCTCATATCATGGCAGCCAAAAGAATCATCAGATACGTTAGCAAGACAACTGATTATGGCATATGGTATACCAAAGACACTAACACCCTTTTGTCAGGCTACAGTGATGCTGATTGGGCATCCAATACTGATGACATGAAGAGTACTACAGGTTGTTGCTTTTACATGGAAAACAATCTTGTCTCATGGTACGACAAGAAGCAGAATTCTATTTCCCAATCCACAACTGAGGCTGAATACATAGCAGCCGGAAGTTATTGTACTCAACTTCTATGAATGAAGCAGATGCTGACTGACTATGGAGTGTAGCAAGCTGTTTTGAAAATTCTCTGCGACAACCAGAGTGCGATCAACATTTCTAAGAATCCTTTTCAACACTCGAGAACTAAGCATATTGATATCCGGCACCATTTCATCAGAGAATTGGTTACTGGTCATGGAATATGTTGCAACATCTAGTCAGTTAGCTGATATTTTCACGAAACCCCTTGATCCAGGCAGATTTGAATAGCTACAACATGCTCTTAGGCTGTGTCATATCTAATGTTGCATCTTATGTTTCAACATAGGGGGAGCTGTGTTGGGTTGTTAAGAGCCATAGTTTGGGCTGGGTCTCTATTTTTAAGTTTTCTTTTTTTCGCTCTTTCCAACTTCTGTTTACCGTTTCCAAAGAAAAGAAGAGCAGTTCTTCTAGGGTTTCTTGGTGATTCCTTGATCAATTCTCCCTCTTCTCCGCTGCAATGGCTTGTGATCAGGATCAAAATCAGCACAAGGACCTCGTCGTTATTCTCGTCGATTCTCCTCATCGAAATCGGCAACACCTTCTCCCTCTCTGCCTCTTGTTAAGCAAAAAGGGTGGTTTCTCGATCCGTCCGCACCTCCTCTCAAGGTTCCTCTCCTCCCTCTTCATCTCAGACATCTTCCAGGCACATGCAGTGTCCCATTGTAGTGAATTGGGAAATGGTTCTATTTTCCTGAATTTCGGTTCAATGTGAGGAACCCTCATCTTTCGATTCTGAATTTTCTACTCCAGTCATAATTCAAGACTGGTTCTGGTATCTTAGGAGGACTGGTAAGAAATTGGACATGTCCTATATGGATTTCTCTGGAGTTCGTCTTGGTCCGTACAAATTGGACAAGTTGGGAGGAAAGTTGATGAGTGTTGAAGTGATTGATGATGATAAAATCAGAATAACCACTCGAAAGCGTCGTCGTCCTACCCTAAAATTAACTGAAATTGTTGTTCTTGAGATCTCTGACTCTGATATGTCAAACACTACTGAGGGAGCTGGTGCTAGAGCTGGTTCCTAGGTGAATTCTGACCCTGCTATTGCAAATGACTAACCTCAAATACCTCCTGCGACTGTTGATAATTAAGAGTGTAGCCACCTCCCTGATGTTCCTGATGTTATTGACGAGGTCAATCGTATGGAGGACACCACTGTGGTGAAAGATTCTGTTATCCTTTATGATACCCCTATTCCTCCAATTCCTGAGGAAGATCCTATTTTGGGGGCAGGTGATTCTTCCTATGTTGCAACACAGACAGCGGATGCTCCTAATGTTGCAACATCATCCTGTGTTAGTGCAGATGATGCCCTTCATGATGAACCTATTGCTCCTCAAGCTGTTGCTATTGTTTCTTCCTCTGATGTTGCACATAATGTTGCAACACAAGGTCCAACACAAGATGCAACATGATGTCTGGCTGTTCAAGATGTTGCTAAATCTTCTTGTCAGGCTGGCCATACTAGGGATAATTTGGTTCCTCATCCTCATGCTCGGAAGCTCAGTTCCTCATCTAAGAAACAAGCTGCTCCCTCCAGCCCTGCCTCTCCATCTCCTTCCAAGAGGGTCGAGATTCCTGCTGCTTCAAGTTCTGCATCTTCTCCCCTATTTACAGCTTCAGATGTTATGAGTTGTGTATTTTTTGATCAGGCTTGCAAAAAGAGATGGTTCTTATACTTTGAAAGGGCCATCCCAGCTGAGAAGTCTCTGTCTGTTTCTTCTTTTTCAAGACCAAGTTTGTCTCCATTCTGAAGGATCTCAAGCTTTTTCATGCTGCCACTTGTTTCAAATCTTATAACCATGTGTTGGTCAGTGAGTTTTACTGCAATCTATCTAGAGCTGCAGGAGATTCATCTTCCAGATGGGCTTTTCATGCCTTTGTCAGAGGGAAAATTGTCTCCTTTTCACCCTCTATTCTCAACAAGATTCTTCAGTGGTCATGTTCTCCATCTCTCTCATCCTTTGGGGATTCTATTGGTAATGATCAAGACACCTTCATAAAGGTGGTCACTGCTGGAAAGTTTGTGGGTTGGCCTAAGTCCACTTCATTTCCATCTTCCTCCTTGTCTGCCAAATTCTTCTTGATGTATAGGATTGCTACAAAGAATTGGCTTCCTACCTCCAATGTTTCTGTGGTCACTAAAGATATGTGCAAATTATTATACTCTGCTGGTACTAATCAGCCTCTCAATCGGGAAAGAATCATCTTTGATTCTATTTTATCCTTGTCAGAGTCCTCAACAGCTTCTCCTTCACTGCCTCATACATGCCGTATCACTATGATGTTACATTCCCAGAAAATTGTACCCTCTGAAACCGAATTATCTAGTCCTTCTGAGGGCATTGGGTATACAGTTAAGTCTGTTTTGGGAAAGACTAATGATATTTCCTGTTGAACTGTCACTTCTTCTCCCTCTTCTCCTACGGGGCAACCCACTTTTGTCCCTCTTTTTTCAGATCCTCTATGTTCTGTTGGTTCTCACTCTCTTAATCTAGAAGACATCACCATCTATGATAGTGCCTTGAAGGATGTCGACAACCAGCTAAGGGTTCTTCAGGCTCAGAAGGCTATGTTTGAAGACAGGATTCTTCTCCTAAAGTCCAAGCTACCTCCTCCTGCTTCAGAGGCTTTGGATGATGCTGCTGGCAGTGGACCTAAATAAGGTATGTTTTTGGATTTTGTGGCACAAAGGGGGAGAAATTTGGGAGCTGAGGCTGCTGAGCTGTTGTGATGTTCTGTTTTGTGGTTTTGTTTTTGTGGATGCTATGCTGCTGGAATTGTTATGTTGAATCTATTGATGTTGTTGTGAAGGTTCTCAACTTATGTTGGATGTCTGGATCTGTAAGTATTCTGTCTGAATCTGTAAGTATCCTCTTGACAATACTGCTGTTATGATGGGGAGTTTAGTGTGGTGTTCAGTATTATTGTTTTTCCTCATACATTCATGAAAATAGACTTGCTTATTTCCATTCTTGTTCTTTTCCTACTTGTTCTGCCTCATGTTGAATGTGCCACTAAATGCCAAAGGGGGAGTTTGTTGGGTCATACATAGTGTGACTGTGTTGTCATTAGTGGCAGTTGGATATTTCAGTAGTTCTTAATTATCCTTGTTTGAAAGATCTTATTTTTGGTCATGTTGAATGTCATATTGCAACATGAGATCCAACACGCTGTTCTGAGGCTTTGAAAAGAATGACGTTCATCAGAAGTTTGAAGGTGGTTTGCACAAGATCTTGTGTTCTCTCTACAAGGTATTCTAATGAATGCAGCTAAAAAGGAAATGGTTGAAGGAGCATTAGGAAGCTATTATCTCACAGATATGATTGATGGATCTGTTGAGATATTTTGGTCCGCAAATATAGGTTGAAAGAATTGTTGAGATACTGCGGGATCTCGCGCCTTAAGAGATTCCTTAAATTGCGGGCTGCCGATCTGCATGAGATTCCATCGAGCGACCTGCCTTTACCACTCCGTGATTGAGGGGAAGCGGAGTATCAAATAGGCATGCAGATAGCGGCTAGGGTATCTCTTTCGAAGATTGTGATCGGATACTCCAGGAGGGAGGCTGACGTCTACCGATGTAGGGATCAAGGGAGTTGATTTGAGTCAGTAGAGCAAGGGAATCTTGCATGCAAGGGGAGATTGCATAGATTACTCCATGGGTTTGGTAGAGACCACCCATCACAGTTTGTATTGATGGGAAGTTTGTTCCTCCTAATAGAAATCTGATATTGGTGATGGTATTCATTGATATTTAAGTGGAGTAATCTGATCTTTCAGAGCGTGGCACCGCAGATGTAGATGTGCGCACCAAACTGCGTTACCAAGTTTTGCATGTCTTCTGTGGGATTTTATGATTAATCATTATGTTTAATTAATTAATCACTACGTACTGAATTACATACGTCAATCACTTTGAATCATTGCTTTAACATACAAATTTGTCATGAACACTCGAGCACTTCAAACACCGAATTCAAGGTGCTGCAAATATTTACAATTTCATGGAATTCCCAAAAAAATTATTCTTTTTTCTCAAATAAAAGCCAAAACAAATTACGTACATTAATAGATTAAATAATGCAACATGGAGAATGAAGCCAGCATACGGGGTTACCTTTATCTAGACATGACCTAACTAGCCACTGCACAATCATATTCTATATTATATTTATCAACATGGCGAAGGGATCCAATGGATGTGACAATCAAACTTGGAAGGAAAGGATGAGCTCAAGGAGAAGCTTTTATCAACTCAAGCGTGTCATCCTTGCAGTACAATTATTAGTGGGTTTCTGTGGAGGAAAAATGCTTCACGCCTGCTGATTCAATGATCCAAGTTTATCCATATTGCAATTAAATGGTACGATCGATCAACTTCATGGAAAAGAAAAGGGTAGCACCGAGCCTTACTATCTTCACACAAGAAGACTCCAATCATCAGTAAACACTTATATTCTGAATCCATAAAAGAGACAAATGTTCTCCTGAAGGATTTCAAATGAGAGAAGGATTTCAAATGAGAGAAGGATTCCATAAAAGTCCAATTGTCTTCAAATGAGAGAAGGATTTCATTGGGCTAAAGCCCAAATAAGCATTTTTCCAAATGTCAAAACCATTTCATTTAAGGGTTGGATATTGATTTCCACCTAAAGTAGCATAGCTTCCCGGTCCATGTTTGTATGCATACATGCCTAGTTTCAATGGAAAGCATGCATACAAACATGTGGATGTGTGTGTACACACACATAAATCTATGCATGCACATGCACACCCGCATGTATACATACGAGGGATTTTCTACTGAGGCCATAGCGCACCATGCAAGATGTGAATCTCAACATGGAGCATTAAATTATTTTCTTGGCAGTGGTTTTCGAGTGGGTATCGGTAGGTACCACTTTTATCTCTGTTATAGAGATGACTCTCTCTTTAATCTCTTCCTTCAAAAATCTCAACCACATTACGCTCATAGCCACGTCTCACAGATGCCTCCTACTTGATTCCCTCAAGCACTTGCATATCATCCTTACACAGCCTTGTCCTTCTCATCTCAATATTTATTTGTCAACATATTGTTGGTTATTACATCATCCTTAGGTTAGTTTTGATTATATACAAGCAATTTATATTACTAATATGTTTTATGCTATTTGAGAGTGCATGAAACAAAGTCAACACGGTCAACAAACTCACTCAAGCTTACAAAGAGTGATGACATGGAGTCAAAGCTTGAAGGTAAAAATTCAATGGATATGAAGCTCAATATGAAGATCAATAGCATATCCAAGGCCTCATTGATGTACACAAGCTTCTCAAGACAAGTCAAGAGCCAATGAAAATACCAAAACTCCAAGATTTGTGTGAGTGGTGTCTTAATTTTGTAAACTTGTCTTAGAATTGTAAAGCCAATAATTTGAAGCTTGCATACACGTAGAAAAATATTTTTATCACTTAAAAAATATTTTGAACAGATAAAAATATTTTGAAAATATTTTGAAATCATTTAGATAGAGTATAATATTCTCTTGTGATACGAATTCACGTATCAGAAGAGTAGTCGACTCTTAATACTATAGGAGTCGACTACTGGAGCTTAGCTGTTTCAGAGTAGTTTTAACCACTGACATCATAATCGACTCATGTTGCTAGGATAGCTGACTCCTGAGGTAGTAATTGACTCCCTGGAGAACAAAAGTCGACTCTCGGGCCCCAACGGTCATATTTTAACTATTTTCTTGGTTGATTCGATTGTGTCGATTAGAGCCATTGGGAGACGATTTAAATGATATGTATTGTGTTGGGACATGTGGCTGCATAATACACTAAACAATGGCGTAAATAGTGTAAAGGCAAGCAAAACGTATAATTAAAAAGTTACTAATAATTAAATGCAATACACAGCGGAAATAAAAACAATAAGCTCAACAACAACAACAACCACAAAAGAAAGTACGCCAATGCAAACGCAAATGCAAATGCAAACATGAGGCGTATCCCGGTTTGGATTCCTACCTGACGATCCTACTCTAGTTCCACCCTCGTAAACCTGGGCGGTGGATTTTCACTAATGCTCCCTAACTGGGGCACGAAAACTCTAACCAAGCACATTTCCTAACTGGGACAATCCCTAAACCGGGATATGGAGTAACCCTCCAAGTGGAGTAACCCCCATTGTACTCACAACCAGAGTACTAGGTTTCGTTACAAAAGAAACAAAAATACAATCTTACCTATACCTTGAATAGATGTTACCGATGTGTGTGAAGGCATGGAAGATTGAAGACACCAAGTGATTGACTAGGGCAAACCACCGCTAGATCAATGCATAGGATGTATGGAGAAGAAAGAGGGAAAAGAAAATCTCTTCAATGAAAGCCCTCAAATTTGGCACTCACAAAATGATCTTAATGTGCTAGAGTGGTGCCAAAAATGGCCTCACAATCAAGCTTAAATAAGCTCCCAAATCTGCACGAAAATAGAGAAAATCACTCATCAAAAATCGCATCCAACGTCTATAAACGGGCAGATTTGGAGGTGACCAGACGTCTGGAGAAATGTACCCAGGTGGCTGATCAACTACTCAGATGCCTGGGAACACAACTTCAGACGCTTGGCAGAATGAGATGAACAGATGAAAAAGAAGTCCAATCTCCAAGCGTCAGACGTCTGATTAACACTTACCAGACGACTGAACAACTATGCGATCATCTGGTAAGCCTTCTACAGACGGTTGCCAATAATGGGTCCAAAAAAGCAAAAAGATCATGAAAGTGGGCTTACACTGTAAGACGAATGGAGTTCATATACCAGACGTCTGAAACACTGTTTAGACACCTGGTCATAGAACATCCAGTTATTAACCCAAGACTATGTCAAGCTGCTCAAAAAGCTATCACGTCAGACGTTTGGTGAAGACATACCACATGTCTGATCCTACCCAAAGACACAAAGAAAAGTGCTTTAGGAAAGACATTTGGTGAACACCTACCAGGCGTCTGTCCTGCTCAAGAAAACGCTATAAAGAGTGTTTTGAGCATAGGATTGAATGGGATGGGTTCTAAATGATTTCTAAGAAACCCTACAATGGAAATGATGCATAATGAAAGTGTGTGTGCATCTATTCATGGCTACAAATAATCTATGAATGAAAGAGCAAAAATACATGAAGATAAAATGTAAAATTACAATTGAAGTCCAATAATCTTCATGCAAGAAATTGTTCCAAAACTTTGATTCCATCATCCCCATCACCGAAATGCGTTGTCTCCATCAAGATAATCATTAGTAAATCTGAGACTAAAACATATAAGATGATTAGCACACGACATAATGTTGATCATTATCAAAACAACATTGGTCTTGCACCTAAGAACCACATTCTTCCCCCTTTTGATGATGACAAAACATTATGTAAAAATATAAAATTAACACTGAAATACAATGTGTGACCTAACAAACTCCCCCTATCAATATGCATATGTGCACAAAATAAACAGTTGAAGTATAAAGCATATTGATGTGTGTGTTTATGTTAAAAACAATACCAACAAAGAGTATACATAAAGGCATACGGTACATATTTTTACATAACCACTATTTCTCTCCCTTTGTCACATCAAAGAGATGGGAAGGTGCCAAATTGATAAAATCCAAGAGATAGATAGATAACCTACTCATATGCACAAACATAATGAAAATGACATATATCATGACATGTGAATGGAAATTAACATGATACCAAGCAAACATTCCATACTCCCCCTAAATCATACAAAACATGCAAAATTGGGAGCGATGGACAATCTCACACTAAAAACGGGTACAAAAGTAAACATGCATAGCATGGTACCCGAAAAAGTGTTTGAGTGCTAGCAAGGTGGCAACCAAACAAATATGGAGTTTGGTTTCCTTATATAGTCGCATGGAAAAATAACATTACAAACATACGATTCTATATACAAGTTTCTATCATGCCAAGAAACATTCTTAGGAATCCACAAATAAAGAGATTTGGGTTTCCTAAGGAATGGTCATGTAGGGGCATGAATAGGAGATGTGGGTGCACGCTTGTGAGGTGGAACATAAGCATTATCATGCCCTATGTGTCAAACATGCGAGTGAGCATTCAAATCATTCACACAAGAAATATTTCTGTCATGCATATGCTGATGAGTAGGATGCAATGAATGAGCGGATTCAATTATAGCATGCAAACAATGTAGATTATTCCTAAGAGTAGAAGCAACATGAATATGTTGTTGAACGTGCATCTCAATAGCGGTATAACCGGTATATAAATATGCATGATTCCTCTTTGGCTTTATAATCTTTGTTTATTTCTTGCCAAGAGAGGGTTTGGAAGTGACAACCCCCTTAGAAGGCTCCCCCACAAAAAAATTTTGGTGCTTCTAGAGGAAGAGCTTGGTTTAGTCATGCTCAAAGTTGAGGATCCCACAAACTTGTCCTTACTCAATTGAGTAGACAATAGCTCACACTACTTCAAAAGTGAAGAACTGTCATCATCCCTCTTGGATAGACATGAGATAAGCTCAAGACATTGAGATTTGAGAGCCAATATCTCATTTCTCACAGCATCAATTTGATAAACCTTCTCAAGATTGACGGAGTCACTATCCGAGTGCACATTCTTCAATTGGAGTTTGAGATAAGCAACATCATCTCTTAATACACTAATCAGAGAAAGAAGTCCATCTTTCTTGGTATGCAATGATTGAAGTTCAAATTGATGTACGGCATACACATTCTCTTTTAAAGATTTGTTAAAGCCATTTACATACTCAATTTGAGTTTTAAGAGAATCATTCTCTTTACTCAACATGCACACACGTAAACCAAGAGCACTCTTTTCTTGATTAAATGCAAAGATTTGTGTCTCATCACGAGGTTCGGATGATAAAGTGTAGGATCTCATGCACGCTAAACAACACTATATGGGGGTGAATAGTGTATATGCAATTAAAATGCTAATTAAAACTAATTAAGCAATGTGGAATATAACTGCACACAATAACAAATCAAAGAGACAATGCAAACACAAATACAAGGATTTTATCATGGTTCAGATTCTACATCAGCGATCCTACTCCAGACCCACCCTCCTAAACTGGAGCGGTGGAGTTCTACTAATGCTCCCTAAACCGGGTCACACAATACAATCCCTAAACCAGGATAATCTCTAAACCAGGATATGGAGAAAAGTCTGCAAGCAGAGTAAACCCCCCATTATGTACTCACAACCCGAGTACCAGGTTTCGTAACCAAAGAAACGAAAAACAACAATCTTACATATGCCTTGTTAGATCTTACAATTGTGTGTGAAGACATGAAGATTGAAACCCAACAAGTGCTTAATGTAGAGGATGATGCACTTGGAAAGCTCTCTCTTGATGCAATCTCAATGCATGAACACTTTTAGCCAAAGTGAAAAAGAAAATGAGAGAGAAAATTACTCTAAGTTTTTGGCTCTAAATGAGTTCAATGCTGTGAGCATTGTTGCCAAAACTGCCTCCAAACTGAGCTTAAATAAGCCCTCAATCTTGCATAAATGACAATAAAATGGCTCCTCAAAAATCTCACCCAACGGCCATAAACGGGCAAATAAGAGAGAGACCAGACGCCTGATGAATACCTATCAGACGTCTGGTGCACTATTCAGACGCCTAATCCGATGTTATACATCGTCTGATAGAATGTGTTCAGAAAAACACTTGATCACCAAAGCAGTCATAACTTTCACAAATGGACTCTAATTGAGGTTATTCAAGATGAGTTGGAAAGCTAAAAAGAATGCGATCTAATGGTCTTAGAATGGTTGAGAAATTCCAACCACAAAAAATTGATAGATGTTTGAAGCCAGAAACATATTGTAGAAAATCCAACAGACTCTACCGAGAAAAACACTATATCACCAAAATAGACATAACTTCCACAAATGCACTCCGATTGAGGTGATTCAAGATACAGTGGAAAGATAACAAAGAATGCAATCTAATGGGCTTGAAATGGATGAGAAATTCTAACCAAATAATAACGGCAGATGTTTAAAGTCAGAAACTGATTGAAAAAAAACAGAGCATAGAAAGTTTGGCTCAACTGACAAGCGCCTGAAGTTCATGTACCAGGCATCTAGACCACTGTTCAGACCCCCCCTGTTCATAGACCATCAGGCGACTGCTCTTGGCTATGTCCGCAGATCAAGAAATCTGACACACCAGGTGCCTGGTGACCCTTTCCTAGGTGCATGTCCACCTCCTAAAAGCACACCTAAGTGTGTTTTGAGTAATGGACCAAATGAGATGGGTTCAACAAGAAATCTAAGGAACCCTATGATGGAAATGATTCATGTGTGAGTGTGTTGTGCATCTATTCAAGGCTTGCAAATAATCTATCAAAGAAAAGAAAGATTACATGATGAAGATAAAGTATAAAATACAATGAAGTCCAATATCTTCATGAAGCCCCTCGCTCCATAGCTTTGATCCATCATCCCAACCCTATTGCTTTGTCTCCTCATCAAGATAAACATTATATAAATCTGAGACTAAAACAATGAGAGTCATAGCAACAACATAATTAGGTGATCATCATCAAAACAAAAGTGGGTTAAATTGCCAATACCCAACAATCTCCACCTTTTTTATGATGACACCCATTATCTGAAAATGATAAATATTATCAATCAGCACATGCTAATGGCTCCACCTACTTATGTGCATACCACATAAGAATGTGAAAAAAAAACACAAATATGCATATAAGTGGCAATATGTAAAATGATGCAAAATGAAATAAATATCATTTAAACAAGCATACATGCATACATTTCACATAATCCAAATAACTCTCTCCTTGTCATCGTCAAAAAGGTGTACAAATAACTCTCCCCATGGAAAAAAATTTCTAAAGTAATGACAAATAACAATGAGAAAAGAAAATGTTTAATACTAAATGTAACATATAAAAATGGGTATCAAATTACTCTTCCATGCTCCCCCTAAATCATTGAATAGGCCAAAATTTGACTCAATGAACTAAATACAAATTGTGGAGTTATGGGACATATTAATGCAAAATCATATAGATTTAAGCTTAGGCATTGATAAAATGACATTGATTATAAAATATAATCGCACACAAAGAGTCAATGTCAAATGATGAAATTTGAGCAATATCCAACAATATTAGTTAGAAAATCTCAACCTCATCAAAGAAGTAAACATATGCTTCAAAAACAGGTTTTTGAAAATACATAGCATAAAAACTCCCCATATGTCATATACATGAGTAAGCTTTGCATATATGACATAGTAAACTACATATATCCCTTCCCAAATTAAAATTTGAAAATAGTTTTCAAAAAATGGAAAACACACAAACACACATGTTGGATGCAAATAAACATGCAATAATAACACATCCAACCAAACAATCATGTGTTTGTGGATTTAGGCACTAGGCCACCAACCCCAAGATAAGTATGATTTCCTAATGTAATCACTGGAGCATAGAACATTGTTTACTAGTAATTGAACGTAGGCATTCCACTCTAATAACTCCACATTGATAGGAATACAAATTTTCATGGTATTCATAGTCATCTTTTCGGGCTTCCTCTAAGGACAACGATTTGCATAATGTCCTAAAGTTTCGCATTTGAGACAAGTGATTTTGGGATGAAACTTGGCATTGGAGGAAAAAACATGCTTTGGTGTAGAAAAAATTCCATTTGCATGTTTATTGTGAATGGCTTGCCTCTTGGCATAAAATAAATCATTTTGATTCACATTCACAAAGCCGTGTTTTACATGCTTCTTGTTGGGGTTGGTGTGGTTATACAAGAAAGCATGGTGTTGATAGGATTTTTGTTTAGCACTTTGAGAAGAAGTGGTGAGTTGTGAACCAACATTAGAGTAATAACCGACACCCCCACATTGATTTGCCGGTTGTTGTTGTTGGAGCAAATCATTGAGACAATCCCTAGATGACACAAACTTTTGAAGTTTATATGATTCATCATTGCATTTAAAAGTAAGGGTAGAAATGCAAGATTCTAAATCAAGGTTTTTGGCTTTCAATAAGTCATTTTCAATGCCAAGTTGATTTGAGAAAGAAGTGATTCTTTCTCATCAACACCTATTGTGTGTGTAGCATGCATAGGTGAATCATCACAAGCAATAGAGGGAGTGTTCCCTTGACTAGCTAACAATAAATCATGCTTAGACTTAAGAGAAGTTAAAGCTCTAGCTAGTTTATGAAGAGAGGCCAACTAACCTTATTCTTCTCCCAAAGGTCCTCCATGGTCTTCTCCTTCTCCTCTTCTTCATCACTCTTCTCATCACTTTCCTCATCGCTTGACATCGAGCATGAGGAATCTCTCCCAAAATTCATGAGTGCCAAATTTTCCATGGGCCTTCGGTCTTTCATTCCACACAGAATAAGCAAGTCTGAGAAGACATTGTTGTGTACGACGAAGGTGAACGCCAGTTTATTGTCTTCATCACTCTCACTAGAGTCATTGTATGATGTCTCATCCCAAGTTCCAACCAAAGTGGGATTCTTCTCATTCTTCCCTTTCCAATGCTTCTTCCCTTTGCCCTTGTACTTATCATCCTTCTTCTTTGGACAAGCATTAGAAAAATGTCCTATTTTGCCACATTTATTACATACAGACGTAGCATTGTTAATATTCGAAAATAACTTTAAATCTTTCTTTGTGATGGATTCATAATGCTCATAAGCTTGTTGGTACGTTCCATTGCTCCTTCATCATCTTCCCTTTCTTCTTCATCGCCTTCATCCTTGCTAGAGATGTGCTTAAGTTTCTTATTCTTCTTAAGCCTCTCATCATTAGGATTGAATTTCTTCATCCATTCAATCTTTTCCTCATCGGCCTTGAAAGCAAGTCCCTCTTGCTTCTCAGGCTTTGTGGTTTGGCACTCTTTTTTATGTTGATGCTTCACCTCGTAGGCCATTAGGTTTCCAATGCACTCTTCCACGGTGTACTTACTCAAGTCATTGGATTCCTCAATTCTATTGGCTTCGGACTTCCATTGAGGTGTAAGCGAGCGCATGAACTTCGTCACACAATCCTCTTACGAAATATCCTTCCCTAGGCCTTCCAATGCATTCACGATCTCGGTGAACCTTGTGAACATCTCGGAGATACGTTCTCCTTCCTGCATCTTAAACATCTCATACTTAGAAATAAAAATACTACGTTTTGATTTCTTTACCTTTGAGGTCCCCTCATGTGTGACCTCCAAGAGATGCCAAATCTCGTTCGCCGTCTTGCACATAGAGATGCGGTTGAACTCATTCGCATTGAACGCACAATGAAACGCATTCATGTCTCTTACGTTGTACTTAATCGAGTCTGTCTCTGCCTTTGTCCTTTTCGCCGCAGTCTTTGTGGGGCTTCTCAAATGGAACCTCAGTTATGTCCCATAACTCTTGACCTTCAAGCCAAATCGTCATCTTAACCTTCCAAGATGGGTAATTTGTCCCATTGAAGAGCGGAGGTTGGATGGTAGACATTCCCTCCTTGTGAGCTTGTGATGAAGCTCTAAACGCCATCGTCATTGTTTAAGCAAAATCAACTAGCTCTGATACCAATTGTAGGATATCCTGCACACTCAGCAACACTAGATAGGGGTGAATAGTGTATATGTAATTAAAATGCTAATTAAAACTAATTAAGTATTGCGGAATATAATTGCACATAATCACAAATCAAAGAGATAATGCAAACACAAACACAAGGATTTTATCCTAGTTCGGATCCCTACACCGGCAATCCTACTCCAGACCCACCCTCCTAAACCGGAGAAGTGGAGTTCTACTATTGCTCCCTAAACCAGGTCACACAATACAATCCCTAAATTGGGATATGGAGAAAAGTCTCTAAGTGCAGTAAACCATCCACTATGTACTCACACCCCGAATACAAGGTTTCGTAACCAAAGAAACGAAACACAACAATCTTACCTATGCCTTGATAAATCTTACCAGTGTGTGTGTGTGTGTGTGTGTGTGTGTGTGTGTGTGTGTGTGTGTGTGTGTGTGTGAAGGCATGAAGATTGAAAACCAAGTGCTCGATGTAGAGGATGATGCACTTGGAAAACTCTCTCTTAATGCAATCTCAATGCATGAACATTTTTAGCCAAAGTGAAAAAGAAAATGTGAGCGAGAGAAAGATGCTCTAAGTTTGTGGCTCTACATGAGTTAAATTGTAGTGAGCATTGGTGCCAAAAACTGCCTCCAAACCGAGCTTAAATAAGCCCTCATTCTTGCACAAAATACAAGAAAACGGCTCCTCAAAAATCTCACCCAACGGCTATAAATGGGAAAAAGAGATGGGCCAGAAGCCTAATGAATTCCTATCAAGCGTCTGGTGCACTGTTCAGACACCTGATCTGACGTTATACAGCGTATGACAGAATTGTCTAGAAAAATACTAGATCACTAAAACAGTCATAACTTCCACAAATGGACTCCGGTTGAGGTGATTCAAGATGAATTGGAAAGCTAAAAAAGAATGCAATCTAATGGGCTTGGAATGGTTGAGAAATTCCAACCACAAAAAATTGACAGAGGTTTGAAGTCAAAACAGATTGCATAAAATCCAAAAACTCTATCGAGAAAAACACTAGATCACCAAAATAGTCATAACTACCACAAATGGACTCTGATTGAGGTGATTCAAGATGCATTGGAAAGCTAAAAAAGAATGCAATCTAATGGGCTTGGAATGGATGAGAAATTCTAACCACAAAAAACTGACAATGTTTTAAAGTTAGAAACCGATTGCAGAAAAAACAAAGAACACAGAAAGTTCGACTCAACTGACCAAGCGCCTGAAGTTCATGTACCAGGCGTCTGGACCACTATTCAGACCCATGATCATAGATCATCAAGCGATTGTCCTTGGCTGTGTCAGAGGATCAAGAAATCTGACACGCTAGGTGTCTGGTGACCCTTCACCTGGGGCATGTCCAGCTCCTAAAAGCACACCCAAGTGTGTGTTGAGCAATGGGCCAAATAGGATGGGTTCAAAAAGAAACCTAAGAAACCATATGATGAAAATGCTGCATGTGTGAGTGTGTTGTGCATTGTCCACTCTCGCGAAGCTAATAATATTTATAACGCAAGCGCACGGTGTCGTGTAGCGCTAATAGGTCGAACACAAGGAGGCGTTCGTTGAGAACCGATTTTCTTCTTCGTTCGAAAACTACGCTATCAAATGGTGATAGAAGAGAGAAATATAATGTGAAATCAAGAGATAAAAGCTCTAGGGCTTACGGTATCCCCACCATTGAGCTAGGGTTAAGGTTGGATTAATAGTTGACCGGTTATTAGATTCATTGGGACTCGGAAGAGGTCGTCTAACCTAAGGGCATTCTCCTACCCCCCACTCTCGTGGTGCATGATAAGATAGTACCTTATGTTATCTCCCACCCCCGCTCTCGTGATAGTATGATATGCATATCCTAACCTATACCGATCCCGACTCTCGCCGATACATTGGTATACATCAGGCACATTACGCTCGACAAATGTCACCAATCTTCCTTCCGACCACAGTGGAGTTCGGGGATTGGATCTATATTACGATAGCTCTAATCGGTGCACGACTCTCGTCGGTCACACCGATAGTATGAATCACTGCAGGGATCGAAACCCCAGATTGGTCCCGACTCTCGCCGGCGGCCAATCCGATCGCCCACAAGGGAAGGGGTCGAATCTACGATGATAATTGGCATCCTAATATATCTCAAGTCCATAATTAACCCAGCAAATTAATCAATTAAATCATCCAACCCATAACCCTATTCCAATGGGGTTCAACCCATTGCCCTAGATAAAAACTACTCACTACCCATCATAATTGAAGCTATTTCTACCATGGACTCAATAGAGAGAGAGAGCCATAAAGTCAGAGTTATGCACAAAAGATAGCAAACACACAATAGTAATAACAAAAGAGGAAACTTCTATTAAGTAAATCTAATCTAACACAAGAGTAACTAAGTAATACAAATAAGATTGCTGAATAATAGAGTAAGAAATCTCTTACAAACACCTCAAAAACTACATAAAATAGCAGAATAAGAGATGTGTTCGCTCAGGGGGAAGAAGAAGCTTATATACAATCGCTCAAAAGACCAAAAGACCCTTCAGAACTAACCCAGTAGGTGCCCGTTTCGCTTTAGAAACCCTTTTTCGACGCGACCGTGTCGAAAACGACGCGGTCGCATCGTCCATTTGCGTAAATCGGGGCGGCTTTGGCTACAGCGATGCGATCGCGTTGCTAGGGATGTGGCCGCGTCGAATTCGCTTCAACTCTTGTGTCGTCCTCGAAACGGTCGTGCCACGTGACAGTTTGGTCATCGGCTTTTTGGGATATCATGCGACCGCGTCGACTTAGTCACGCGACTGTGTCGATTGCAAGTCTTCGTCTCTTCTCCTCAGCGACACGGTCATTTGGACGTCGATGACACAGCCGTATGGAATTGCTTTCTGAGCTTGCTTGGAGCTTGTTGGCAAGGTCGTTTGATGCAGCTTGATGCGGCCGCGTGGAATATAATTCTGCACCATTTGGGTGATGTGATCACGCGGCCGCGTCGAATCGACATGGCCGTGTGTATCATAGGTCTTCTCTAATCTTCCCTTTTTGACACTTTGGCTCTCCCGTCTCTGCTCCATTTACCTAATTGCGCCTTATTCAAGTCATACGGTCCCTAATTAGCATATAATTCCTTCAAAGCATATAGAGAACCATAAAAGAAAAAGAGGGGACAAAACGGAGGAACGAGAGGGAAATGGTGAAATAAACGATGTAAAACGTGTATGAAAAAGGGGGAAACTATATACAATAAACACATCAAAATCCCCCAAGATAAACGCTTCCTTGTCATCAAGGAAGACAAGATAGAGCGTAGATTGGAGGAATGCAATCAACACGCAAATGATGACATGAAGCTTTGTGAATTTTCAAAATTCGAGTTTATATACGTGGGCAAATTGAAAATTCGAATTCATGGAACTTAAGCGCTTCGATTTCTTTCCGTCAATGAGAATATAATCCTAGGACATCGTCTCTAACCCAAATCGTCAAGTAATACACTAGACGATGGCCATACTCAAATCCTAAGACATTTCATCTAACCCGTCCTTAGATCAAAGAAATAGGAATCTAAGTTATGCAATGGTCGAAGAAGGGATAAGTTAGGGATAATGGGATATAGATCGATCGAAGAAGTGGCACTGTCGACACAACAAACTTCCTTGATTCTTGCAATTGCTAAGTTTTATTCATGCTTTCTTATATATATACACACACACGTATATGTAAAAAAAAATTTTGGGATCTACGATTGGTTCGTGCAATGAGTGTTGGGTCGGTGACTCCCATATTAGACGAACTTAGGGCACCGAGCCAAGAAGGAACCCTCGGACCTACTAACTCAAACATGTAGGATCCTTATTCACCTGCACTCTCTCAAGCTAGACCTTTTGACACGAGGCCCCGACGATTTCTATCGTGGAAACCTAGTTACTTAGTTTCGCTGGGGGAACGGTGTATGTTTATTTTTTCTTTTCAAATTTTTTTCTTTTTCTCTCTTTTTTATTTTTTCTGAAAGCATGGGTATACTAAGCAAAATCAATCCTCAGTACTAGGTGATGTGTAGTTATCCAAGTTTTGAGGGATTATAAGCCATTATACACTACTGTCGGCTCTACGTCCATGCATAAAGTGGGTTCCTAAGTATCAACCTACGTTGGTTTGAAGTACTTTTATCTTAGGGATAATGAGGACGGCCAAAGCTAGGATATTACGAGGTATTTAGAGTTAAGGACACGTCCTATTCATACACTCAAATCGACATCGTGAAAATCGAGCGTAAAAGTTCGGAAAACGAATTTCAACTCGAGATTCCACTTATATAAAGACTCGTTCTCGAAAAATCATCAAAACGAATTCAAATATATATAATGGATGCATGATGATGCATGATCCATGATGCGAATGCAGATATTTTTGGATTTTTTGATTTTTTTTATTTTTTGGCTTTTTGAGTCTATATATGGAATAAAGCATGATGCAATATGAAAAAGAAAAGAAAATGGAAAAATGAGAAAGAAAAACAAGATTAAAATGAAAAATAACGATAAAACAAGAAAATAAGAAAGAAAACAGAGTTAAAATAGAAAATCTGCGTGAAAACGCTCTTCCCCCAAGCTAAACCAAGCGTTGTCCTCAACGCGAGAATAACATAGAAAATATATCATAAGGACAAATAAAGAGTGATGGGGGAGGAGATCCAGGTGCATCTCCCCCAAGATAATGAAAAGCATGCCCAAAAAGTGTGAGTGTGTGATACGTGGGCCCTGTAGTGAAAGGGAGTGCAAAATGAGATCCCATCATGCAGAGCCATCGTCAGGTGGTGGCTGGGTGGGTGGAGTGGATGGAATGGATGGAACAGCTGAATCTGCAGCTGGTGTCAATGTGAGGTAGGGATGGAGTGGATGGAACTATCTCAGATTTAAGTGGTGGAGGTGGAGATAGAGTTCAGTCCTGTGTAGACGATGAGATGTTGACTATGTGGGTGGAGTGGATGGTATGGATGAATTAGCTGAATCTGTAGCTGTGGTGTCAATGTGAGGTGGAGATGGAGTGAATGGAACTATCTCAGATTTATGGAGTGGAGGTGGGGGTTGAGGTGGAGATGGATTTGAGTCCTCTGAGGACGATGAGATTTTGACTATGACGTCCTCAGGTGGTGTGGATGTGTGTGGAGGTGTGGAAATACGTGTAGGGGATGGAATATGTGTGGATGGAGCGAGAGAACGTGGTGCTCCAGATGAGGGTATGTATGCGGCCTCCGTGGTGTGTGGTGGAGAAATGTGTGGAACCACGGGGTCGGGATGAGGTGATGGTGGAGGAGTGGTCACAGTCTCGGGGTATGGTGAAGGTGGAGCCTAAGGGGAAGGTGGTGGAGTGGTAATGATGTGAGGTGTGGTGATGGTACACATGCACCTTGATGGTTGGGATGGGATGGAAATGTGTAGTGTGGTGATGCAGTGTCTACCTGAGGAGTATAGGTGGATGGGTCTGTGACGCACCCAGAACTTACACCTAAAAGCCACCTGGCGGTGTCACGGTCGCTAGGCGCTGTATGGTTTCTAAGTGTTGATTCTGGGTTCTACCCGCAAGCCAACGGTGTCAAATTATAGTATAAAAGATTGTCGAATCCCACAGAGACAATGACGGTGTATTGGGTCTCAGAATATTTCTAAATCTCAGAATGTATTAGTAGTCGGTTGGAAGATTGTTTGTTTGATGTTGTTGGTTCAATATAAGAAAACTAGGGCCGCGGGGATCACCGCTAGGACCGTCAGAGGTCGATGTTAGGCTAGGGTTCCTACGTTGCATTGGTTTTATGGGGTTGGTCTCTCAGCTCATACCACTCTCATGGATTAGAGCTTCGATGTACTTTGGTGGCTCTCATTGACGCAATGGCGGTAGCCGTCAATTTAGTGATATAGTTCGTCGGCGGATCCCCTCAAAGCATGAGCCGAGCATGGTCCCGAGGCTTGGTTGGATCCACTAACTCCCTAATTAAATCCTTAGGATAATCCTTAAGCTAATCAATTCCATAGACCGTGGGCATGATCTCAGTACGAGTTCTCCTAGGGATTTGGCTGGATCAACCAAAGTACTCCCCTTTTATTCCTAACACAACCTAAAAATCACAGCTTTACATCTTTTTCCTCAGATCCTATGGCTAACCCATTAACCCTAGATATGACTACTTAGACATAGCAACTAGAACAAAGAAATATGCGATTTTTAGATATGAATTCATGATAGCGATAGAGAAAGTGAGAAAGTTGAGATTTTTACGTACCGAAATCAATTAGCACAATAGACAATAATACGAAAGTCAAGATCCAGAGATTCCATGCAATAACAAGCAATAAAAATACCGTCTTTACTTCGTCGGCACAATATCTCCAAAAGCTAGATCTAAAACTCTCAATTCAACCAAAACTAAAACTAAATCTTAACCTAAAACTCGACGTCTGGAAAAAGTCTGGAAAAACGTCTTAAATACATATGGGATGGACCCCATAAGAAAAACTCAAAATCTGGAAGTCTGGGGCCCACTTGTCGATGGCCGCGTCGGCTGCTCGACCGAGTAGGCTGCTACTCGATCGAGCAGACACCTTGGCGTGGACTCTGCTGGTGCGCTGCTTGGAATGGATATGGGCTACTCGGTCGAGGAGCCCGCCTGCTCGATCGTGTCGTCAGTGGATCTTAGCTTCTCCTCAAATCGTCGTTCTGTCTGCTCGGGTCGAGTAGGTCCTGCTCGGTCGAGTGGGATGTCTGATGGAGGAAGCTCGAAGTTGGGTTGACTCGATCGAGTCACCTCTCTGCTCGATCGAGTGGCTTGTGCACATCTCCTGGCTGAATCTGCGTGTCAGCTCGACCGAGCAGCCGAATGCTACTCGGGTCGAGTCGCCTGGGAAAATGGCTCGGGCCTTAGCTGTTGCTCATTTCTCTCGCTTTTCCTCCTCATCTCCTCCTACCTACTTCCAAACCTCGGCGAACTCCTGCGGAGCCTTGCCTATGACGTCCTGGACATGCTGGATGTGTCTGCATCCCAAATCAGCTCCAAACCGCTCCAAAATCCTTGCAAGTACAAAAAGCTATACGAGACTTGAATATGGCATTAGAAGCACGTATATGTATGAAAATAAGGGATTTGGATGCGAATATGACATGGAATAAGATGAAATGATGCTATAAAAAGATGGAAAATATGGACACATCAAAATCCTCCAAGCTTACCTCTTACTCGTCCTCGAGGAAGACAAATACTAGGCTCGCCGGACTATAAAAATAATAAAGAAAAATGGAAGAGATAGAGGATGGAGGGGAGCGCTAGAATATTCAGTCAGATCTCAAGCCCAAGCAACATATTATGACACTTGGAATAATAAACCACATGCTAAAAGGAATTTCATGTCTTAGCTAATCATATGGCTTGCAAGCATTAACGACAAAGATAGGGATCTCCTAAAATCATGTCATCAACTTGTATCAATATCGTGCAATTTATAGAGTCTAGTATAAAAAGAGTTGGCAACGCACTTTTCAATCAAGAGATATAAATGAAGCACATAGAGATCACACCAAGCATGCAAATAGAGAATAGAAATCGTATCATGGCATTCAAATATTCATTTCGAGTCCTGAAAAATCTCCAAAGCTAAAATATTTCGTAAAGTTTAAGCATTATCAAATCTCCCCGCTTGTGCACAGTCTCCACTCTAATTTCATACTCACTCGTATAATCAAATAGGTTCACCCCCCAGCTTAGCTTGAGGTGTCGCATCTAAGAATGGGATATGGAAATTTTGCTTTTCCCAAGTAATTTTGTACTTCTAATACTAAGATACAGAGAGATATTCTTTTCTTTTCTTTTTCTTTCTTCCCTTTTTTTGAATGGGAGCAAAGGTTATACAACTGATTTTTGGCTCCTTTTTGGTATTCTTGGATTTTTGGAAGCTAATTTTTTTCTTTTGGGATTTTTGGGAGATAGATGCGGTATAAGTAGCTGTGGGGGTGAAACCAAATGACATGTAGAGAATTTATAAGATATGTGGAGAGGAAATATAATATCGCTCGATTCACTCATAAGACGTGCACAAAGGTTCAATAGGATAATACTCTAACTAAACTCATAGGTAGCATGGATATTTTCATTCATCTCAATAAATACTGAAGTCATGCGGTAAAAAGTACAATCATATCAGGCATGTAATCAGAAGTGGATAAGATAAAAAGCAGGTGCTTCAAATATTCCGGTGATTCGTGAATCTTGGTGTGTTACTCAACGAAGAACATACTAGATACTACTGCATACATTCAGTTTTACTTTATATCAGGCATTCATTTAGAAAGATCATCAACAGAATATGCAAGCATATAGTAGCAAGACTGAAATACTCTATAAAGCACGTCAAAAGGGATAAGCATCGTAATAGGCTACTAAATGCGAAATAATTCTACCAAAAGGAAAAAAAATAAGGTGGAGAAAGTAAGAAAAATAAAAACAAGCATGCAGGCATGGCGAAAAGTGGAAAACGTGATGCTAAATATGAAAAAAAAATAAAGGTGGAAAAATGGGTGGAAATGAAAATAAAGAAGTGTAAAATGAAGGACAATGATAAAAAAAGGAAAATAAAAATAAAAGCGATAACGCTCATCCCCCAAGCTAAACACAGCAGTGTCCTCACTGCTGAAAACACGCTGGCAAGTGGGAAATGAGGCTAGGGTGGGGGTGGGGGTGGTGGATAAGGAAATGCAAAAAAAAATAAAAAGGGAAAAAGATGAAAATGTGAAGGTGAAAATGGAAAAGCGAATGATGCATATGCATGACCTAATGCAAAAGATGCAAAAATATCTACAGGCATGCAGATGATGATATGATGCACTATGCTGATGGGGGTATATACACAAGTGCAAGAGATGATATGTATAGATGTAAAATGATATGTAAATACGTATGATATGCAAAATGTGTCATCCCCCAAGCTGTGCGGAAGCAGGGCCCTGAATGGACAGACGTGCAGGAAAGAAATAAATGGGGGAATGACTGGAGCAAAATAAAAGGGACATCATCAAGTAGGGACACCACCCTCTGAAGGTGGTGATGGGTCCCCCTGCTGTGGACCAGAAAGTGGGACGGCAGGCTGAGGCTCGACAACTGTGTCGGCCGAGAGGTCAGCTGAAGAGGAAGCAAGCTCAGCGACCTGCACGAATGGTGTAACGACTGCCCAAAATGGGACAATGGCGGTCTCGACTAGTGAGGAAATGTGTGTGTCGGCGACTGAAGTGTCCACTACCGTGGCTACCAACTCAGGTGTAGAAGTGGCAGGCCCTGCAGAAGCCTGAGAGTGTAGGGCACTAAGTGGTGCGACAGAGGAGACAGGGGCTGGCCTAGGAGGAGGAGCGTGGGCTAGGATCACGGGTGGTAAAGGTCGTGTCCTCAAAATATCTATGATCGTAGCGAGGTCCTCCTCGACTCTCTGCTGGTGGGCAGCAGTTGAGCGGACGAAGTCGTCGAAATCTCGCCTAAAGCGAGAAGTCTCGGCCCCCACCGCTGTCAGACGCGTGTCGATGGTACGAGAGTCGATGGGAGGTCGGGAGCTGTGAGACACCACTCTCGTAAAGCGGCCCCGTGGAGAGGATCCACGGTGCCTGGGATGAAGGGTCGGAGAGGGTGAACTCACAGGGATCTCGACGAAGGTAGTGGGCAGTGTAGTGTGGCCGAGATCTGGGGCAGCAGTGGAAGCAGCAGCAGCACCGGTAACAGAAAAAGGAGCTGTCGTCGACACAGATATGTGGACAGAAGTCGAGACGCTCTCAGTGAGTATGGCTACTGCTGGTGTGGTGGTGGTGACAGAGAGTGGTGCAGGGGACCCTAAGGAGGTGGGCAGTGAAGCTGGAAGGTCTGCAAGCAGTGGTAGGGTGCTGGTGAGGTTCGGCTCTGAAAAGTATATAGCGGTGTGCTCGGGAGCAGACAAGGCCGCCGTGCCCTCAGGGGTGGGCACGGAGGAGACAACAGTAGGGGCCTAGGGGTGACAGTCCTCATGGTCCATATAGTAGTGGTGGTGGTGGTGGTGGCAGCGACAGGGGTGGAGACGGATGTGCCTCCGGGTAGCAGTGGGTGCGCAGGCTGGGCTGGCTGGGCTGCCACTAGGGCAGCCATGTCTGGCTCCTCATCCTCAGAAGAGCTGATCACCCAGTCCTCCGCGTCAACGTCGACAGGTTCTCCGGGGGGCTCGAGGACGTGGTGGGCAGGAAGTGAGTAGACCATGTCAATCATCCAGCTCTGCTGGACTGGCGCTATGGTGGTGAGGTGAGGGGCGGGCAGGACAAAGTAAGTTGGATATTGGACTCCCCGGATTTGGTTTTGGATGATGAACAAACATAAATATATCGTGAACTAACTCTTTGTGAGTGCAGTTATGGAGATCGTCGCCAAACTCACTTGAACATCCAAAGCGACGTCTCAAGACTTCTCAAAGCACGTGATCGTATGCCTAAAGCTTCGTTGAAGCTTTTGGACCATTTTATAAGTCATGAAGATTCGGATCGAAGCTTTCAAAGACGGTTCGTTAAGTTTTATTTATAGTCTTTTAGCTTCGTTCCGTAGAATGTTAAGCCTTGAGTAGGTCTTACGTTTTAATCTTCATAACGCTCCTATCTTAGAGCGAGGAACTTGTAAAAAGTCCATACTAACTTTCCTGAAGCATCGTGCTTCGATTCGCGACTTCTTGTGCATGTTAGTTGGTTCAAGAAGAAGAACCAACCGACTAGATGGTGATCTAGTCGGTCGGCAATGCTTCTTGGACCGACTAGTTTGCCTTCTCAAATCATAGCTCTTTACTGTTTACAGTTAGTCGGTCTACGTTGACTCACCGACCGACTAGTTTGTGAACTAGTCGGTCAGTGATGCTTCTGTGACCGACTAGTTGAGCTTCTACTGTACATGCCAAGTTACTGTTTGTCGTTAGTCGGTCTATGTACATTTGGCGACCGACTAGTTGATGAACTAGTCGGTCAACTTTTGTTCTTGGACTGACTAATTCAATTTGTACTCAGACTATATGTTTTATTTCATAGTCGGTCTAAGTTAACTCACCGACCGACTAGTTGTGAAACTAGTCGGTTGGCAAGTGTTCTTTGACCGACTAGTTCTGTTTGTCTGAACTTCGACCTATTCCATGTTCACCACTTAGTCCGTTCATGTTGATTGACCGACCGACTAGTTGATAAACTAGTCGGTCAGTGGTTGTTCTTTGACCGACTAGTTTGGTTCAGAATAGATCCGTTGGAGCATTAATTGAAACGTTTTTCTCTCTCTCTTTCCTCTAACCTATATATACTTGTTGAGTTGCATTCATTACACTCAAGGCTGATATTAAGAGAAGTTTAGAGATCAAAGAGAAAGCATTCATTCCTCATTCAAAGCTCTTTCATTCCAATCTTGAATCTCTTCTCACTCTTATTTCAAAAGAGAGATTCATTGATTGTGAGCCTTCCAAGCCAAGTGCTTGATTCTAGGTCACCAACAACCTCATAGATCTCCATCGCTGATCTACATCTTGGAGCTAGGGTTTGGTGCCTCTTCATCTTCCCCAAAATCCGTTTTGCCCTAAATCGTAAGTTTTACTCAAGGCATAGGATTTTGTCGGTAAGCAATTTCTATTTCAATTTATTTTGATATTGTAAGTGTTCACTCTCGGTTGTGAGAGTGTGTTTGTGATCCCGGGTTGTGGGAGTCACAATTTCCTTTGTGTATTATTTGACTTGGTGAAGGTTCTTCACAAGTATTTCATAGTGGAAATCTTGAGTTAGGGTTTCTAACTCAAGTATCCGGAGGGGATCCGGGTGGTTGGGACGTAGGATCACCGGGAACAAATCGGGGAGACTTGGGTGGATCCAAACCCAGTAATATTGCTTGTTTGCGATTGTTTATTTGTTGTCGATTATTTACTATTCCACATTTCCGCATTTATTGGTAGAGTTTGCAAGGTAATTAGGAATTAGCCTCTTAATTATTTTAAAGTACTATTCACCCCCCCTCTAGTACTTGTGCAGTAGCTTAGCAGGGCATTACATTTGGTATCAGAGCCAAGTCTATAGCTATGTCTGCCAACGACAACAAGACCGTTCGTCCACCTTCCGACTACAACACCTTCAGGAACCGTGAAGGAGCGTCTTCGGTAATGGAAGGACATTCCTCAACGAGGCCTCCATTCTTCAACGGTACCAACTACGGGTACTGGAAATGCCGGATGGAAACTTTCCTCCGGAGTGCTTCACTATGGAGGGCCACGATGAAGGAGTATGTCGAGCCCGTCGAAGAAGATTTCGAGAAGTGGAGTACCGCGGAGGTCACCGCGGAGGTAAGCAATGCCAAGGCAATGAACGCCTTGCAATGCGCTTTGGAGCCCGAGGATTTCAATAAGATATGCACATATAAGAGTGCATATCAAATATGGAACTCCCTCCTCATCTTGCATGAAGGGACTAGTAGGGTAAGAGACTCCAAACTCGTAGTAGTTAATAAAGATTACGAGTTATTTCATATGCTACAGGGTGAGAAGATGAAGGAGTACTATGCTCGCTTCGTCGACATCACAAACGAGTTGGAGGCTCTCGGTAAGACCTACACCCAAAAGGAGAAAGTCTCGAAGATAATCGATGGACTTACTTCTAGTTGGGAGAAACGTACCTTCGCCATCGAGGAAGGTAATGATATGAAAACTTATACAGTTGTTCAACTAATGGGTACCTTGATGTCTTATGAGGTGCGCAAGGATAGCAAGTTGAAGTTGCAGGAAAAGATGAAGTCCTAACTAAAGCAAGACGAGCCAAAGAAGAAGGCTATTGCTTTTAAGGCCGCTCCATCAACTTCCACATCGACCGATGATGAAAACTCGGAAGACGAGTTGGACTTGGAGTCCATGGCTCTCATGGCCAAGAAGTTCAACCGGTTCTTCCGGAAAGGTAACTTCAAAAACAAGTCTAAGTTTAATTCTTCTAACGCCTCCTCTCCTTTGTGTTTTCAATGCAACAAGCCCGGACACATGAAAGCGTAGTGTCCTCAAAACAAGCACAAGGAGAAGTGGAAGGCGTCGAAGTTCGAAAAGTCCAAGAAGTACAAGAAAGGGTACAAAAAGGGGCTTGTCGGGACTTTCACTGACTCCGACGATTCGTCAAGCGGAGAGTCGGATGATGAGCAAGTGGAGCAAGCACACATGTGCTTCATGGCTAGAGTGGAGCAAGATAAAGATGCATCCTCAGATGATAGCGACAACGAAGGCGATGAGGTAACCATGGATGACCTTAGAAATGCTAATGAGCAATTATGGTCTAAATACACTAAGTTAGTAAATAGGTATACTAAAGTAAAAGATGATTTAGCTAGCATCCAAACCTCGCCTAAAACTATCATCACCAACAACGACACCATTGTTGAAGAGTTGAAGAATGAGATTGTTAATCACAAGACTCCACTTGAACATGTTAGCATTGAGGATCCGGAGGAACATAAGATAGCGGATTTGACTTCTCAAAACTCGACCTTGAGTATTGAGAATGAGAATCTCAAATCTCGTGTTTATGTGCTCACATCGCAAGTATCCACTTTGGATGCTTCTATGCGTTCTCTCACCGAGAAATATGAGAACACATTAGGCCGAATTAACAAATTCAATAAGGGTAAGGACCATTTGGATAAAATCCTAGTGACTTACTTCCGGCCAATCATCACATTGGCTTGGGGTATACGATGGGAAGTTCATCCAAATCGGCCACTACTTTTGTTAGGCCAACTTCCGGTGACTCAACGAGTGGTAGCAAACACTCTATTGGTAGTTCATCTACTAATGGTGCTTCCACCTCGTTCACACCCTCTTTCGGAAAGAAACCCACTTTGGGTGGACCTCCAAAGAAGGGCCATGCTTACATGTACACGAATACCATGCCACGTAGGAACACACGTCCTACTCCACCGGCTCACACATATGATGATTTCTATGCTACACGTTCACAGGCACGTGCACACCATGTGAGACACCCTCATGCACGTGTTCCTCCACATGCATATGTTCACCCACATCATCGTATGAATAATTCTCATAATGCACCATTTCATCATGTTCCTTATGCATATCCACGTCATGCATCACGTAGAAATCAACAACGCATGCATGCACCCAATAGGATGAGGGCTCCCAAAATCTTCACAATTTGGAGCCCAAAGGACACAACTATGGATGAAAAACAAGTTTACATGAATGCTTATTTTTCGAATGTTGTGCATAGTGATATTTATGTGGGGAAGTCTAAGTCCAATTGGACTTGGCTTCCAAAGGTCTAATCTTTTGGACCCAATGACCTTGGGTACCATGATATGAAATTTTCTATCTTTAGTTACTCAAGAGAAAGAAACGGAGCAACAAATTTAAATTTAGCTCCAAGGGGAATTGGATACTCGATAGCGGGTGTTCAAAACACATGACGGGTAACGCTCAATTGCTCTCCGGAGTGGTGCCCATTGCAAATGGAAACCGCGTCATCTTTGGAGGCAACGAGAGCGATACCATCATAGGTGTTGGTAAAGTGGGTAATCCTTCTAAACCCCTTATATGTGATGTTTACCTTGTTAAAGGATTAAACCACAATCTCATTTCAATAAGCCAACTTTGTGACAAAGGTTACAAAGTTAGCTTTGCGAAAGGAATGTGCCATATTTTGAATAAAAATACTAATGAGGTATTATTTTCCGGCACACGCCATAAGGATATATATCCTAGATCTTCCAAGATCACATGAACAATGTCTCATTGCCAACACAAGTGAACAACACTTATGGCATCGACGTTTTGGTCATGTGAACTTTGGAACACTATTTAAGCTGTCCAAGTTAAATTCTATTAGAGGCTTCCCTAAGCTTGTCTTTCAAAAGAAAAGCTTTTGTGACTCGTGTCAACGAGGCAAGCTTCCAAAATCGTCTTTTAAACCTAAGAAAAGCATTTCATCTAAGCGGCCAATAGAGCTATTACATCTAGATTTATTTGGGCCAACTAGAGTTGCTTCATTAGGAAATGCACGATATGGACTTGTCATCGTTGATGACTTTTCTAGGTTTACTTGGGTATTTTCATTGTGTAATAAAAATGAAGCTTTTGAAAACTTCACAATTTTTGTCAAGAAAGTACAAAATCTCATTGGAATCACCATTGTCACTATTCGTAGTGATCATGGAGGAGAATTTGAGAATGAGTCTTTTGAGACATTTTGTGATGAAGTTGGTATTACACACACCTTTTCATTCCCTCGCGCACCTCCTCAAAATGGTGTAGTTGAGAGAAAGAATAGGACGCTAGTGGAGTGTGCTCGCACTATGCTTGATGATAGCCAACTTGGCCATCAATTTTGGGCGGAAGCGGTACATACCGCTTGCTATGTGTTTAATAGAATACTTTTGAGGCCCGGCACTAAACAAACTTGTTATGAATTATTGTTTGGTAGGTTGCCTCAAGTTAAACATTTTCGTGTTTTTGGTTCAAAATGTTTTATTAAGAACACGTATGGTAGTTTGGACAAATTCGATCCAAGATCCGATGAGGGGATTTTTGTTGGATATTCCTCACGTAGGAAAGCCTACCGGATATACAACAAACGAACCTCAACGATCGAGGAATCACTTCATGTTTCATTTAATGAAGTATTTGTTCCAACTAGAATTACTAATGATGATGACTCTATGGATGTCTTATGTGATTCAATTGGTAATTCTAACTCTATTGATTCTTTTGATACTAACCCGACTAATGAAGTTGTTGAGAATGTTCCTAGTGATCAGGGAATTCCCAAACGGCTTCATACCGTTCGTGACCATCCTCATGAGCAAGTCATTGGCAATATCCATGATAGTGTCAAGACGTGATCGCAAGTCAACTACTTCACTCATTGTGCCTTTGCCTCCTCGATTGAGCCAAAGAATGTTAATGAAGCGTGCGAAGATGGTGCTTGGATCTTAGCCATGGAGGAGGAACTCATTCAATTCGAGAGGAATGAAGTTTGGGAGCGTGTTCCATTGCCTTCGAAGAACCACACCGTCATAGGGACAAAGTGGATCTTCAAGAACAAGACCGACGAAAACCAAGGCGTCGTCCGGAACAAAGCCCGGTTAGTAGCTCAAGGCTATCGGCAAGAGGAATGTATCGATTTCGAAGAATCCTTTGCTCCGGTAGCTAGATTAGAATCAATTAGATTATTGTTATCTTTTGCATGCCATAAGGATTTTAAATTATTTCAAATGGATGTAAAAAGTGCGTTTTTAAACGGAGATGTTGTTGAGGAAGTTTATGTTTCTCAACCTCTGGGTTTTATAAATGAAAAATTTCCAAATCATGTTTTCAAACTTAAGAAAGCACTTTACGGTTTGAGACAAGCTCCTCGAGCTTGGTATGACCGTTTAAAGAATTTTCTTTTGGATTTGGGTTTTAAAATGGGAGAAGTTGATTCCACATTATTTGTTAAGTATTCGAATAATGATGTAATTTTAGTTCAAATTTATGTTGATGATATCATTTTCGGTGCTACTAACTTTGCTCTTTGCGAAGAGTTTTCTAATGTGATGAAGGATCAATTTGAGATGAGCCACATGGGTGAGCTCAAATATTTCTTAGGTCTCCAAATTCGCCAAATGAACGATGCAATCTTCATCCACCAAACGAAGTATACGGTGGAGTTGCTAAAGCAATTTGGAATGGAGAATGCCTCCGGGAAGAAGACTCCAATGAGCACGACTACACATCTTGATAAAGATGCGGGCGGAAAAGATGTATACATTTGTCTATATCGAGGTATGATATGTAGTTTACTTTATCTTACCGCAAGTAGGCCCGATATTATGTTTGTCGTATGTGTTTGTGCTCGTTATCAGTCTCAACCTAAGGAATCTCACTTAGTAGCGGTAAAATGTATTTTCCGTTATCTAAGTTACACACCTGATTTTGGATTACTTTATCCAAAATCTAGCACGTATGAGTTAATCTCATATAGTGACGCAGATTATGCGGGATGCAAATCCGACAGGAAAAGTACTAGTGGCACTTGCCATTTTATAGGAAATTCTCTTGTCTCTTGGTTTTCCAAGAAGCAGAATTCCGTATCACTTTCAACCACCAAGGCGGAATATATTGCCGCCGGTGCCGCGTGTGCTCAAGTTCTTTGGATGAGACACACACTTAAAGACTTTGGTATAAACTGTGATACTTGCCCTATCATGGTGGACAACCAAAGTGCAATATGTCTCTCTAAGAACCCGGTACACCATTCCCATTCGAAACACATAGATGTCCGACACCATTTCTTAGATGATCATGTTGCTAAAAAGGACATCATATTAGTGTACGTTGAAACCCAGAAGCAAATCGTCGATATTTTCACGAAACCCCTAAAGGAAGACTCCTTTGTGCGGTTACGTCGAGAATTGGGGATTATGGGTGAATCCGAGATTTAGGATTCATTTTTATTCAATAATCTTGCATGCTATGAAATTTCATTATATTTGCACATGCTAGATTTATTGGAATTTTCTGGATTTTTGTTGAATTTTCGGAATTTTCGCTCGATTTGTTCGTAAACATCAAATTTTAGATTTTCGATGTTTAATGGGGTAGTATAATGATTAATGAGAGTATATCGATGTTTCGTCCAAGTGCGATTAGGAGAGAAATCAAAATTTCAAAATTTTCAATTTTTGGACTCTCTTAGTCGGTCCAAGTTCAATGGCCGACCGACTAGATTCAGTTCTAGTCGGTCAGTGAATGAGCTTAGACCGACTAATTCTTGTCAGGAAATTTGGCTTTTGTTACTGTTTACAACTAGTCGGTTCAAGCTCATTGACCGACCGACTAGATCGTGATCTAGTCGGTCAGTTCTTGAACTGTGACCGACTAATTGTGACGGGGACAGTTGCGTCTTTTGAGCTTCCGACCGACTTAAATCAAATTCAATCGACTTCTTTCACTTCTAGTTGATCGTTTCCTCTCTCCAGCTCCAAACCCCCACCCCCCCCCCCCCCCCCCCCCCCCCGTGCCGTTTGGTCTCCCTCCTCCCTCTCCGTCGATCCGACCGTTTTTCGACCATATCTCTGGCCGATCTCTCTAGGGTTTGTTCTCACTACTCTCCTAGCTCACTAGGGCTCTTTTTCTATATCTCTAGGGTTAGTTTTCTGCTCTCTAGGGCTTGATTTCGAGTTAGGATTTCGGCTAGGGCTTGATTAGGGTTTGTGATCTTAGATTTCTTTGTTGATTCGTGCGTGTTGTGTCACGCTTATGGCATGTACACGCATTCCGATCCGTCCTACGAGCCCATCGCCTATGACCGTAGAACCATCCCCTACGGATCCCAATCAACCTACGCGATCCCCACCCAAACGCCGATCGAAGACTACCCAACCTTCGTCGTCTTCGCCTCCTCTCAAGAAGAAGAGGACGACGACCGCCAAGCCCCGAGCCCAATCTCAGCCCAAACCAAAGCCTACGAAGCATACTGTGTCTCCCTCCTCTTTCCATACCCCTACGGATTCCGACACCGAGTATATCCCCGAGACCGAGACCCATAGGGAACCCTCACCTCCTCCTAGGCAACCTGAGTCTAGCTCCCGACCCCGTACTTCCACTCGTCAGCCTAAGGGAAAGGCTCCGATGCCGGTTGGCGGTGTCGATATCTAGTTGTGTCGCGACGACCCGTTGTGTCTCACGGCTTACAACCGTATCGAACATTGTCCGCTGCTTCTGGAGCATTTCATTCAGTTTAGTGACTTCCCTGGCCTCGCAGATCTTCTATCGTCTTCGGGTCTTATCGATTATCTTCGGTATGACCCAAGGCGAATCATCATCCCTACCCTCGCCTAGTGAAGCTTTTCTACGCCAATAGGATCCGGGGTCAGTACGACGCGACCCACTCGATTGTGACTACTGTCTTGGGGACTCCGATAGTCCTCACGGCAGAAATCTTAGGAGAGTTGATCGGTTGTTCGTCGTCTGGCCTCCTCCCTTCAGATATTTCCGTTGATGACATCTCTTCACTCGATCAGGTCATCCTTTCTGAGATCTTCCACGAGATTCCTCCTGCCATGATTGGCGTTCCCTCCAAGTCATTCAAGCCTAATGGCTGGGTCCTTAACCTGATTTTGAAGTCGTGCTTACTTCCTAAGTACGGCTCCTCTTCTTTGCCATCCCAGCCATTCCTGAAGTTGATCTATGCCATTTTCATGGGTAGCGAGATTAACTGGGCCCAGATCATACTTGATAAGATGGACTCTTTCGAGTGTATCCGGAAGTCCACGAAATCTGCGCATATCCCATACCCTTGCTTGTTGACTCTTGTTTTTCGCCACTTCCGTGTCACACTTCCTCCTGATGATGAGCGTCCCCTTGGTCCCCCTCTGAACGCGACGGCCGTCAAGAAGTCTCTTGCGGCGCTCCGTCACGTTCAGAGGACGACACCTTCAACGTCTGCCTCTGCTTCTGCCTCTGCTGCTCCCTCTACCACTCTTGACGAGCTCGCGCGTTCAGTGAGACGCATGGAGTCTCGTTATGCTCGGACTGAGGAGATACTAGCTCGTATCGCCTCACGTTTGGGTATTGAGATCCCTCCGTCAGTTTCTGACGAGGAGGAGTTGGATGAGGAGGAGATTGAGGAGCTCGTTTGGGTTTCTACTCGTGCCCCCGAGGGCACTTCTGGAGCTGCTGCCTCTTCTGCTGGTGACCCCGAGAGTACTCCTGTTTCCACCGTTCCTGCGGTGGATGCTACGACTGGTGCTCCCGAGGCCACTACCGTCGCTCCCGTGGACACTACAGCTGATCCGGTGACCACCTCCACTCCTGTAGAGCCTGCTGCTGCTGCAGATCCTGCCGCTTCTTCCTGAACTTCTTTGAGGACTCTCCGATGCTCCTTGGATGATGGATCTAGTGTGTGAGAGTTTGGGTAGGATAGAGTGGGGTTCTGGATCATTTTGATGTATTTTTGATGTATCTTCATGTATCTTGATGTATTTTGGATGGATGACAGTATGTTTTGTGATACTCTTATATATGTGTGATATGATGTTGTATTTTGTGCCCCGATCGTTGGATCGATGTTTTGTATGTCGACGATGTATCTTTTTGATTTACTCATGCTTCATTTCTATATATATACATCGATGTTGACATCTCATTATGTTGTGCACATTTTATATTTTATATGTCTCTGATGTTTTGATTTCGTCGCTCGACGATAATACTTGGTTAAATAGAATTCATTTTATAAAAACATAGAATTGTTTTCCATGCACTAAATTAACCTAGAATGTTGATATTGGAGAGTATATTCCATAACTCAATTCGTAAAATTAATTTGAGTTTCGATGATTTTATTTATCGATCTTCGACTTTGGTCTCATTGACACGCCTTGATTTAATTCGTATTTCCCTTTGGTGTCATTTGGACCGTAGTCGTATTCTACGACTCCCATGCTTTTATTTGAAGCCATTGTTGTTGTCGTTGTTCTCCTCCCACTCTTTTTGCTAATGCCAAAGGGGGAGAGATATAATAATGACATGTGCTAAATGATAATTTAAGCATTTTTCCAAGAATCTAATTTGATATGTTAGATTCAAGGGGAGTTAAGATATAAAAATTGGATTTCAAATCCGATATTTCAATAATGGATTCTCATTTTATACTTTACTCGTCTGCTTGATGCGTATTATTATTATTCATTTTGGAATTAACGTGTCATCAATGCAGGGGGAGTAAGTAAATTACATTTGATTCATTATTTTTTATTATTATTTATGTTTGTTTGTCATCACCAAAAAGGGGGAGAATGTTGGATATTGGACTCCCCGGATTTGGTTTTGGATGATGAACAAACATAAATATATCGTGAACTAACTCTTTGTGAGCGCAGTTATGGAGATCGTCGCCAAACTCACTTGAACATCCAAAGCGACGTCTCAAGACTTCTCAAAGCACGTGATCGTATGCCTAAAGCTTCGTTGAAGCTTTTGGACCATTTTAGAAGTCATAAGGATTCGGATCGAAGTTTTCAAAGACGGTTCGTTAAGTTTTATTTATAGTCTTTTAGCTTCGTTCCGTAGAATGTTAAGCCTTGAGTAGGTCTTACGTTTTAATCTTCATAATGCTCCTATCTTAGAGCTAGGAACTTGTAAGAAGTCCATACTAACTTTCCCGAAGCATCGCGCTTCGATTCGCGACTTCTTGTGCATGTTAGTTGGTTCAAGAAGAAGAACCAACCGACTAGATGGTGATCTAGTCGGTCGGCAATGCTTCTTGGACCGACTAGTTTGCCTTCTCAAATCATAGCTCTTTACTGTTTACAGTTAGTCGGTCTACGTTGACTCACCAACCGACTAGTTTGTGAACTAGTCGGTCAGTGATGCTTCTGTGACCGACTAGTTGAGCTTCTACTGTACATGCCAAGTTACTGTTTGTTGTTAGTCGGTCTATGTACATTTGGCGACTGACTAGTTGATGAACTAGTCGGTCAACTTTTGTTCTTGGACCGACTAATTCAATTTGTACTCAGACTATGTGTATTATCTCTTAGTCGGTCTAAGTTAACTCACCGACCGATTAGTTGTGAAACTAGTCGGTTGGCAAGTGTTCTTTGACCGGCTAGTTCTGTTTGTCTGAACTTCGACCTATTCCATGTTCACCACTTAGTCGGTTCATGTTGATTGACCGACCGACTAGTTGATGAACTAGTCAGTCAGTGGTTGTTCTTTGACCGACTAGTTTGGTTCAGAATAGAGCCGTTGGAGCATTAATTGAAACGTTTTTTCTCTCTCTCTTTCCTCTAACCTATATATACTTGTTGAGATGCATTCATTGCACTCAAGGCTGATATTAAGAGAAGTTTAGAGATCAAAGAGAAAGCATTCATTCCTCATTCAAAGCTCTTTCATTCCAATCTTGAATCTCTTCTCACTCTTATTTCAAAAGAGAGATTCATTGATTGTGAGCCTTCCAAGCCAAGTGCTTGATTCTAGGTCACCAACAACCTCATAGATCTCCATCGTTGATCTACATCTTGGAGCTAGGGTTTGGTGCCTCTTCATCTTCCCCAAAATCCGTTTTGCCCTAAATCGTAAGTTTTACTCAAGGCATAGGATTTTGTCGTTAAGCAATTTCTATTTCAATTTACTTTGATATTGTAAGTGTTCACTCTCGGTTGTGAGAGTGTGTTTGTGATCCCGGGTTGTGGGAGTCACAATTTCCTTTGTGTATTATTTGACTTGGTGAAGGTTCTTCACAAGTATTTCATAGTGGAAATCTTGAGTTAGGGTTTCTAACTCAAGTATCAGGAGGGGATCCGGGTGGTTGGGACGTAGGATCACCGGGAACAAGTCGGGGAGACTTGGGTGGATCCGAACCCAATAATATTGCTTGTTTGCGATTGTTTATTTGTTGTCGATTATTTACTATTCCGCATTTCCGCATTTATTGGTAGAGTTTGCAAGGTAATTAGGAATTAGCCTCTTAATTATTTTAAAGTACTATTCACCCCCCCTCTAGTACTTGTGCAGTAGCTTAGCAGGGCATTACAAAGTGGGGTATGTGATATGTGCCTAAAAGATAGGCCCAGTGACGCTTCCCATATGGTGATGTGCTCAAGCACACCCAAAGTCAGGCGCGTGTGGCCGGGGGTCACCAGGCCATCAAGAAGCTCTAGGCCAAGAATCCGTGCAAAAATAGTGAAAAATCCGCCGCATCAGATATCCGTGACGAAGAGGGTGTGGACGGTCTGGAGGAGGCAGTAACACAGCCAGTGGGCTGCGTCGGAAAGGACGAAGGGGTGGACGGAGCCGTCAGCGTAGTGGCGCATCAGTCAGGTCATTCCCATGAGATGGGAACGCTCAGGTAGGGACATGGTCCTGACTTCTGGCCGACAGAATATGGTGGTGGCGAGGTGACGCTGGGCATAGCGAAGGCAAGGGTGCACTATGCACGATGCCTTCACCCTACTGGGGCGGGTAGCGGTCCAGACCGGTGATGCGCTGCCAAAATGCTGTGGCATCAAACGTGGCAAGATCGTAGTCTGGGGAGAATGCGGTGCGGGGGTCGGGGATGGCTGGGAAGTGGAAGTGAGCGCGGATCTGGGCGTACGTGACCACGACGTCGTGGTCCAGTAGCCTAAAGCTAATTCCATCGCATGCAGGTGTGCGGGCAATGGAACTCAATGCCTCTAGAGTGAGGCGGGTGTAGGTGGGGGCATGTGCGGCAAGGAATTGGTCGAAATTGATGGTGCAGTAAAGCCAATGGACCTCCTGCAGGAGTCCTAGGCACCGGAGGGTGTGGAGGTGGATGAATTGTGTGGGTACGATCCTCCGGTACGACATCGCGACGAAGCAGTCGCGGTGCGTATCATCCCTAAAGGAGATGACGTACGGCAGAGCTACGGGAGGGGCGGGTGGTGCGGTAGTGGGATGGGTACGGAAGTTGCGGGGATGTGTGCAGAAGTGGCGGGGATGTGTGGGAGCTGTGGCGGGTGATCGTGGGCGGGGAGAATAGCTAGTGGAAGGGGGGAAGGGGAGCACGAGGAGTCAGACGTGGACGAAGAATCACCCACGTACTCTTTCTTGGTGGTGGGTGAAGCAGCGCGGTGAGCGCAACGTGCGGGCCGAGAAGAGGAGGCTCCAGTGACCTTCCTCTTCTTCGGCTGTGGTGGGGTCTTCCTTAGCCGTGGGCGGCGAGGAGGAATCGTGCAAGCAAGCACACGACGTACGTCGACAAATGGTAAATAGAGGGTAGAGTGTACCGACATGAGCATCGCTGCGAAAGCAATGTGGTCGTGCACGAGCCTGGCCACGAATCCAATGGATCCCCGAAGCTGCTCCTGTTCGGGCCCTCCTCGATAAGCGCGGTGTACCTAAAATGGAAAGATGAAATGATATCAGCAGTCGTAAAAATAAAGAGTAGGGGGAGACGAACGCAGAGTGGTGCGGGTGGAAGAGGGGTGGATGACGCCCGAGCAGCGGCCGTGCGTGGGTGGGCGGGTTGCGGCAGAGGGGGGGTACTCAGCCCGAGCCCTAGACGTGCTCGGGCGAGTAGGTCGGGCTGCCATAGGGCTGTTGGAGGGGCGGCGGGGGGAAAGTGTTTTGGGGTTTGGGGGAAAGATAGAGAGCGATTGAGAGGGAGTGGTGGGATGGTGATGGGGGCGCCGCCGCCGGCACTAGGCGGTGCTGCCGGCAGTGCTCCAATGAACACCGGGGTGGAGGGAGTGAAATTTAGAGGGAGAGAGAGAAATAGAGGGAGATAGGCGGAGAGAGAGAGAGAGAGAGAGAGAGAGAGAGAGAGAGATGAGGAGAGAGAGGGGAGGAAAGCAGACCGGAGTGGTGGTGCGACCGATGGCGCAGACGACGGAGAAGGCGACGACAGTGGCGGGTCGAGGTCGAGTAGGTTTGGGGGTTTGGTTGCTCGAGCAGGGTAATTGGGGGAAAATCAAGTAGGATTAGGGTTATAAAATCGAGTTGGTTTGAATATAAACCAACTTGGTTTCAAGGTGGGCCCCTCCGAGTAAGTCACCCGCTACCCGGGCCGAGAAGCTTAGCTGCTCGGTCGAGTCAAATAATTAAAAATATATAGAAATTTAAGTTTAGAATACTCCCTCAGCTGCTCGACCGAGTAGGGGCTACTCGGGCCGCGTAGACAGAACGCCATTTTTCACCATTTTTCTGCATCCTCTGATGCTCGACCGAGTAGGTGGATGCTCGATCGAGTAGGTGGCTACTCGACCGAGTAGGATCTACTCGGGTCGCGTAGGCAGAATGCTGATTTCGTTGCTTTTCCTGCGGTCTCTGCTACTCGACCAATTAGGGGTATACTCGGTCGAGTCACCTGTAGCTCCTTTCCCCCACGCTTGTTCTTCTATTGGCTGCTCTTCTCCTGGCTCCCTTGCCTTCATTACATCGTTTTGCGTACTCCCCTCAACGTTCAACCTGTAGAAGAAGGAACTCGTCAGATTTTTATAGTCTTATATTTTTTGGAATAGAAAAGCGTTTTTATTTGGTTTTTTGGATAGACAGAGCAAAATAAAAATGAAAAAGAAAATCTAAGATATAGAAAGTCGGGTTGCCTCGCGATAAGCGCTCGTTTTGAGTCATGAGCTCGACTCCCTCAAGTTCTTTAATGGATGTTGGGCGCGTAAGAGATACGCGCGTCATGCTTGCCAACGATGGTGTGTGGCGATACTTGGCATGCCTCCTCTCTATGATTCTCCTCAGCTATGTGGTTGATGGCTTCCAGCCCTTGGTGGTGCAGTAAGTCGTCCGGGGGATCCTCATTAAGCACACGAAGATAGGTGGCAACTACCTTATTGTAGATGGAGTCGCCATCGTCATCAATGCTTGTCTTCACCGGGTCCTTCATGAACTCTGCAGTAGTGTACTCACCTATAACATCATCCTACAAGAGCTCTAGATAGCTCGCTCCTTCTTCTTGGACATCCTCTTTCATGGATTTTTGTAGCCAGAATTGAGCTTCGATATTGCCCACATTCATGGAGAGATTACCTTCGCGAACATCTATCATGACACCGGCTGTCGCCATGAATGGACGGCCAAGTATGAGTTGGGAACTCCCCTTTTTTGGCATATCTATTATAATGAAATCCACCGACACACATAATCCAGGCGGTATTTGTAGAATGATATCTCTAGCTATACCTACCAGATATGTAATTTAGTGGTCCGCCAGTTGTATAGACATGTCAGTAGGCTCCAACTAGCTTCCAGTTTGTAGCCTCTTAAATATGGAGAGCGACATCAAACTGATGCTCGCTCCCAAGTCGATCAATGCACAGCTAATAGGCGTACCTCCAATAGAACATGGCACTGTAAATCTTCCCGGATCCGGTAATTTCTTTGGGAGGTGGTTCTTAATAATAGAAGTAGAATCCTCCAAGAGCTTCACTTCTTCGTGTTTCCGCTTTCCCGTGACGAGGTCTTTCAAAAACTTTGCATATATAGGAATCTCCATTATAGCATCCATGAAGGGGATATTAAGTTGGATACCTTTTAGGATCTCCGTAAATTTAGCGTACTTTTTCTCCATTTTTGCCAAAGCTAGCCTTTGTGGATACGGCGGAGGAGGTCGGCTTGCCTTATCCTTAGTGGCGTCCTTAGGAGTTGACCTGTTTGAAGTAGTTGTATCATCCTTCGGTGCCGGTGTGATGGTGGGCAAGGTGGAAGGTGAAGCCTCCCTCTCTCCATTCATAATAGGCTCATTGGTAGCCGACATCTTCAGTTGTAGCTTGAATCGTTGGTCCTTGGCTTTCCTTGCTTGTAACCGACACCATTACTGTGTCGGTTATCCTACCTCCTCACGTGGTGACAGCGACCACGATATTTTCTTAAGCTCTTGGGTTTGGCTCCGGTTGTTAAGGCAACCTTCATTGATGCTTCAGTAGTTGGGACATCTGACCTCTTAGCTCTTCAAGTGATGTGTTGATGTTCTTGAAATGAGCGGTTGTGTCTTGATTGAACTTGATTTGTCCGCTCATGAATGATTCCAAGGTGTTGGGGGATATATTCCATCAGATCATTTGTATCTGATGCAAATGATATTTTAAGCTTAGATAGGGGACTATTTTGCATGTGATGCAAAAGGAGTTAAATGTGTCTTAAATTGTTTAAGACCATATTTAATATAATAAACGCGTTGAAAAGATTACCTGGATGACGGGATCGTCCTGCTCTGAACGCGGGTTCAAACCGCGTCAAAAACGGACTCCAAATGCACAAGTAAGAGCCAAAACAAGTCAGCCCAAACTGTTGGGCTGAACCCAGCGAAAATGGTGGCCCACCAAGCCCGAATTTTCTGGTTAGGGTTTTTGAAACCCGGGATTTTTTTTGACGGCTGGATTTTCCATCTTTGAATGGTTTTTGGCTAACTTTGAGACGACGTTTGAGGGGTCAAATGACGTCGGATTGACTCGTCGTTTTTTCCTACGCGTTCATCGTTCAACCCTCTTCGATTTGATAGGTTGTATCAAGATTGAAGCTCAACGGGGAGGGAGTTAAAATTCACGGAAGTTTGGTGTAACGGCCGGTACTCGCCATTCGTCATACGGCTGTGCGTATAGCAATTTCGAGTACCTGATTGGTTTTGTGCTTGGTATGTGAGTCGTGTCGTTGAGTTGATAGGGCCGTAGCACCTTGGTTGCATCCTTAGCAAGCCACCCCGACGTGTGCCCAACTTAGAATTACCGTCGCCTTTGGACCCCGTATCCTATGTACGCTTTACATGCACGTAGACTTGTTCGTGCACGTATTTATTTTAGACTTTGTCCGTAATCGAACCCTATAGTGTGATATGCCGTTGTGACCCTCTTTGAGAGTATTAAAATTGTGGTGTTAATTGGGAACGTCATTTCACGGGTCATCCTCCCACGATTTGACCTTGTTTGAAGAGACGTCACGACTTTCACTTTTGTCGTAAGGCCTTTTTATTTTTAATTTCGTTTCTCGTCGTCGAAATTGTGATCCGACTTCTCTGTCTTCTTTCTCTCGTCGTTCCGGTCACCCCAGTATTTATTTCACAATTATTGGACTCCGTTTGACCCACTTTCACTATTTTTCCCGATCTATTGCTTTTAACCCTAAGTTTTATATGATTTTTAACCTTCTAATTAGTATTTCCTATAGTACTAATCACTTCCTAATTTTGAACCTAACCCTAACCCCGTTTCTACCCATGGCCGAACCACACACATAATTTATTATAAAGAACACATTTTTTGTTATAACCCTACTGTCTTTTTAAGCTAGCCCTAGCTTCATCTATTTAATAAACCCTAAAGACCTAACCCTGGACACCAAGTTTCGGGCTGTGCACCTCAACACCCCACACACAATTTATAGGAATCTAGGCCATGTACTAATTTCTTCATACAATCTAGGAATCACGTGATGGCTCAGCTCTCCCCTATTTATTCAACCTAGGGTTTTATATTTTTTAACCTTAGCCAACGTATCTCCCAGCAACCAACGTGAAGCCGCCGCCCCCATCATTTTCGAGCGCAGTTTCCCCAAGCGTCGCATCCCTTCGTGCCTTCGACCTACCCAAGTCCGGTGGCCTCTTTCTCCCCTCCACCGATCGGACCTCCCCCTCCGACCCCAAGTCCGGCGACCCCGATGTTTTTTTCGCTGGAGAGCGCCCCCGAGTGCCGCTCGCAGCAGCACAGTTGCCGTGCTTTGCGGCGGCGCGTGCTCCGACTGCAGACAGCGCCGGCGGCCCCCTGCGTTCTCCTCCGCCTCCCACGGCAACCGCCGCAACCCTTGGCGCCTCCAGCCCGTCCCCGACCTGTCCCCGTGCCCAGCGGCCTGTCACCGCCGGTAGCCGCCGGCGAGCTCCGCCGGAACACCGCCCTGATGTGCGGAGCGTCGCCCAGGCGCGACAGCACAGCCGCGCCCTCGCGCGAGCACCTAGCGGCCTCCCCATGTCGTGCTGATCTCCGTCGGCCTCTAGGCCTCTCTGCGACGCATTTAACGGTTTCCTCTCGCGCCGTTCGTCCTCCCCTCAACCGATGTTCACGCGACGATCACCGAAAGCTTCGTGGGAGAACTCCTCCTTTACATCGGTTAGTTTTATTCGCTGCAACTTTTATTTCAGTTTGCTTAGTTGTTGGACAGCAATAACGATCAACTATTGGACTTATTAATCAGTAGACGGCTTGCTAAATGATGAATTGAAACTAGTTTTCGATATAGTTAATAATAACATATCACTAAGTTGGATGGATGAGGTTAGGCTGTAATAGTAATAACAGTATTCTCATTAGCGAGTAATCTTGAAACTCACCAGCTTATTAACAACATTAGTGACTTTAATACTGTGATGTGAACGGTATATTGATTTAGTTAGCATGTTGGATCATTATATTGATAAGTAACTCAGTCCCAGGATAGAAAACCTAATAAAACGGGATTCATTAGACGTATTCAGGATTGATGAATACACATCTGTCGTAACGAACCTGATTCGAGCATGTGTTGTGTCGACAGAGTTTTGTTCGTCCCGTACCGTATGCGTTACAGTGATCCAACCCCTGACGTCGCTACCCGACGTCAGAGTAGCTCTCGCGTCGTGTTGAGGTAAGTCTCTCTCCGTAGGAACCCACACCGCATGTTAACAAGATAAAAACAGTAATTTCATTGTGTTGGTTAATTCACTAATTGAAGATAATGAATACGGGACTGTAGGTTGGTGTGATGATTGGTGTTTGGGCACATAGGCAGAACTGGACTCCTTGATCGTGTGACTGGCAACACGTCCCTTTTGAGACAAGTGAAACTTGCCAACTTTTGCTTTAGGCCATGTTTTAGGCTACTTCCTTGCTTTTAGCGTAAAAGAGACTAGACAGTGAAATGATAGCTGTCTAGACGCAACTTTAAGAACTAGCTTGACAATGAAGCTAGATCTGTCACCCGGCCATGTCATTCATGCATCGTTATCTGCCATGTTTAAATTCCTTATCTGTACGTACTTAAACTGTTATCTGCCATGCACTGCATCCTACATGGCATCCAAGTTGAATGTTGCATTCGTAGCACACGCTACAATACATGTACTTCCTTGTTCAGGCTAGGTGCACCCCTATGCCATCATGAAAAACACTTCCTTGCTCGTGATCCAGAAGCGAGCATTCCGTGTTCGAGGGTAAGGCCCTGGCTCGATACACTTGGAGGGGTAGGGATAAGCGATCACTTGAGTGTAAGAGTTGGCCCGTACAGCCACTCTAGCCAAAAGGCGTAATCCCTGTGCACGACGTGCTTACTAGACTTGTCCTTGTCCTTGTGATTGTTCTTGCAAACTTGATATCCATGTCATGATTTAAAGGCCAATTTTTCATGCCATACTCGTACTTTACTTCACTTGTTGCACTCATGCTATATCTGCCATGTTATTGCATCATGCTAGAACTGCTAGGTTGCTTTACTTTTACTTTCAGTTTCCTTGCACAAGTCTCTTGTAAACTTGCTGACATGTGCCCCTTGCTCTTTTGGGTGTCACATGTTAGACCCTGAGCCAGAGACCGTTGCAGAGGACCTGGTGTTTGCTGACGCTGAACCTGAACCCACGTCTGTCGAGGAGTTTGAGGACATCTGTAACGACCACTTTTCGTTGTACGTTGTTCGTGCACGTGCTTTTGACCGTGCACGTGTTTGTTTTAGACTTTGTTTGTTTGTGAACACTTTCGTGTGATATGCCGTTGTGAACGTCTCTGAGAGTAGTAAATTGTGGCACTAATTTGGAACGATATTTCTCAGGTCGTTCTCTCACGTTTGATCTTATTCGAAGAGACGTGGTGATTTTCACTTTTGACGGGGGACGATTCTATTTTTAATTTCGTTTCTCGTCATCGAAATCGTGGTCCGTCTTCTCCGTCTTCTTTCTTCTGTCGTCCCGGTCACCCCAGTATTTATCTTACAAACTTTTGGCTTCGTTTGACCTATCTTCACTATTTGACCCAACCTATTACGTTTTAACCCTAAGTACTCACGGGAATTGTTCCCAATAAATTCTTTCCTTTATTTAATCTTCCCTCTAGTTGACTTAGCTAGCCTTGGCCTCTTACTCACGCAGGAGAGAGGGTGAGCTAGTGGCACATGATCTCTTCATGTAGTAACGTTTAAAACAATTCTATAATATCAATAACCCTATAACCCTGACCCAAGCCTCATTATTTTCCCAGCCCACGTGTAGCCCATACCCATTAAGTACTAACCTAACCCATACCCTATATAATAAAGATAGATCTAGGGTTACTTTTCACAGCCTAAAACTTTAGCCGCCGCAACCTCCTATTCACGCATATAAACCCCGAGACCATACCCCTACATCGCGTCTTCTCCATCGACCCGCCACCGTCCTTGCCTTCTTCTTCATGTGGCAACTCGGAGTGACCCCCAAACACCAACGCCTCTCCCCGTGCTCCGATCACCCGCGACGAACTGCCCCCGCGGCCACTGTGATCGCAGCAGGAGCCGCTGCACCGCTGCTGCACCGCCACCGCGCCACCCTCCGACCTCGCCCCGACCTACCTCAGCCGCGATCCGCCGCTGTGGGGCCCCGCCGATCGCCCGACCTCGCCCTCGTTCGCCGGAAGCAGTTGTGTGCGTGAGTTGCACAGCAGCAGCTCGCAACAGCCGCGATCCGCCATCGTGCCGCCGTTGGCAACCATCTCCGGCGTGTCTCCGCCCACGACGTCCCCTCGTTCACCTGCAACCACAGCAGTTAATCTTATATAAGGTTAGTTGGGTTTTAAGGAGTAGGGTTAGTTTATAGCATGCTGTTAGCGTTTTAATTAAACTGTGGGTTTTCTTGTATTATCTTGAGATTATTAAAATGATAGGGTTAGTGAGGGTTATATTTTGATTAGTGAGGTTAGGTTATTATCTGTGATTTTAGTGAAATAGATATGCTGTAATATGATGAATTTACTGTTGTTAACTAATACATTAGGGTTGTGAACAGTTTTTTTAACAGTGAATGATATTAGATGTAAGGTTAATGGTTGGTTTATTATTATCACATGTTGCCTTAAATACTTAAATGGATGTTAGTTAGTTAGAATTGTTCTTTTGAAGACAGTGTTACTTTTATAACGTGTTAATGAAGTAGTAAGGTTAGAGTTTTAATAACAACATGTAGTGTTAGTATGAGCAATAACTCACACTGGAAGTAACTTTTATTAATGACTGCGATAAGATGCTAGTTGCTAAAACAAGTTATTTTTCCACTCAACTGATATCGTAAATCGATAACACAGAAAACGTCTGCGCTTTCTGTACGGACCAGTTGCCACCAAGAACTCCGGAATCAGGCAAGTGAAACTTGCCAACTCTTGTGTAGGGCCATGTTTTTAGGCCACTTCCTTGCCTTTAGCGTAAAAGAGACTAGTCAGTGAAATGATAGCTGGCTAGACGCCTACTTGATCTAGTTTGACAACGAAACTAGATCCGTCACCTAATTGATCTAGCTTGACAACGAAGCTAGATCCAACCCTTAAACTTGTTGTTCATGCATACTAAACTGTCACGTTTACTTTCCTTACCTGTACGCACTTTTAACTGCCATGCATTGCATCTTACATGTCATTCAAATTGATTGTTGCATCGTAGCACACGCTACAAAATACTTGTACAATCCGTGTTTCCGTGTTTCCGGCTAGGTGCACCCCTACGCCATACTTGTTTAAAACACTTCCTGGCTCGTGGTCCAGAAGCGGGCCTCATGTGTTGGCTAAAAACCAATGCCCGATACACGTGGAGGGGTAGGGATAAACGGTCACTTGAGCTTAGGAGTTGGCCCGATCAGCCACTCTAGCCAAAAGACGGAATCTCTGTGCACGAGGTGCTTACTTTACTTGTCTTGTACTTGTCTTGTGAATGATTCATGCCATGCCATGCTCGTACTTTACTTTACTTTACTTTACTTTACTTTACCTGTTGTACTCATACTTTAACTGCCATGTCATTGCATTCATGCTAGAACTGCTAGGTTGCTTTACTTTTGCATACTTCCAGTTTCCTTGCACAAGTCTCTTGTAGACTTGCTGACATGTGCCCCTTGCTCTTTTGGGTGTCACATGTTAGACCCTGAGCCGGAGACCGCTGCTGTGTACGTGATGTTTTGCTGACGCTGAGTCCGAGTCCATGATTGCCAGGAGGAGTTTTATGGACACCGGTGACCTTTCTTGGTGATTTTGCTGAGTTTCTTTTGTTTTAGGCCTTTTGTTAGTTGTTGGTGCTGGCACCTTTGTTTTGTACGTTGTACTTTTGTTGGCCATGTTTGGGCCTGTAGACTCTCTTTTATTTCAGCCTGGTGGCTTTTCTGCGATGTTGGAATTTATATTTATGGATATTCTGATATTATTCTTTTGTCTCATTTCAATATTATTATCTTTGTTTCGTTCGCGTTGCAAGGACCTGCAGTTTTAAATTTAATTGACGCTTATCGGACTTGCAGCTTTGTAGCTTCAAGTCTGAGCGGACCTTCTCACGCTTCGCCTCCACGTTTTTGGGAAGCGGGGCGTGACAGGTTTTGTTGGTGGCCCATGCAGGTCAGTCTTGCAATTGCGAATTAACGGAACAACGATGATAACAGAATGTCCATTAAATAAATTGCAACATCCGAGTCAGAAGCCCTGAGTCTAGTCGTTTTCTTATGACACTAGGTGGTAAGAAGACTTAGTTAGGCGTCTGTGCTTGCTAGTTAGAGACCCCTGATTGTTAGTTAGACTCCCTTCTAGCAATTGACTTGATCGTCGTAGGAGTTACCTTAGTGGCCCTTGTCTACCCCTGACCATATTAGTCTTCTAGAATTTCCTTTAGTCGTTCGCTTGGGTTCATCGATTTCGGACCAAGCTGAACGCATTTCATTACCGTCCAGCCCCTTAGAAGGTCTTAGTGCCTAGGTCCAAATCTTTAGTTGGTCGACCGTAGGAGTTTCCGTAGACTTTCCTGATCCATATCCTAGGCGTATGTATGATTTGATCATCCGACCAATTTCCTTGCCTCGATTCACGAGATCGCCTCATGACAATCGTCGTCAATTTTCAAACATCTCCATTGCAAAACTTGAACCTTCTGAAAGTATTTTTCAATCTCCTCTTCCACTAAGTTTAACTTTGTTCAAAATTTTAATATACTTATACTTCATACTCCTTCATTGATTTAATTTTTTAAAACGTTTGTCGGAATTTTTGAATACTGGCTTATAGTATTTTCCCAGCCTATGTTTTTCGTATTTATGCAAATGCGTCGTCCCTTCATATATTAATTTTATTCTGAATCGTACTTTTATTCAACTTGTAATTTTCCCTCCTGATCTATGCCATTCATATACTTTTCAAGACACATGGAATATCAGCCTTCAGCAAGTTGGTTTTGCTCGTCGTCCTCGCTATTTCAGATTATTTTTCAAAATTACTATTTTCATAACCACTTCCTGATTTAGACCCTTCATGATTTGATTTTAAAGACTTGCTATTCGATTTCGATAATTCTACTACTAAGTTAATATTATTTTTCCGTGCATCATACATACTTTCAACTATTTTTATATCCGTGCCAGACTTGTTGTGCTCGTATATTAAGAACCTTATGTAAATCAGTTTCTCATTTCTGGCAAACCCTGGTTCTCTAAAAAGTAGTTTCAATGTTGGTTATTTTAAATTTTCCATAGCCTAAAATTTTTGAAAGCATTTAATATGAGTTTAAATTCTTCCGTTACTTGATTTCATTCTTGACTTTCCAAAACTTTTTGACAACATTATATTAAATTACTGACGTATAAATTTTCTAAACCACGTCCTTAAATATTCGTGTAAATGATTTTACTTCCTTTATGATGATTTTTAAAACCAATAGACCATTCTCTCTTATTATGAATATTCGACTCAAACTTCTTTTGAACAACTCGTTTATCGCTCTCCAAATATTTCTTCTCAGACGAGGATTTCAACTTTTGAAGTACAACAGTTTTCAATTCTGCGTATTTTAGCTAATGCTATTTACCCTATTTTCTTTTCTGTATCCTATATAAGCATCACTACACCTCCCTTTCCCTCAACCTAAACATCACCATTGAGTCAAAGTTTCGTCTAACCAAGCTGTTCCCTTGTATTTGTCCTATCTGAACTCGTGCTTATCGATCCTTCCCTCGTCACACTTTCGACCTCGACCTCCCTCTATTGCTTAGGCTTTAGTGCTCGTCAATGTCTGTGTCAACTCTAAGTTGTTAGTAGGGCCTTGGACCCCGTGAGGTAGTCGTAGTGCATGTACCTAAGTTGCGTACGTGAGCTTGAATGAGTATACCCCCCATAGTATATTGATGTTTGCCTATTGTGTGATATATATATACTCGGAGTTATTAGTGATAGTATGAAGTTGTTGTGTGTTAGTAGTTATAGATATTGTGTGGATAGCTATACTATACTAGGGATGCCTGTATATATAAGAGTTAGCGTTGGAATGTCTAATGGAGTGTATGCAATTAGAGAATACTTATAATGGTTGAAATAAAATGATTGGTAAAGCTATGTATATGCTAGGAGTGATGATAATATGTGTACATATAGATAAGTAAGTAGGCCTATTGGGTGACCTATATATTAGTACGTATGTGTATGTGCTCGTATGTAGGTATGTATTATGCTTAGACGTAAGTAGTTATGTTTTGTTGCCTGAGTATATAGGTGATATGCATATGATAGTAGAATTATAATTTTGATTGGTATTGCTTGCTTTGTGGGATGTTGTATGCGTGTATACCGTGAGGTATACACGACTATTGCACATCTTAACTATGTATGAATAGGTGTTGGTATACTAATTATAGGTAGTAGGCTATGGTGTGAATATATATGTTACATGTGTGTGGGACTATACCCTGAATACGTATGCATGTATTAAGGAGTGTATTATGATTATACGTTGTGCTGATGTTTGTATTATTATTATGGTATATAGAGTGATTGAACTATGTGAGTATTACCTGACTAATATTAAGCGTGATTGACTTATGGTATGTATATGGTTGTATTGATAGACGTATAAATATTGGAGTGGTATTGGTATAGGTATGAATGCCGTGTTACGTATATAGAATATTCTGATATGTGTACTGAGTCTCACTCAAGCTTGAGTGTGTATACTCTAGGTATATTGAATGTATGTTTGTAGTTTGAATATAGCAATGTTTGATGTATGTATAGTGATAGGAGTGTTTGTGCCTGGTTGTGCTACGCACATGATTGTGGGTCGCTACGCTAGTATATAGTTATAGGCGTTGGCCTTGTGGTATAGTTAATTACTAAGGACTTGCTAGTGTGAACATATGTGTACTAGCTAAACTAGGTGTTTGGTGTGCTAGTTATATATAATGGTATGAATGGTATGCGTGAATGAAATGTTAGTGTGTATGGGTGTGCACCATGCACGGGTAAGTATGTGCTTAGTTATAGGTATTGATGACTACGATATATGTGGTGTGTCGTAAATACAGTTATAGGACCGTATGTGATGAGAATATATGGTGAACTATTTGCATGCACTGTATGGCTATATATCGTGAAATTATAGTAGTGGTGAATGTATATTAGATATAGTGAATTTGATTTAATAATGGTATGGTGGGACTATATGTGATGAGATGTTGGTATTGGATGAATATTAGAGGGTAGTATACCCTTGATGTTTGTGCATAGGTAGCTATCTATACGTAGGGCAATGATTGTATTTGCTAGTATGAGATCATACCTATATAAGTATCTGAACTATTGTTTTGTGAGTAGCAGTTATATAAGGGATGTATGTTTATATACCTAAATGAAATACATGTATGAAGTTGACTGACTATAATAGGTATTAATGTATAACGTACGTGAATGTATATATATACGTGTCGGTAGTGTTAATGTTTGACTACCTAGTGCATATATAAGCACTTGTAATGACTATACCTGGTTGAATTATTATATTACTTGATTGGGGTAGTTACTAGAGCGACTAGCTATATTAGAAAGTCCGAGGACGGACTTTATTCTAAGGTGGGGAGGATGTAACGACCACTTTTCGTTGTACGTTGTTCGTGCACGTGCTTTTGACCGTGCACGTGTTTGTTTTAGACTTTGTTTGTTTGTGAACACTTTCGTGTGATATGCCGTTGTGAACGTCTCTGAGAGTAGTAAATTGTGGCACTAATTTGGAACGATATTTCTCGGGTCGTTCTCTCACGTTTGATCTTATTCGAAGAGACGTGGTGATTTTCACTTTTGACGGGGGACGATTCTATTTTTAATTTCGTTTCTCGTCATCGAAATCGTGGTCCGTCTTCTCCGTCTTCTTTCTTCTGTCGTCCCGGTCACCCCAGTATTTATCTTACAAATTTTTGGCTTCGTTTGACCTATCTTCACTATTTGACCCAACCTATTACGTTTTAACCCTAAGTACTCACAGGAATTGTTCCCAATAAATTCTTTCCTTTATTTAATCTTCCCTCTAGTTGACTTAGCTAGCCTTGGCCTCTTACTCACGTAGGAGAGAGGGTGAGCTAGTGGCACATGATCTCTTCATGTAGTAACGTTTAAAACAATTCTATAATATCAATAACCCTATAACCCTGACCCAAGCCTCATTATTTTCCCAGCCCACGTGTAGCCCATACCCATTAAGTACTAACCTAACCCATACCCTATATAATAAAGATAGATCTAGGGTTACTTTTCACAGCCTAAAACTTTAAGCCGCCGCAACCTCCTATTCACGCAAATAAACCCCGAGACCACACCCCTACATCGCGTCTTCTCCATCGACCTGCCACCGTCCTTGCCTTCTTCTTCATGTGGCAACTCGGAGCGACCCCCAAACACCAACGCCTCTCCCCGTGCTCCGATCACCCGCGGCGAACTGCCCCCCGCGGCCCACTGTGATCGCAGCAGCAGCCGCTGCACCGCTGCTGCGCCGCCACCGCGCCACCCTCCGACCTCGCCCCGACCTTCCTCAGCCGCGATCCGCCACCGTGGGGGCCCCGCCAATCGCCCGACCTCGCCCTCGTTCGCCGGAAGCAGCTGTGTGCGTGAGTTGCACCAGCAGCAGCTCGCAACAGCCGCGATCCGCCGTCGCGCCGCCGTTGGCAACCATCTCCGGCGTGTCTCCGCCCACGACGTCCCCTCGTTCACCTGCAACCACAGCAGTTAATCTTATATAAGGTTAGTTGGGTTTTAAGGAGTAGGGTTAGTTTATAGCATGCTGTTAGCGTTTTAATTAAACTGTGGGTTTTCTTGTATTATCTTGAGATTATTAAAATGATAGGGTTAGTGAGGGTTATATTTTGATTAGTGAGGTTAGGTTATTATCTGTGATTTTAGTGAAATAGATATGCTGTAATATGATGAATTTACTGTTGTTAACTAATACATTAGGGTTTGTGAACAGTTTTTTTAACAGTGAATGATATTAGATGTAAGGTTAATGGTTGGTTTATTATTATCACATGTTGCCTTAAATACTTAAATGGATGTTAGTTAGTTAGAATTGTTCTTTTGAAGACAGTGTTACTTTTATAACGTGTTAATGAAGTAGTAAGGTTAGAGTTTTAATAACAACATGTAGTGTTAGTATGAGCAATAACTCACACTGGAAGTAACTTTTATTAATGACTGCGATAAGATGCTAGTTGCTAAAACAAGTTATTTTTTCCACTCAACTGATATCGTAAATCGATAACACAGAAAACGTCTGCGCTTTCTGTACGGACCAGTTGCCACCAAGAACTCCGGAATCAGGCAAGTGAAACTTGCCAACTCTTGTGTAGGGCCATGTTTTTAGGCCACTTCCTTGCCTTTAGCGTAAAAGAGACTAGTTAGTGAAATGATAGCTGGCTAGACGCCTACTTGATCTAGTTTGACAACGAAACTAGATCCGTCACCTAATTGATCTAGCTTGACAACGAAGCTAGATCCAACCCTTAAACTTGTTGTTCATGCATACTAAACTGTCACGTTTACTTTCCTTACCTGTACGCACTTTTAACTGCCATGCATTGCATCTTACATGTCATTCAAATTGATTGTTGCATCGTAGCACACGCTACAAAATACTTGTACAATCCGTGTTTCCGTGTTTCCGGCTAGGTGCACCCCTACGCCATACTTGTTTAAAACACTTCCTGGCTCGTGGTCCAGAAGCGGGCCTCATGTGTTGGCTAAAAACCAATGCCCGATACACGTGGAGGGGTAGGGATAAACGGTCACTTGAGCTTAGGAGTTGGCCCGATCAGCCACTCTAGCCAAAAGACGGAATCTCTGTGCACGAGGTGCTTACTTTACTTGTCTTGTACTTGTCTTGTGAATGATTCATGCCATGCCATGCTCGTACTTTACTTTACTTTACTTTACTTTACTTTACCTGTTGTACTCATACTTTAACTGCCATGTCATTGCATTCATGCTAGAACTGCTAGGTTGCTTTACTTTTGCATACTTCCAGTTTCCTTGCACAAGTCTCTTGTAGACTTGCTGACATGTGCCCCTTGCTCTTTTGGGTGTCACATGTTAGACCCCTGAGCCGGAGACCGCTGCTGTGTACGTGATGTTTTGCTGACGCTGAGTCCGAGTCCATGATTGCCAGGAGGAGTTTTATGGACACCGGTGACCTTTCTTGGTGATTTTGCTGAGTTTCTTTTGTTTTAGGCCTTTTGTTAGTTGTTGGTGCTGGCACCTTTGTTTTGTACGTTGTACTTTTGTTGGCCATGTTTGGGCATGTAGACTCTCTTTTATTTCAGCCTGGTGGCTTTTCTGCGATGTTGGAATTTATATTTATGGATATTCTGATATTATTCTTTTGTCTCATTTCAATATTATTATCTTTGTTTCGTTCGCGTTGCAAGGACCTGCAGTTTTAAATTTAATTGACGCTTATCGGACTTGCAGCTTTGTAGCTTCAAGTCTGAGCGGACCTTCTCACGCTTCGCCTCCACGTTTTTGGGAAGCGGGGCGTGACAGGTTTTGTTGGTGGCCCATGCAGGTCAGTCTTGCAATTGCGAATTAACGGAACAAACGATGATAACAGAATGTCCATTAAATAAATTGCAACATCCGAGTCAGAAGCCCTGAGTCTAGTCGTTTTCTTATGACACTAGGTGGTAAGAAGACTTAGTTAGGCGTCTGTGCTTGCTAGTTAGAGACCCCTGATTGTTAGTTAGACTCCCTTCTAGCAATTTACTTGATCGTCGTAGGAGTTACCTTAGTGGCCCTTGTCTACCCCTGACCATATTAGTCTTCTAGAATTTCCTTTAGTCGTTCGCTTGGGTTCATCGATTTCGGACCAAGCTGAACGCATTTCATTACCGTCCAGCCCCTTAGAAGGTCTTAGTGCCTAGGTCCAAATCTTTAGTTGGTCGACCGTAGGAGTTTCCGTAGACTTTCCTGATCCATATCCTAGGCGTATGTATGATTTGATCATCCGACCAATTTCCTTGCCTCGATTCACGAGATCGCCTCATGACAATCGTCGTCAATTTTCAAACATCTCCATTGCAAAACTTGAACCTTCTGAAAGTATTTTTCAATCTCCTCTTCCACTAAGTTTAACTTTGTTCAAAATTTTAATATACTTATACTTCATACTCCTTCATTGATTTAATTTTTTAAAACGTTTGTCGGAATTTTTGAATACTGGCTTATAGTATTTTCCCCAGCCTATGTTTTTCGTATTTATGCAAATGCGTCGTCCCTTCATATATTAATTTTATTCTGAATCGTACTTTTATTCAACTTGTAATTTTCCCTCCTGATCTATGCCATTCATATACTTTTCAAGACACATGGAATATCAGCCTTCAGCAAGTTGGTTTTGCTCGTCGTCCTCGCTATTTCAGATTTTTTTTCAAAATTACTATTTTCATAACCACTTCCTGATTTAGACCCTTCATGATTTGATTTTAAAGACTTGCTATTCGATTTCGATAATTCTACTACTAAGTTAATATTATTTTTCCGTGCATCATACATACTTTCAACTATTTTTTATATCCGTGTCAGACTTGTTGTGCTCGTATATTAAGAACCTTATGTAAATCAGTTTCTCATTTCTGGCAAACCCTGGTTCTCTAAAAAGTAGTTTCAATGTTGGTTATTTTAAATTTTCCATAGCCTAAAATTTTTGAAAGCATTTAATATGAGTTTAAATTCTTCCGTTACTTGATTTCATTCTTGACTTTCCAAAACTTTTTGACAACATTATATTAAATTACTGACGTATAAATTTTCTAAACCACGTCCTTAAATATTCGTGTAAATGATTTTACTTCCTTTATGATGATTTTTAAAACCAATAGACCATTCTCTCTTATTATGAATATTCGACTCAAACTTCTTTTGAACAACTCGTTTATCGCTCTCCAAATATTTCTTCTCAGACGAGGATTTCAACTTTTGAAGTACAACAGTTTTCAATTCTGCGTATTTTAGCTAATGCTATTTACCCTATTTTCTTTTCTGTATCCTATATAAGCATCACTACACCTCCCTTTCCCTCAACCTAAACATCACCATTGAGTCAAAGTTTCGTCTAACCAAGCTGTTCCCTTGTATTTGTCCTATCTGAACTCGTGCTTATCGATCCTTCCCTCGTCACACTTTCGACCTCGACCTCCCTCTATTGCTTAGGCTTTAGTGCTCGTCAATGTCTGTGTCAACTCTAAGTTGTTAGTAGGGCCTTGGACCCCGTGAGGTAGTCGTAGTGCATGTACCTAAGTTGCGTACGTGAGCTTGAATGAGTATACCCCCCATAGTATATTGATGTTTGCCTATTGTGTGATATATATATACTCGGAGTTATTCGTGATAGTATGAAGTTGTTGTGTGTTAGTAGTTATAGATTTTGTGTGGATAGCTATACTATACTAGGGATGCCTGTATATATAAGAGTTAGCGTTGGAATGTCTAATGGAGTGTATGCAATTAGAGAATACTTATAATGGTTGAAATAAAATGATTGGTAAAGCTATGTATATGCTAGGAGTGATGATAATATGTGTACATATAGATAAGTAAGTAGGCCTATTGGGTGACCTATATATTAGTACGTATGTGTATGTGCTCGTATGTAGGTATGTATTATGCTTAGACGTAAGTAGTTATGTTTTGTTGCCTGAGTATATAGGTGATATGCATATGATAGTAGAATTATAATTTTGATTGGTATTGCTTGCTTTGTGGGATGTTGTATGCGTGTATACCGTGAGGTATACACGACTATTGCACATCTTAACTATGTATGAATAGGTGTTGGTATACTAATTATAGGTAGTAGGCTATGGTGTGAATATATATGTTACATGTGTGTGGGACTATACCCTGAATACGTATGCATGTATTAAGGAGTGTATTATGATTATACGTGTGCTGATGTTTGTATTATTATTATGGTATATAGAGTGATTGAACTATGTGAGTATTACCTGACTAATATTAAGCGTGATTGACTTATGGTATGTATATGGTTGTATTGATAGACGTATAAATATTGGAGTGGTATTGGTATAGGTATGAATGCCGTGTTACGTATATAGAATATTCTGATATGTGTACTGAGTCTCACTCAAGCTTGAGTGGGTATACTCTAGGTATATTGAATGTATGTTTGTAGTTTGAATATAGCAATGTTTGATGTATGTATAGTGATAGGAGTGTTTGTGCCTGGTTGTGCTACACACATGATTGTGGGTCGCTACGCCAGTATATAGTTATAGGCGTTGGCCTTGTGGTATAGTTAATTACTAAGGACTTGCTAGTGTGAACATATGTGTACTAGCTAAACTAGGTGTGTTGGTGTGCTAGTTATATATAATGGTATGAATGGTATGCGTGAATGAAATGTTAGTGTGTATGGGTGTGCACCATGCACGGGTAAGTATGTGCTTAGTTATAGGTATTGATGACTACGATATATGTGGTGTGTCGTAAATACAGTTATAGGACCGTATGTGATGAGAATATATGGTGAACTATTTGCATGCACTGTATGGCTATATATCGTGAAATTATAGTAGTGGTGAATGTATATTAGATATAGTGAATTTGATTTAATAATGGTATGGTGTGACTATATGTGATGAGATGTTGGTATTGGATGAATATTAGAGGGTAGTATACCCTTGATGTTTGTGCATAGGTAGCTATCTATACGTAGGGCAATGATTGTATTTGCTAGTATGAGATCATACCTATATAAGTATCTGAACTATTGTTTTGTGAGTAGCAGTTATATAAGGGATGTATGTTTATATACCTAAATGAAATACATGTATGAAGTTGACTGACTATAATAGGTATTAATGTATAACGTACGTGAATGTATATATATACGTGTCGGTAGTGTTAATGTTTGACTACCTAGTGCATATATAAGCACTTGTAATGACTATACCTGGTTGAATTATTATATTACTTGATTGGGGTAGTTACTAGAGCGACTAGCTATATTAGAAAGTCCGAGGACGGACTTTATTCTAAGGTGGGGAGGATGTAACGACCACTTTTCGTTGTACGTTGTTCGTGCACGTGCTTTTGACCGTGCACGTGTTTGTTTTAGACTTTGTTTGTTTGTGAACACTTTCGTGTGATATGTCGTTGTGAACGTCTCTGAGAGTAGTAAATTGTGGCACTAATTTGGAACGATATTTCTCGGGTCGTTCTCTCACGTTTGATCTTATTCGAAGAGACGTGGTGATTTTCACTTTTGACGGGGACGATTCTATTTTTAATTTCGTTTCTCGTCATCGAAATCGTGGTCCGTCTTCTCCGTCTTCTTTCTTCTGTCGTCCCGGTCACCCCAGTATTTATCTTACAAATTTTTGGCTTCGTTTGACCTATCTTCACTATTTGACCCAACCTATTACGTTTTAACCCTAAGTACTCACAGGAATTGTTCCCAATAAATTCTTTCCTTTATTTAATCTTCCCTCTAGTTGACTTAGCTAGCCTTGGCCTCTTACTCACGCAGGAGAGAGGGTGAGCTAGTGGCACATGATCTCTTCATGTAGTAACGTTTAAAACAATTCTATAATATCAATAACCCTATAACCCTGACCCAAGCCTCATTATTTTCCCAGCCCACGTGTAGCCCATACCCATTAAGTACTAACCTAACCCATACCCTATATAATAAAGATAGATCTAGGGTTACTTTTCAAAGCCTAAAACTTTAGCCGCCACAACCTCCTATTCACGCAAATAAACCCCGAGACCACACCCCTACATCGCGTCTTCTCCATCGACCTGCCACCGTCCTTGCCTTCTTCTTCATGTGGCAACTCGGAGCGACCCCCAAACACCAACGCCTCTCCCCGTGCTCCGATCACCCGCGGCGAACTGCCCCCGCGGCCACTGTGATCGCAGCAGCAGCCGCTGCACCGCTGCTGCGCCGCCACCGCGCCACCCTCCGACCTCGCCCCGACCTTCCTCAGCCGCGATCCGCCGCCGTGGGGCCCCGCCGATCGCCCGACCTCGCCCTCATTCGCCGGAAGCAGCTGTGTGTGTGAGTTGCACAGCAGCAGCTCGCAACAGCTGCGATCCGCCGTCGCGCCGCCGTTGGCAACCATCTCCGGCGTGTCTCCGCCCACGACGTCCCCTCGTTCACCTGCAACCACAGCAGTTAATCTTATATAAGGTTAGTTGGGTTTTAAGGAGTAGGGTTAGTTTATAGCATGCTGTTAGCGTTTTAATTAAACTGTGGGTTTTCTTGTATTATCTTGAGATTATTAAAATGATAGGGTTAGTGAGGGTTATATTTTGATAAGTGAGGTTAGGTTATTATCTATGATTTTAGTGAAATAGATATGCTGTAATATGATGAATTTACTGTTGTTAACTAATACATTAGGGTTGTGAACAGTTTTTTTAACAGTGAATGATATTAGATGTAAGGTTAATGGTTGGTTTATTATTATCACATGTTGCCTTAAATACTTAAATGGATGTTAGTTAGTTAGAATTGTTCTTTTGAAGACAGTGTTACTTTTATAACGTGTTAATGAAGTAGTAAGGTTAGAGTTTTAATAACAACATGTAGTGTTAGTATGAGCAGTAACTCACACTGGAAGTAACTTTTATTAATGACTGCGATAAGATGCTAGTTGCTAAAACAAGTTATTTTTCCACTCAACTGATATCGTAAATCGATAACACAGAAAACGTCTGCGCTTTCTGTACGGACCAGTTGCCACCAAGAACTCCGGAATCAGGCAAGTGAAACTTGCCAACTCTTGTGTAGGGCCATGTTTTTAGGCCACTTCCTTGCCTTTAGCGTAAAAGAGACTAGTCAGTGAAATGATAGCTGGCTAGACGCCTACTTGATCTAGTTTGACAACGAAACTAGATCCGTCACCTAATTGATCTAGCTTGACAACGAAGCTAGATCCAACCCTTAAACTTGTTGTTCATGCATACTAAACTGTCACGTTTACTTTCCTTACCTGTACGCACTTTTAACTGCCATGCATTGCATCTTACATGTCATTCAAATTGATTGTTGCATCGTAGCACACGCTACAAAATACTTGTACAATCCGTGTTTCCGTGTTTCCGGCTAGGTGCACCCCTACGCCATACTTGTTTAAAACACTTCCTGGCTCGTGGTCCAGAAGCGGGCCTCATGTGTTGGCTAAAAACCAATGCCCGATACACGTGGAGGGGTAGGGATAAACGGTCACTTGAGCTTAGGAGTTGGCCCGATCAGCCACTCTAGCCAAAAGACGGAATCTCTGTGCACGAGGTGCTTACTTTACTTGTCTTGTACTTGTCTTGTGAATGATTCATGCCATGCCATGCTCGTACTTTACTTTACTTTACTTTACTTTACTTTACCTGTTGTACTCATACTTTAACTGCCATGTCATTGCATTCATGCTAGAACTGCTAGGTTGCTTTACTTTTGCATACTTCCAGTTTCCTTGCACAAGTCTCTTGTAGACTTGCTGACATGTGCCCCTTGCTCTTTTGGGTGTCACATGTTAGACCCTGAGCCGGAGACCGCTGCTGTGTACGTGATGTTTTGCTGACGCTGAGTCCGAGTCCATGATTGCCAGGAGGAGTTTTATGGACACCGGTGACCTTTCTTGGTGATTTTGCTGAGTTTCTTTTGTTTTAGGCCTTTTGTTAGTTGTTGGTGCTGGCACCTTTGTTTTGTACGTTGTACTTTTGTTGGCCATGTTTGGGCCTGTAGACTCTCTTTTATTTCAGCCTGGTGGCTTTTCTGCGATGTTGGAATTTATATTTATGGATATTCTGATATTATTCTTTTGTCTCATTTCAATATTATTATCTTTGTTTCGTTCGCGTTGCAAGGACCTGCAGTTTTAAATTTAATTGACGCTTATCGGACTTGCAGCTTTGTAGCTTCAAGTCTGAGCGGACCTTCTCACGCTTCGCCTCCATGTTTTTGGGAAGCGGTGCGTGACAACATCGGAGACCAGTCTTAGAGACTGTTCTGAGTTGCTTTGCTTTAGGTTGATGTTAGTTATCGGTGCGTAGCACCATTACTTTATTTTCTGTACGTGGTACTTTTGTTGGCCATGCTTGGGCCTTTAGACTCTTTTTCTTTTCAGCCTGGTGGCTTTTCTGTGATGTTGGAACTTATTTTATGGATATTCTGAGATTGCCTTTTGTCTCATTTCATTTATTATTATCTTGTTTCGTATCACATTTGCAAGGACCTGCCGTTTGAAGTTTATTGACGCTTATCAGACTTGTAGCTTCGCAACTTCAAGTCTGAGCGGACCTACTCACGCCTCGCCTCCATATTTTTGGGAAGCGGGGCGTGACAGGTTTTGTTGGTGGCCCATGCAGGTCCCTTTTGCAACTGCGAATTATCGGAACAACAATAATAATTATAGGATGTCCAATAAATAAATTTCAACATTCAAATCAAAAGCCTTGAGTCTAATTATTATCATTTCCTATGTCTTACGTGGCTGGAAGACGTGTTGCCCGAACATCTGTCTCAGCTTAGTAGGGAATCCATTAGATTAGGACTATAGTAAGACTTAGTTAGACGTATGTGCTTGCTAGTTAGAGGTCCATGATTGTTAGCTAGACCCATTGCTAGAAACTGTTACAATCGTCTTAGGAGTTACCTTAGTAGTTCCTGTCTATCTCTGATCATGATAGACTTCTAAAATTCCTCTAGTCGTTCGCTTGGGTTCAACGATTTTGGACCAAGCTGAACGCAATTCATTACCGTCTAGCTCCTTAGGAAGTCTTAGCGCTTATTATCCTAATCTTTAGTTGGTCAACCGTAGGAGTTTCCATAGATTTTCCTGAGTCATATCCTAGGCGTGTTTACGTGTCGATCATGCGACTATATTCCTTGTCCTCGATTCTCGAGATCGCTTCATGACGATCGTCGATAATTTTCGAATCTCTTCGTTACAAATCTTTAATCTTCTGAAAGTATTTTTGATATTCCTCATTCGCTAAGTTCAAACCCGTTCGAAAAACTTTTAATATATTTACTTAGACTTCGTACTCTTCCGTCGACCTAAATTCATTTTTATTGAATTTCGAAACTTTTGTGGAGATTTTTGAATACTAGCTTATGATATTTTTCCAGCCTATACTTTTCATACCTATATACACCTTATCCCTTTTCATACACTAATTTTATTCTGAACCGTACTTCGATTTTCCTAATTCAATTTATAATTCTTCTTACTTATGCCATTAAAACTTATTCGAATAGCTCATCGTGCTTACCTTTATTATACTTTTCTAAGTTACTTGGGACTTCAGCATTCAGCGTGTCGATTTTATACTCATCATTTTCCTTCTTCTAATTTTTGTAAAATACTATCTCTATTTAATTTTATCACCAATTGCAAAACAATTCGTTCTCCTCCGTCCTCCTTATTTTACGTCTAATCTTATGTCGTGATTCAACTTTCTTGCTACCTTTCTATATTTTATAAGGATATTGTTATATTTTATTTCATAACTTACATTTTATTATGTCCTTATTGAGTATTTTATATCTTCCTTCCTTACTTAATTATTCTGAATTATATTTTTCCATCCAACCAAGCTAACCTCATATGTCGCCTCATCTGAACATGTTTATCCCGTTCGTATTTCATTTCAATTTCGTTTCCGGTTTTCATCACTATTGTTGGTTATCACATTAGTGCTGACTGTTGCCAACGTTAACCTTATTAACGTATGGTGGGCCCATTAGTATAGATTGTGATGTCGTTGTAGTGCATTTAATTACATGGTATCTATGAAGTTGGATGTGTGTTAGTATTTATAAGTATGGGTGTGGATAGCCATACCACTCTAGGGGTGTCTGTGTATATAAGAATCAGTGTTGGAATGTCTACTGTGGATGTATGTAGTTGGAGATACTTATAATGATTGAAATAATATGTTGGTAAAGTTACGTGTATGTTAGGTGTAATGATAATAGGTGTACGTATAGTTAAGTGAGTAGGCCTATTTTATGACCTATATGTTAGTACGTGTGAGTGTGTGCTCATACGTAGATATGTGTTGTGCTTAGACGTAAGTAGTTATGTATTTGCTGCATGAGTATATGAGGTAAACGTATGGTAATAGGATTATAACTTTGATTGGTATTGCTTGCTTTTACGGGATGCTGTGTGTGTATACCTCGAGGTATACACGATTATTGAATGACGTAACTATGTATGGATAAGTATATATATTGGTATACTAATTATAGGTAGATGGATATGGTGTGAATATATATGTTACATGTGTGTGACTATACGATGAATGCATATATATATATATATATATATATATATATATATATATATATATATATATATATATATATATATATATATAGGTAAATCTTCATGTGAGAACATTTCGCACCGTGCGAAAATGTTTTTAGTTTTTTTTTGAAATTTTTTTTTCAAAAATTCTTTTTTCCACCCTCATTATATGTTGTTATACCCCCCTCAAAAAATAATGGTTGAGAAATAATGTCATTTGGCCTTCGATCAAGGCATTTCATCAAATTCGCACGTTTTGAGACCGTTAAATTTGTAACGGGTGGATGGGTGCTCTAATGCCCAACGGGTTCACCCATTATTTTCCCTGGGGTATATAATTGTATGGATTAAACATCAAAAAAAAAATTTTTGAAAAAAAAAATTTCAAAAAAAAAAAAAAAGATTTCGCACGGGGTTTTTCGCACCCGAAGATTGCCATATATATATATATATATATATATATATATATATATATATATATATATATATATATATATATATAATTGTATGGATTAAACATCAAAAAAAGAATTTTTGAAAAAAAAAATTTCAAAAAAATAAAAAAAAAGATTTCGCACGGGGTTTTTCGCACCCGAAGATTGCCCTATATATATATATATATATATATATATATATATATATATATATATATAAGTAGGGTATTATAATTATACAGGTGCTGATGTCTGTAATATTATTATGGTATATAAAGCGATTGAATTATGTGTGTTACCTGACTAAATATTAAGTGTGATTAACATTATGGTATGTATATGGCTATGTTAGTAGATGTATATACATTGGAGTGATATTGGTATAGGTATAGATACCGTGTTACGTATATAGAGTATGCTGATATGTGTCTTGAGTCTCACTCAAGCTTGAGTGAGCATACTCTTAAGTATATTGTTACATATGTCTGTGGTTGCGTGTAGTACCATGAATGTAGCGATGGATGATGTATGTATAGTAATAGGAATGTCTGTGCCTGGTTGTGTTACGCACATGATTGTGGGTCGCTATACCAGTATATAGTTATAGATGTTGGTTGTGGTATAGTTATTTACTAAGGACTTGCCTGTGTGAACATACGTGTGCTAGCTAAACTAGGTGTGTGGATGTGCTGAGTATAAGGTGGTGTGATTGGTATATGTGAATGAAATGTTAGCGTGTGCGGGTGTGCACCATGCATGGGTAAGTATGTGCTTAGTTATAGGTATTGGTGACTATGGTATGTGTGGCGCGTTGTGAATATAGTTATAGGACCGTATGTGATGTGAATATATGGTGAAATATTTGCATGCATTTGAATGACTAAATAATTGTGAAATTATAGTAGTGGTAAGAGTGTCTTAGAATAATACCATGATTTAATATTGAGTGGTGTGGTTACTTGTGTTGATGAGTTTGGTATTGGATGTATACTAGGGCCTATTAGGGAGTAGTACACACATGTTTGTTTTGTGCATATGTAGTTATCTATACGTGAAGTACTACGATTGTAATTGCTGGTGTGAACTATTTAATTGGTTGTGAATATGTGCACCATGGTATGTAATAAGTATTTAATAGTTATATAAGGATGTATGTGACTATATGAATGATTGAAATACGTGTATGAATTTGACTGGCTATGATAGGTATACGAGTATAATGTGCATGAATAAATACATGGTAGTAGAGTTATTGTTTGACTACCTAGTGCATATATAAGCACTTGTAATGACTATACCTGCTTGAATTATAGTGTGAAGTGATTGGGATAGCTACTAGTCTGGCTAGAGTTATATTTATAGTTAGAAAGTCCGAGGACGGACTTTATTCTAAGGTGGGTAGGATGTAACGGCCGGTACTCGCCATTCATCATACGGCTGTGCGTATAGCAATTTCGAGTAGCTGATTGGTTTTGTGCTTGGTATGTGAGTCGTTTCGTTGAGTTGATAGGGCCGTAGCACCTTGGTTGCATCCTTAGCAAGCCACCCCGACGTGTGCCCAACTTAGAATTACCGTCGCCTTTGGACCACGTATCCTTTATACGCGTTACGTACACGTAGCCTTGATCGTGCATGTATTTATTTTAGACTTTGTCCGTAACCGAACCCTATAGTGTGATATGCCGTTGTGACCCTCTCTGAGAGTATTAAAATTGTGGTGTTAATTGGGAACGTCATTTCACGGGTCGTTCTCCCACGATTTGACTTTGTTTGATGAGGCGTCGCAACTTTCACTTTCGTCGTGAGGCCTTTTTATTTTTAATTTCGTTTCTCGTCGTCGAAATTGTGATCCTTCTTCTTTGTCTTCTTTCTCTCGTCGTCCCGGTCACCCCAGTATTTATTTCACAATTTTTGGACTCCGTTTGACCCACTTTCACTATTTTTCCCAATCTATTGCTGTTAACCCTAAGTTTTATATGATTTTTAACCTTCTAATTAGTTTTTCCTATAGTACTAATCACTTCCTAATTTTGAACCTAACCCTAACCCTGTTTCTACCCATGGCCGAACCACACACACATAATTTATTATAAAGAACACATTTTTTATAACCCTACTGTCTTTTTAAGCTAGCCCTAGCTTTATCTATTTAATAAACCCTAAAGACCTAACCCTGGACACCAAGTTTCGGGCTGTGCACCTCAACACCCCACACACAATTTATAGGAATCTAGGCCCTGTACTAATTTCTTCATACAATAATAATAACAACCTAGTCCTACAGCTAGCCTTAGCCCTTGGACCCCTTCACGTGATGGCTCAGCTCTCCCCTATTTATTCAACCTAGGGTTTTATATTTTTTAACCTTAGCCAACGTATCTCCCAGCAACCAACGTGAAGCCTCCGCCCCCATCATTTTCGAGCGCAGTTTCCCCAAGCGTCGCATCCATTTGTGCCTTCGACCTACCCAAGTCCGGCGGCCTCTTTCTCCCCTCCACCGATCAGACCTCCCCCTCCGACCCCAAGTCCGGCGACCCCGCTGTTTTTTTCGCAGGAGAGCGCCCCCGAGTGCCGCTCGCAGCAGCACAGTTGTTGTGCTTCGCGGCGGCACGCGCTCCGACTGCAGACAGCTCCGGCGGCCCCCTGCGTTCTCCTCCGCCTCCCACGGCAACCGCCGCAACCCTTGGCGCCTCCAGCCCGTCCCCGACCTGTCCCCGTGCCCAGCGGCCTGTCACCGCCGGTAGCCTTCGGTGAGCTCCGCCGGAACGCCGCCCTGATGTGCGGAGCGCCGCCCAGGCGCGACAGCGCAGCCGCGCCCTCGCGCGCACACCTAAAGGCCTCCATGTGTCGTGCTGATCTCCGTCGGCCTCTAGGCCTCTCTGCGACACGTTTAACGGTTTCCTCTCGCGCCGTTCGTCCTCCCCTCAACCGCTGTTCACGCGACGATCACCGAAAGCTTCGTGGGAGAACTCCTCCTTTACATCGGTTAGTTTTGTTCGCTGCAACTTTTATTTCAGTTTGCTTAGTTGTTGGACAGCAATAATGATCAGCTATTGGACTTATTAATCTGTAGACGGCATGCTAAATGATGAATTGAAACTAGTTTTTGATATAGTTAATAATAACATATCACTAAGTTGGATGGATGAGGTTAGGTTGTAATAGTAATAACAGTATTCTCATTAGCGAGTAATCTTGAAACTCACCAGCTTATTAACAACATTAGTGACTTTAATACTGTGATGTGAACGATATATTGATTTAGTTAGCATGTTGGATCATTATATTGATAAGTAACTCAGTCCCAGGATAGAAAACCTAATAAAACGGGATTCATTAGACGTATTCAGGATTGATGAATACACATCTGTCGTAACGAACCTGATTCGAGCATGTGTTGTGTCGACAGAGTTTTGTTCGTCCCGTACCGTACGCGTTACAGTGATCCAACCCCCTGACGTCGCTACCCGACGTCAGAGTAGCTCTCGCGTTGTGTTGAGGTAAGTCTCTCTCCGTAGGAACCCACACCGCATGTTAACAAGATAAAAACAGTAATTTCATTGTGTTGGTTAATTCACTAATTGAAGATAATGAATATGGGACTGTAGGATGGTGTGATGATTGGTGTTTGGGCACGTAGGCAGAACTGGACTCCTTGATCGTGTCACTGGCAACACGTCCCTTTTGAGGCAAGTGAAACTTGCCAACTTTTGCTTTAGGCCATGTTTTAGGCCACTTCCTTGCTTTTAGCGTAAAAGAGACTAGACAGTGAAATGATAGATGTCTAGACGCAACTTTAAGATCTAGCTTGACAACGAAGCTAGATTTGTCACCCTGCCATGTCATTCATGCATCGTTATCTGCCATGTTTAATTTTCTTATCTATACGCACTTAAACTGTTATCTGCCATGCACTGCATCCTACATGTCATCCAAGTTGAATGTTGCATTCGTAGCACACGCTACAATACTTGTACTTCCTTGTTCAGGCTAGGTGCACCCCTATGCCATCAAGAAAAACACTTCCTTGCTCGTGATCCAGAAGCGAGCATTCCGTGTTCGGGGGTAAGGCACTGGCTCGATACATGTGGAGGGGTAGGGATAAGCGATCACTTGAGTGGAAGAGTTGGCACGTACAGCCACTCTAGCCAAAAGGCGTAATCCCTGTGCACGACATGCTTACTAGACTTGTCCTTGTCCTTGTGATTGTTCTTGCAAACTTGATATCCATGTCATGATTTAAATGCCAGTTTTTCATGCCATACTCGTACTTTACTTCACTTGTAGCACTCATGCTATATCTGCCATGTTATTGCATCATGCTAGAACTGCTAGGTTGCTTTACTTTTACTTTCAGTTTCCTTGCACAAGTCTCTTGTAGACTTGCTGACATGTGCCCCTTGCTCTTTTGGGTGTCACATGTTAGACCCTGAGCCAGAGACCGTTGCAGAGGACCTGGTGTTTGCTGACGCTGTACCTGAGCCCACGTCTGTCGAGGAGTTTGAGGACATCGGAGACCAGTCTTAGAGACTGTTCTGAGTTGCTTTGCTTTAGGTTGCTGTTAGTTGTCGGTGCGTAGCACCATTACTTTGTTTTCTGTACGTGGTACTTTTGTTGGCCATGCTTGGGCCTTTAGACTCTTTTTCTTTTCAGCCTGGTGGCTTTTCTGTGATGTTGGAACTTATTTTATGGATATTCTGAGATTGCCTTTTGTCTCATTTCCTTTATTATTATCTTGTTTCGTATCGCATTTGCAAGGACCTGCCGTTTGAAGTTTATTGACGCTTATCAGACTTGTAGCTTCGCAGCTTCAAATCTGAGCGGACCTACTCACGCCTCGCCTCCATATTTTTGGGAAGCGGGGCGTGACATTTGGCCTTTATGAAATGCAAACTAACTTGAATTATTAAACTCTAAAAACATAGTCCCACATCGGATGTGGAGTAAAGGGGAGGGGTCAGCTGCCTATATAAATAGGGGCATGCCCCCTCCCATAAACTCGTTCCAAGCTTTAGATCTGAGCAGCTCCCAAAAATATTGGAGCACACTCGGATCTAAGCTTAAATAATAATCTCTTCTTCATAAATTTCTGCCTTGCTCCTGAAGGACTCTAGGAAAGCCACGAAGGGGTTCGGATCTGATCCGGAGTCTTGGCAAAGGTTCACACTCAGGTGAAACTTTCTTCGACACGTGGTTGGCTTGGCGACAAGGGGATTGCTCGCCTTGGGACGCAAAATGGTTCGAGGAGCGGTTCGACGCGGGACGGGGAGCGGCTCGGACGACAGTGCGGTACACCTTGCCTGTTCCAAGGAAAGGTTCCAGGTATGTTATTTAGAAGCTTTATTTTAATTATGTCGCAGTAGTTTAGATTCTTCTTAAGGTGGTCAGATCCACCTCAAGTTGGCATAGATCCTGGCTAAGGGTCTTGATTTTCCTTAGGGCTTCGCTAAATTGTTTAGCGAATATCCTCCGATGTGCTTTCTTTTGCCTCTATTGTTCGTCCAACTTAGGACTGGAATAGAGATTTGTGCCATGAGGGTCCATCAAAACCCAACATTGGTATCAGAGCTTAGTCTACATGATGATCTAGGAGGGCGATGTTTTTAAAATGAATGCCTTTTAAATGCATGCTAAAATTTTTAACTTTATGCGATATTGTTAAAAATGAAACCGTTTTCATTTGAGATGTTTTTAAAATTCTTTTATGCGATAAAATTATTTTTGAAACATGGTAATTTTATGATGATTTTAAAACATAGTTTATGTAATGAAAATTATATGATAATTTTTTATGAAACTGTTTTAAGTTTTAAAATCATGCTTTTAAATTTAAGTGTTACATTTAGTTGCACATTAATTATTTATAGGATAAATTTTTTAATGTGTTGATGCATGTTTAATAATTATGCGATGATTGTTAAACAGTTATAAACCTTTTATACGATATTTAGATTAATAATTGCATGCACATTTTATAGTTGATAAAGTTAGATTATGTTTTGATGGTCATGCTTCATTATGTGATAATTGTTAAAACATTTTAGGTTAGCCATTAAAACCTATTTGAAATTTATAAGATAAATTTTAAATGACATGATATGTTTTAATAATCATTACAAACTTTTAAAACCTAATTCCTGATTAGGGTAGTCCTTTAACGACGATTATTATTTTAATCGTTATAATAATATTCTCATTAAAAGACTACACTTTAACGTGTTGTAAATGATTTATTAAAATCCTAATAACGATTAGGATAGCACGTGAACCTTATAGTTGATAAGGATTTAAAAAAGTTATTAACAAATCCTAAAATTTTGAATTTTAAGGATTCCGCTAGTTGATATGATTAATTAGTGTTAATAAAAGCATTTTTGTCTATGGCACGCATATATAAATGAAAAGCTTCATTCAATAGACCATGATCCGATCAATGTGCTTGGATAAGTTTGTTGGATCACCCTAGCTAGTCTAAGGGTAAGTAATCCTGGCTTAGTCAATTCCCTGGCCGTGTTTCGCTGGACCGCAATGACGTGAATCATGATTATATGACACCATGGACTATATCTAAGTCAATTACGTTTAAAATCTTTTTCAAGATTAGCCGTAGCCCTCCTTACTTTTGGAATTCGGAAACCAGTGATTTCATGTTATAGTTGTTGAGCCAACTCAAGCTGTAACATGAACATCTTTTGGGAACCAATTCCATCAAACATGTGATGTAGTCCGACTTAACCCAAACCGTCGCATCGTGAATCAACCGAGTGCCGGTGTAAGTTAGGATTGGACGCGGAAGTAAGGGTCTGACTAGACTAGTCTTTATGATTTGTTGAGCCAACTCAAGGTCATAAGTGACTAGGGGTAAAACCCTATAAGGGAATCACATTCAATGTGATTGATGAAGAGTCGTCGGGTCCCTTTCCCACTAAATATTATTATTCGTTCATCCTTATGGCTTAAGATGATCGCAAAATAGCGGGAGGATTTAGTTGAATAAAAAATCCATTTTAACTATATTTAAAAATCATTGAACATATGCTACACTAGGGAAACTCTATGTTATACATAATGGAATCCAAACATAATATTCTAAAAGAATAAGTTAATTGGACCAAATGGTTGGTTAATGAGATATCAATTAAAATTCTAATTGATAAAATCTATTGTACTCTCATTGACATTAAAATGACCTACTTAAGCACAGGCTTAAAGACAATTATTTCCTTAAGCTTTGTGTCCAACAAATAAATGCACGCTACATGTCACTCGCCTCTTTAAGGGGCAGCTCGAACATACTGATGTTCAAAAGCTTGTTTCTCCATACAATTTGTTGAGTCAACTCAAGGTTGTATGGAAAATGGTTTCGATCCGCAAGGTTCGAAAATTCGATCAAATTGTTTGAATCGAATATGAGTGCATGAGTGGTACAAGACCATGTATCCAAATCAGATCTTGAGTCAAGCAACTTATTAAGTCAACTCAAGGTTGTGAAGCTCAAGTATTTGGATATGTTAGGTGCTTGTACTGCTAATAATTTGTTGAGACACGTAATATCTAAATGAAATTTAGAACAGGAAGAAGACACTAAGGAAATTCAATCGAGAAAGATAGTTTTATTTATCATTAGTAAAGGCATAAGTAGGAGAAACTGAAAATGTGACATATTTGATGTCACGATTTCAGAATAATTGTTATACAAAAGGAAAACAAATTTTGGCGAATGTCGTCACATTGCTTCTGAAGCAATGAGTAATATGTATAACATAATATATTAAATGTTAATATATGAATTCGCAAGATAGTAATAAACTTATATGGGAAAGTAGACTAGGCCGTATCAAAGCGACAAAGCTTCACTGTAACATAAAGAGGGGTCTGATCTCTCGTATTATGAAGTCTACAGACACTTGTGAATCTTATTCTCAAATGTATGATGGCCAAAACTCCTTCTGTAAGACAGTGGGAGAGCGAGTTGTTGAACTCGCAATCTCGTACATACTGATGTACCCGGACCCAAGTCTAAGATTTCCAGGATAAGTTGTTCTTATTTTATTAAGACACGTGTTCTTGATGAAACACAAGTTTGATAAAATAGAAAACAAAATGACAGAAGTATTTGAACTGATTCGATCGGATCGAAGAGGCGAATACTTAGATGTACAGATCATGCATAATTAAAAGAAAATGTGATTTTCTCTCTGGTCAAGTCTCTTAACATATTGGATGTGTTGAAGAGCATAAATTGCACTTTGTTAGACATAGTTCGACTCATGGCAAAGTGACTGAGTTACAATCCTCCCTCAGGGTTAAGTCCCAGATAGAAATGCCTAGGTTTTGAGAACCTTATCAGGAAGATATTCATTAAATCAATCGTTAGGAAGTTAAAGGATTACTCAAGTCTCGTGAGACGAAGAGTCGAGTTAGACATCATAATCGATGATGGTCTAAGATAACTTCCATGAAGAAATTCAGAGTAGAGACTCTGATTAACAACTTGATGCAATAGGTTCGTGCACATGAATAAAGTATGGACTTAAGTTTACGTGCCCAAAGAAAGAGTTTCTTTGACTGCAAGTGAATCTTTGAGTCTAGAAGATTGGTGCAGAAAGAAAATAATGAAGTACAATTATGTTGGTAGAGAACGGTTTTCATCCTAACTCCTACAAACAGATTATGATGAAACTGTCTCGCCAGCAGATGCGTACAGATCTACTCAGACCGAACTAGATGTAAATGCTCATGATAACCATGACAACTAGTGCATTCATTTAAAGTTCGTTTTCTAAATATAATTTAGAAGAACAAAGTTTTATGAATTGACCAGAGAGTTTTCAAGGTCAGTGGGAGCGAATAAAACACATGTGAGGCATCATGGGGATGGAACATATTCGATAAAGTGGTCAAAAGAGTTTGACACTTTTAAATTTGAA